>CM035440.1:111565540-111735540 GCA_020310875.1 Ceratopteris richardii | reverse complement strand
TTGTGCACCATGTCATCAATCAAATTTGAGAGCATGATAAACATATAACCAAACCTTGTGTCATGCGAAAGCTGGTTTCAAACTTAAATTCTCACAATTGATTTTCTTGATGGGGAAGATGGTGTGTCGTGAGTTGAGATCAATGGGAGATAAATGCAAACCATTTGATTTACACAGATTTTAGGTTGTTGTCTAAGTCCATTACTCTAAGCCTTGGCTTTCTCGTCCATGTTTCATATGCTTGAGGCTAAGATGCATTTTGAATTAGTGCATGGAGTCTCACCTCATAGAAGGGCACATTGCAATGGGATTTGCTTATGATACATTTATTTTTGCCAAGGCTTCTTCCTACAATGTTTAGAATTTCATTGCCACATTGGCACCATTCTCTTTTGCTTCAGGATTGGAAATAAACGTGAATAATTCCGCCCTCATCAATGTGTTCTCAAGGAATCTCATTAATTTTCTTGGAATAGAAGGAAGATTGCTTGTGGAAATGTCTTTAGGTATTTGGGTTACCCATTAGGCATAAATTTAATTAAAAGGCAAATTGCATGGGTGTCACAAAAATAGAAAAGAAAATGGATTTATGGGAAGTGTCAGAATGGCTAATGCAACAAGAATGTAGATTGACAAGTTGTTCATTCAACTGGTTTGTGTTAACAAGTGCTTATTTTACGCATCTATTGGAGGAGCAATACATTATACCACTGAGAACAATTTACAATAGCAGTGGCTGATACACCAACCAAACATTACGGAATGAATGAGCAGCCAAAATTAAACTACAAATGTCATTTTTCTCTTCTTTTCCGAGTTAGCAGTGAAAACAAACATCAAATGTAAAAGCTAACAATGAAACCGTTTACTTTATGGACTTATGCTAATACGGTTAAGGACCTAAAGGGGCTAAAGAAAACCGTTATGTTTTACTTAAGCGAAAACCATTTTTCTAAGATGGAGTTGTACCAGTAGATGGAATATCATCTACTACGTTCGTCTTTATTCCTCATGCTAGAGAACATGAACTTGATCTCGTAACACGATGATCGAACTTCTCTAACTTTGAATGCAATATCCTATAGATTTCATCTTGTTCATCATGAATAGATGAATCTTTATTTCCACTCCCATCGGTAAAGGCAGTCTCAATTAGAACTTGTGAGACCTAACATTCCATTTAGTAACATTATTTAGTTATCGTTAATCTAACTTGTAATTTCAAAAATTAAAATTCATACCAAACTTTATAGTTATTAATATATACCTTCCGTGGACCCTTAAGATCCTTCACACTCTGAAGTAGTCATAAATTGACCTTACAAAAGACCACACTCTCTAATTGTGGAACATTCGAGCGGTTTCGAAGCTTGGTGTACACAAGTGAAAAACTGCTCCAATTTCGTTTACACGGACCGAGAGACGAATCCTCAATAATAAACAATATAATGTTCACCTAAAAATCAATGATCATAAATTAATATAAATTACAAATTAAAATATACTAGAAAATAGAAATTACCTGCGATAATACTTGAAGAGCATGACATGCCATAGCCTGATGCCCATACTCGTAATGGTTCCACCACTCTAGTGCCTTCGATGTCATATCAGCACATAAAGAAGTGGTCCTTGCATATGCGATGCAAATATTTCCCATGTAAGTAGAGAAATCAGCATCAAAGGCTACCTGCTTATCAGATGTTATAATCCGCTCCATATATAGGTCCATGCGGCGAAGACTAGCTTCTGACCACAACTCAGGATTCTTTAAGTATGGATGTAATAGTGTTGTGAATCCATAGATGGGACGTGATAAAATATCCATCGTGAATCCACAACATGTAGACCATTATTTTTCGTGTTTATATGAAAAAAAAAATGATATCATCAATGATATAAAAAGCATCAATATGATTAAAGAAATTTGCATAGAAAAAGACTATACTTGGAGCTCGATAGGCATGTAATTGGAGCGATGTCTCATCACATATGCATATATAAGTGATAAACAAGACCCATCATAGATCCCTCCATGTCAACAATATGAAGCGCAGTATGAATGAACTTCAACACAGGGATAAAAGTCTGTATCTGTGTCCAAAAGTCCATGTCAAGAATCTTTTGTTGCATGTACTTTGTCGCATTGGTGTGGACCCTTGGCATGCTACTCCATCTTTTATCTATAGCTTTCATGCACAATGCATGCATGCAATCGTAGAGATGAGTCGACACATAAAAAATGTAGCCAAATTGTGTCTCTAATATGTGAACCAATTCTTTTTCGCTATAATTGCGAAAAAGATTGAGTTCGCGGTGGTTCTTACATATGAATGAGATAATACATTTGGCATCAGCAAGAATAAGGAAGACCAATGTGAGCTTATCTATATCCTCAAATAAAAAATCTAAGTGGGTCCTACACGGGGTTCTTACTATGGATGGGTACTCACTCTCAAGTAACTCTCTCATCCTTTAAAAGTAGGAAGCATTATTTGTGATCACTTGTACCACATTCTGTGCCCCAACCTCATCTATGGCATATTTTATGTGCTCATAGATATACCCCCTAGTGATTCTAATACCTACTCTACTATAATCTATGATCCTGAGAAAGTAAGTGCCTATGCATGATGATACCCTAATATTGATGATATGGCGACGTCTAATGTTGCTTCAACCATTAGATAGTATGGAACATTCGTACATCTTCCATCCTATTTAGATGGGCTCTAAAAGGACGTCTATTCTTGCTTTCTCCTCAAGTAACGTAGATCCACATAACTTATGGTACTCTACTTCGTATCAATCATCACATGGATCTACCTAAGCTATGGACTTCACCATTCTCTTCCAAGTGTCCGTACGAACTACATTGAAAGGGAGGTTGCATTCTGAGATGCAATGTGATATCTCAATCTTGGCATCCTTTTGTCGTTGCCTTTGCAAACCTAAGGTAAAAAAGGAAGAATGAAGAGATCTTGACATAGGTCTTTGGAGTGGAAGCTTGTCTCTAGTAGGCTCAATAGACTCTCAACATCACGTTGAGAACAAGTCCTACCCTTTCCGAATGCACCAATGTGTTGAGAGACATTAGATATACCAAGAGTAGGTTCCATTTCCTCCGATAGATCTAATGAAGAGGATGCTAGGTCACGATGACGTGCTTCTACTTGTGCTTGTGCAAGGTTATATTCATTTCTTATTGCTTTCACAATCTTTGAGGGGAGAGGACTTGTGGACATGCACTAATTCCCATCCCTCCTAAGCCTGACACATGACGAATGAGACGAGTGGTGGTAGTGCAAAATGTCCTACCACAATATTTGCACATCTATCACCGTGTGCATGAATCAGAACCACTAGTGTTGGCCAGTATGTGGCTCGAGGTGTGGATATTCCATTAGAAGATCTTCCTCGAGGCATGATAGCTGAAATAAAAGACCTATAAAACATTAGTTATCCTCGTAACTTGTAATATTAAACAAAATTCTAATTTCAATGCTATACAAAATTCAAATCATGTTGCCATGGTATCTTAAATGTTTAAACTTAGATCTCTGACCTAGTTAGAAGTTAGAAGTTAGAACTTAGTAATACTTACCAAGTAGTACTAAGCTCTAGCATCTCACTAGGTCAGAGATCTAAGTCTAAAGATGCACAAAACCAATTCAGTGATGCACATAACCAAGTGACACTTAGTTATGTGCATCACTGATGTGTTACATGTATCTGCAATTTGCATCACTGACATGTATGATGATGTCATAGTTATTAGTCAGTCAATGTTTGATGTTCACGTGACTCATGAGTCATGACATGTCACATAAGACATGTCACACACATGAGTCGTAGTCAGCCACTGTCCACATGAGTCATGACACGCACATGTATGTGCATCATGAATCATGATTCACTGACATGTTACATGTATGTGCATCACTGACATGTTACATGTATGACATATGTGCACCATTGCATCAATGATCACTTATGATACACGTGTGCACTTAGTGCTCATTGCTGAGCATTGTGACTTTGTGTGTGAGATTGTAATTTGTGTGTGTGAGATTGTAATTTGTGTGTGTGACATGTAACATGTTACATGTATGTGCATCGTGCAATGTGCATTGTAATTTGTGTCACATGTGCATTGTGCATTATAGTAACTAGTTAGTCTCTATGTGTGTATATACTATGTGGCATGTGCACACTAAGCACTGTTACTACGAATCAGAGCGAGCACTGAGCATTGAGTCATTATGTCTATGACATCATAGATGTCACGACTCACATGTGTGTGAAATTTAAATGAATGACAAGTGTGTGTATGTGTGACTGTCAACTGAGTGTCAAGTGTGTGTGCACTGTAGACTACTGACCACTGTAAGGTCATTAGTGACCACTGAGCTGCATTGTCACATATATGTTACAATGTCACATATATGTTACAATGTCACATACATGTCATATCATATATATATATGTACATTGATCAGTGACAATTGTTGACAACTTGACAAATGGATTATGGACCATGGCAATTATCAAGATTCATATTGATAATTGATATCGTATTGATATTACACAGTGACAAGTCACACATACATGTCAATTATTATGTGTGTGATACTAGCGAGTCGGGACTCTATGTCATGTGACTCGTTGCGAATGTTCAAATTGAGAATGTGTCATGTGACTCATTGAGAATGTGTATGTGTGACTGTGTGTGATGATGTGACTCAGAGGGTAGGATCGAAGGTACAAAGTTGAAGTTGTGAGTAGTTTGTGATTCATAATCTTAACCTTTTGAGGCTTTTGCCTTTGAAAATTGAAGTTCTTCTCGAAGCTTGAGAGAAGTCTCTCTCTCTCTCTCTCTCTCTCTCTCTCTCTCTCTCTCTCTCTCTCTCTCTCTCTCTCTCTCTCTCTCTCTCTCTCTCTCTCTCTCTCTCTCTCTCTCTCTCTCTCTCTCTCTCTCTCTACGCATGACAAGACACTCTGTTGGGCAGCTTGTGCTCGTACTTTCACATAGTTGAAACTTGAAAGTTCGTAAATAATTGGGGTGATTGAAGTGACCTAGTACCCTAGGGGATGAATGGTTCAGAATGAACCGAATGGTTCATAACGAACCGAATGGTTCATAACGAACCGAATCAGATTGTTCTCGCACCGAATTGAATCTGGTTCGGTTCGTAGCTTATAAATTCAAATGACACCAAGGCAGATAGGTGCGTTCGGTTCAGTGCGTGCTGTGCGTTTAAGGTTCGAGTACCGAACCTTACCCTCAAGGTAAGGCGCGTTGATATATATATATATATATATATATATATATATATATAGGAATTTAAAAACATCATACATGCCCGTTCAAAATACAAAATGGAATATGAATGTATCACAATTTAACACATTTCACAATAATTTTTAAAACATCATAGTATAAACATATAGAATCTATGTATAAGAGTGAGAGCGAATTTCCAAATGAATTGATAATCCAAAACTTGAAAGTTGATAGACAATAATCAAAGGTAGAGAGAACTGAGCACCACCACATGGATTATAAAACATACAATGTCAATGACAAATACAAAATCATAACCGATGATAAGTGACCATATGGCATATATCAATGATCATGTATGAAGATCCTCTGTCCAACATACTCATTGTATAACTAGTGACTCTGACAAATATTTAATGGATCATAGTCCATGGAATACAATTGAAGTGAAATAATGAATGTGATAAGACAACCTACTAGCAACTAGTAAGTATTATGAGTCATCCATGGTAAATGAATCTGATGAAGAAGACTCTGATGAAGGAACCACGTCCATAATGATAGGGTTTCCTTCATCGTTGTAATCAAGAAGTGGTACATCAATCTCTATATCTAGAAGTGGATCATCTTGTATATCATCATCTATTCCTCGTGAGGTGGTACTGGATCTTCTCTCATGAGAGTGCGCAGCTTGCGCCTCCTCCCTCTAGGTGCAACATTGCTATTAGATGGAGCATCACTTCGCGCATGTCGTCAACTTGATCTGGATAGCCTCTCTGTGCGAGCTCTTGTAACTTGTCGATCAATAGTCTCGAGCTCCAAATGTAACATATGATAGATGTCATCTTGTTCGTCATGAGCAGACGACTCTACCTTAACCTCAGTCGTCTACCTTAACCTCATTACCCACCGTAAGAGCGGTCTCAAATACAGAAAGCAACACCTAGAAAACATATGGAACTTGATTATTAAAAAATTCATATGTATAATTAGAAAAACTATTATTGCATTTTTCACCAGCATACGTGTCTAGGATCTTTAAGATCCCTCAAGCTGTGTAATAAATGTAAGTTGACTTACAAAAGACTACTCTCTTTAACTGTGCAACACTCAAGCAATTTGCAGAGCTTGGTGTGCACTAGAGAAAACGTGCTCCCATTGCGCTCACAAGGTGATGCAGTTGAATCCTAAATCAATGATCACTGATCATATGACATATAAACAAATGTTGAATAGTCATTATTCAATTAGCTTAAAAAAATAGATATATACTTGAGACAAAACTCACAAAGCATGCTTTGATATATGTGGATGACCATATCCATAGTGGTTCCATCATTCCATTGGTCGAGATGTCACCCTTCGTCGTGTGGAGGTGGTACGAGCATATGTGATGCCTATATCTCCTGTATAGGTAGAGAAATCGACATGAAATGCAATTTGATCATCGGGAGACATAATCCTCTCCATATAAGTCCTTCATATGACGAAGTATACCATCGCTCCACAAGTTTGGACTTTTAAAATAGGGATGTAAAAGATTTGCGAATCCATGAATGGGACGTGATAGATTGTCCCATCATGAATCAACAAGCTACACTACATCATTTTCCCTAAAACAAAGTTCAAACATAAAAATTCAAAATAATCAATATGAAATACAAAATTGGCATGTGGAATTATAATTAAATATAAAATTGCACAGATAAGATACCTGGAGACCGATAATGACGATGATAACTCTATGGCATGTCGCATCGGCTAGTATAATGGTAAACAAGGCCAATAATGGACCCCTCCATATCGATACCTTGCTACAATCTACGACTCTCAAGAAATATGTGCCTAAGGAAGATGAAACCATAATGTTGATGATATGGTGATGTCTATTGTTGGAAAACAATGTCCCATGGTCAAGGTATAATGTCCTATTGGTCAAAAGTGTCCAGAACTGAAAGCATAGCGTACAGTTTTTATACTCCCTCCATAAACAAATGCGCCAGCGCAGTGGATAAAGTAAAAGCCTCCCAACCATGGGGCGTGGGTTCGAATCCTGGACGGCGAAGCACGAAACGCAATAAAACTTTTAACATGCTTTTTCTTTAACTCTTCAGCGATGAGTGACGACGCAATTTTTGAACGGAGCTTTTGCGATGACGTTTTTTTTTAAAGAACGATCGCTCGTTTTATGCTTCATTAGGTGCTTTTGAAGGGTACACAAAACTATATAAGAAGCCATTGGCTTATTGTCCATGGATCCATCACCTAGTTTCAACAAGAAGCTTTGGAAGCTTGGTACCTCTTTGAGGTGGTGCTTCTTAGCACATGGGGCAACCATGTTGCAATGTTGAAGCATGTTGAGGAGCGGCTATGGAGTTCTTCTTGGAGGAGAAGAGTGTTTTCACACTCTTGCTCATGGAGAGGACTTGGTCATTATCAGCTTGGTAGTGTGGATCAGCCATCCACATGATGTATTTGAAGATTGTCTTCCACATGAAGAATTCTGGTTACTTCAAAGACATTGGATGGTGGTTAACATAAGATTTGCATCTTATGTTAAGAATTCAGGTACATATTCTCTTTATGCACACAGGTACTACTTGGAGTTTATGGAGGCAGTGGCATCCATATCAAGAGGAGTCCTATTCGGCATAGGTACAAGAGAATCAGTACACGTATGCTTTATGCATATTTGGATGCGGTGTTCGAGAAGGTATGGTCATATGAGTTTGAGGATTTCTGGCAGTAAACTTGTTAGCATTCTTTGCTACTTTTGTAAGTATGTGATCTTTTCACACATGGATTTGACTTAGGGTCTTCCATAGCCGAAGTTTAGATGAGGGTTTGATGATTATCAGTTTTAGACTGATCCTTCCTCTTTCTGTCACTCATTAGTACTCTTCTACAACCTATTAGGTCACACATCTCATGTATATTCAGATTTTTGTCCATACATCTGAATACGTTTATTACATTTGTACATTCACTCATCCATCTATTTCTGTTCACATAGAGTGGTTGAGAGTTTTGCTCCCACATTGTACATTGAACATTGGTATATATGATAGTGTGAGTAAGCCTTTGCTTACGTAACACTTTACACATGTTGTCTAATCTTTCTCTATCTTTGTCTCATCATTTGTATGATTAAATGTGGTATGTTCATGTTTTGTCAATATTGGAAGATTGCTAGATTCTATGTTGTATATGCTGGACCTATGGAACTTTGGACATGTGGTATTAATTATGGGCCTACTAAATTTCCAACATCATGTCACTCCAACCATCAAACAAAAGAGAACATCCATATACTTGCCAACCCAATTTTATGGAACTTAAGAGGACTTCTATTCTCTCTTTCTCTTCAACAAGCATAGGCCCAAGTAACCTATTGGAGTCAACTTCATACCAATTGTCACATTTATCTACTTGAGCAATTGCTTTGACCATTTTCTTCCATGCATCTATACAGACTACATTGAAAGAGAGGTTGCATTGTTAAGATGCAATGTTCAATTTCAATTTAAGCAACTTTTTGTTGTTGCCTTTGTAAAGAAAGATAAATGAAGTTCTCTTTGCTTAGGTCTTTGGGAGGACTTGTGTATAGGATCATCACTATCATGTTCCTCACATTGGGAAGATATTCTACTTCTCACCTTGTTACAACTAGGCCCTACCCCTTCCATGGCTACTTCAACCTCTTCCAATAAATCTATAGAAGTGGTCGTTGACTCATGTGGACAAGCTAATGAAGCTTCTTGTGCAAGATTATTCTCTTTTTGCATGGCCTTTGCAATCTCCAAAGGGACTGCCGTACATGCCCTGATTCCCATTCCTCCCAATCTAGACACATGACGGATGAGACGTGTCATGGTGGTGCACCGATATATTTCCCCACAATATTTGCCCAGCCATCTATGTGTGTTGGAACCGGAACCTACCTCAATTGCGAGTGGCTCTAGGTATGGTCTTTCCAAACACTTGAAATTCCACGGGGCATAGTGATGATAAAAAAAGCACAATAAGTACTAACTTCGAAGTGGTAAGTACTTAAAAATTAGAAGAGCTATATAGTATCCACCATTAGTCTCTTCTCTCACTCGAGTCTTGAGAGTGCAAGTGCGTTAGCAAGTAGCCCTCTCTCTCTCTCTCTCTCTCTCTCTCTCTCTCTCTCTCTCTCTCTCTCTCTCTCTCTCTCTCTCTCTCTCTCTCTCTCTCTCTCTCTCTCTCTCTCTCTCTCTCTCTCTCTCTCTCTCTCTCTCTCTCTCTCTCTCTCTCTCTCTCTCTCTCTCTCTCTCTCTCTCTCTCTCTCTCTCGGGCTGGCTCGGGCAACAGGTTGGCTCGATAGTCGAAAGTGAGAAAGTTCAAGGTGTGAAAGCCAAGTGACAAAGCTCAACGTGTGCTCTCGAGTCTCAGAAACCATTAGTAGGCGAAAAGTGGAGCCTCGCACGTCCAAGATAACATATTTTAGGGCACAAAAATCGATGGTTAAAAAATTGAACCTCCATGAACCAAATTTTATTACCATGATGAAGCCTGCATTCTCGCTATATATGGTATTCAATAAGAAAGAGTTTAACTGGCCCATGCCGAGATAAAGTCCCACCGGATACTATCAAAAGCTTTTTCAAAAACTATTTGGATACAAACTTGCTCTTGATTAGATTTAACAACGTGCTCAACTACTAGCTGCAGCAAAAAAAAATTGTCAAAGATAGATCCTTTGTGAATAAAGCCAAACTAAGCTAGATGCACCACTCTATTAATGATGAGCTTCAATTTCAAGGCCAAAACCCTAGCAAATATTTATAAATGATTCCCATCATTGTATTAGACCTTCAATCTCATATCACTCTTGACATGTCAGATTTCAATAAGAATCTAATCCATCCAAGTTTAAAGGAAAAGGGCATTTTATGATCTTTCCAAATTTATCACACACACACACACACACATATATATATATATATATATATATATATATATATATATATATATATATATATATATATATATATATATATATAATATATATATATGTATATATTTCAAGTATCATTTTCTATAAAAGTGGCCAAAATGTCAAAGAAATTCTTTATTCGGCACAACTAGTCCCGGTGCTTTCCCATTCTTGAGAGCTTGGATTACCATAAGTAATTCTTCTAAGCACATGGGCTTTTCCAATGCCATACATGTTTGTGCATCAAGCAAATAAGGAGCGTTTGTAAGCAAATCATGAAGTATTGTATCCCATATATCATCAACAAGTGAAGGGGCCTCAAATAACAGAGGAAAGTGTTGAACACATGACTACGCAATAGAAGTACCATTTTCAAGGACGTAACCATGAACTTCCAAAGACGAGATGGAATTTCTTGCATGCTTTGCACACAAATAATCATAAAAGCACTTAGACTTGGCATGAACATCTTAACCTCCATGCATTTAGCTTTCAACTTTGGCATATTGCATAGCCGCATTTTCAATGAGTTTCAAACATTTGTGTGCATTACATGATCGAGTATAATCACCATATGATAAGCATTCCAATATCTACTGCAGCATATAGAGAGGATTTCAAACATTTAACCCCTGACTTTGCTCATCTTAGAAGAGCACTATAGGGTTTTCCACTAATCTCTTATAATATGTTGCATGTGTTGTACTATAAGTTCCCAAGTCATACATGTCGATATTGCAAGCGAATTGGAAGTTTAAATCACATCTTGTACTCTTGATTTGAAGAAAGAGGTTGCTGGCCATGATTCATGAATGGGTCAACTTCAATGGCGTTCTGAAAAGTAAGCTTGAGATAGTGATATCCCATTCATACTCTATAAGAAAAATCAAAAGCAAGTTGTGACTTGATAAAAGCATAATAGCATTAACTAGCATTCTCGACAACTTGTGTATCATTGAGATATGTGAATAGTAGCACCTATCCAATCTTCTTCTTCTTGTCGGACCTTGAGTGAAAAGTGCATCTCAATGAATGCCCCTAAATGGAGTCCCAAAGATCTTTACATCGTAATATTTGCCAGAATAAAGTCCATTGTCCCTTCTCCTACCAAGCATAAAGAGATGAATCTGTTGTGCAATCCATATCTTTGTCAACCATATTAAACTCTCCACATAAAATGATGAGAGCATCTTTTCATAATCAAGGATGTAAGTGTCTTGCAATCATCTTTGGCTCTTAATAGATGTTTCCAAGTTTTAAACCTTTCTGTAGGTGAGTTCTGAGCATATACATTAATGCATATGTATGATAACCTATCATGTATAAATGTATAAAGTTGAATCTTCCATTGACATCATTGTATATATCAATAAACGAAATGTCTTTTCTAACAAGGAAAACACATCCAAAATATGCATGTTTTCCATTATGAAGTAACTTGAAGTCCTTTGTACTCACTAGTAAGTCAGCATGATCATGTTTTTTGTGTTCCTATATAGCTACTACATCAACCTGATGCTTCATGATCTATCTCTAGGATCTAGTCCATTTTCCATGCTCACTCAATCCTTAAATATTCCAAGTGCTAGCCTCATGTATCAAGGTGGGGTGTATCAGATAGATCCAACTACACACTAGAGTTGTAGAAAGATCTTATAGAACAATGTCCATATTGTCCAAATAGTCATGCATGAGCTTTTCAATTTGAGGTGCAAAATTGACCTCATTATTTGGAGAAGAAACATCCCAATTGGAATTTACCACACTTGCCCCGCAAAAGCACTCTCATGTAGTTAAGAATGGTAAACCCATCACCATCAATATTTCTTTTTTAAGGATATATAGTTTCCCTACCATTGGCTCCTTACTAATAAGTAGTACCTTTTGCAATCAGCCCTTTTGGGCAAGTTATTTTTTGGAAGGAGTGATGAGACCAAAAAGCTTCAACCCAAAAATTTATAAACAACAATGGCCACTCTAATACATCCTCTCTAAATTAACCACTTCTAGAAAACTTAATGAGGAACTATCAAATGAATGATCAATTCAAGACGAAATATAATTCCATAAAGAAGTGATGACGATTCTATCGACCATGTGAATAAGCACCATAGAATTTGATATAAACTACTTAGAAATGCCACCAACTAGCTAGCGTTTCATCCCATTGGCCACACAAGTTCGTAGGATTAACTATGAATCAATCCAAGTCCAAACAAAAGAAAAACAACTACTAAACATATTCTAACTAGTACCAAAATAGGTTGCATTGATAAAGAAAAACAACTGAAATATTATTATCAGTTATACACATAATAGCGCTTACTTGACATAAATTTTGCCCTCGGCTTTTGACATATCTATGTGGAACTCAGGAGACCCCCATAAAAATATATTCTAATAGAGATATACCGAATTACACAAAATGCAGGTATATGCATTGTTTGGAGCATATGTGCAAAGGGTTAGAAAAACTTGCCTGCATTGTGCAGCGATTTTTCCCTTCCCCATTTTAAGATCATTACGTACTACCAAGACCTACGAAAAATCATGTACTCAGCTCTCTCTCTCTCTCTCTCTCTCTCCCTCCCTCCCTCCCTCCCTCCCTCCCTCCCTCCCTCCCTCCCTCCCTCTCTCTCTCTCTCTCTCTCTCTCTCTCTCTCTCTCTCTCTCTCTCTCTCTCTCTCTCTCTCTCTCTCTCTCTCTCTCTCTCTCTCTCTCTCTCTCTCTCTCTCTCTCTCTCTCTCTCTCTCTCTCTCTCTCTCTCTCTCTCTCTCACACACACACACACACGTCTACGTCCCTCTGCACGTGATAAAACGTACCATTTTAAATTCATCCATTGTTTCTGCCATACGATCAACTTCATGGCGATCCTTCTTGCCCTCGTATGAATACAGCTGCTTAGTAGGCGGGGCGGAGGCCTTAGATGCTATCCGCCTTCCAACAATATAGCCAGCAGCTGCACAACCAGCTCCTATGATGAGCAGATGCAGCGCAGGAGAGAGGTCCATACCCCTGGCTGCTCTGCCCCGTCTGAGTCTTAAGATACGAGCTACATGAGCGTATTTCAAAATGAAGATTCCACAATCAATTTCTTTTCCATTACTGAAATTTTCTCTCTCGTTCTCAAACAAGTTCTACGTTCCACTCTCCTTGAAGACCCTTTTGCTTTTTGTACAATAAATCCATATGGTTCATTTTGACACTTGTCATTGAAGAAAATGCACACACACACACGTATATATGTGTGTATATGGATGTATGTATGCATGCCCCGCTCTTCTTTAACAGTATTGTTCCTTTTGTATTATATAGTTTATGTCCATGTGCTCTTCGGGAGTTGAAGGTATTGGAAAAAATGCACACACACACACGTACATATGTGTATATGGATGTATCTATGCATGCTCCACTCTTTTTGAACAATATTGTTCTTTTCGTATTATATAGTTTATGTCCATATGCTCCTCAATAGTTGTAGGTATTTCTGCTTCATATAAAAAAAAAAGGGAGTAGCCCACATCTCATAGGTGGTTTGGTAAAGCTTTGATCTCTTGAGGTGGAGGTCCAGAGTTCAACCTCCATGCTGGACATGTAATGGTTTTGACCGGTTTAAACTAGTTGTAACCTACCCTACTAGCTGTAACTCAGTCCAACCCCTCCTTTGTGGGATATATGTTGTATACTTGCACTTTCAAAAGTTAAAGATGGGGGACTACGCACGTGCCAAACCTCCTTTATTTAAAAAAATAAAAAAAAAGAAGCTTTTTCTTTAGAGGGGCATGAGAAGAACCCCAAATCAAGCCGAGGACAATTTTTGAGCCCTCTCTTTCCTCCTCTTCTCTCTCTTCGTTTATTCATTAAAAAATATTCAAGCGCTTGTTATATACCCTCTTCCAAAAACTTTTGACTATGTATATGGGATTAATGGGATCCTCTACAAGCTACTCACCCTAGTCCATGAGTTATAAATACTTTGGATCTTTTTCTAGCCACAGTTTTAGGTTTAGCTTCAGTAAATCTGTTATAAATTAAGGTTATTGAATCTTGAAGAGTTATTGAGAGGCTACAAAGCCTTGGCCTCTAAGCCACACTTTACATTGGGAAAGTGGGTGGGAAGGCTATATATATACATATAGTTGCACGACAGGGTGGAAGGCCATCCCCACACATCTATAGTGAGTCTCGTGGACCCCGCACATGGGTAGTTTCACATAGGTAATTTTCCATCTCTTGTTTCTTCACAAAAAAAATGGTATCAGAGCTTCTACATGGATCCCACTCGCCTCTATGTATAATGTACATAGTCATCTATATGTTTTGTTTCTCTATATCCTTCTTCCTCTTAAGAAGACTCTTAAGAAGCTAAAGCAAAAGTGGGAAATCATCTTCCTCAGTGTCTACATATACGAGCTTTGGTATGCCCTTGTGGTTTTTCTTCCACTCCTCTTCACCCCAAAGCAACCATGCCCCAAGAAATCAGTTGATGCCCCTCCCTCCAAGTCATGAGCCTCAAGATCCTCAGCCAGATGTGTTGACCAGCTAGCAGTCCCATAAATAGTCCCATTGTTGACCATGCATCAAAGCCACGGAGACTACCTCCCAAAATGTGAAGATGTTGTCAAGGATACTACAACCCTTGACAAAACTAGTCTGTATCAGGTGAATTAAAGTCTCAAGCATTGGCTAAAGTCTCAAGCTTAGATCCTTCACAAGAATTTTGTCAACTGAGTTGAGGATCGTAATCCACTGCCAATGTATGATCTCATCTAGGTTCCCCCCTTCTTAGGGATGAGAAAAATCAGCCCCTTGAGAGAGACTCAAGTAAGGAACCCCCCTCCATGACTTCTTTGAAGCCAAGTTTGAGAACTTCACCCAAGATTCCTCAATAGTGAATAAAGAAATCACAAAGGATTCCATCCTTGTTATGACAACTGTCTCGCCAGCCCATGCAAAGCATCAAGAATCTCCCTATCATAAAATGGGGCAAGGATCCTAGTTTGCACCTCAATCACATATCTATATACATGTCAAAGGACGCACTTTCTACTTTCCTACCAAGTCATAAAGGTGGGCTCCTCAGACAACAAAGTATGAAAATTTTGGGTTGCAATTTTTCTCATCTAACTAGGCTCTGCAATCATCAAACCATCGGCATGGCAGAGCTAGTAGATCCCACTCCATGAGTGCCACGGGTGAGTGGAAAAAAGATGATCGCTAGTCCTCAACATCACAAAGCTCGTGTTGAGCATGAGCAAGCTAGATACCCACTCACCTACAATCAGGGAGATGATGAAGGATATGATGAAGTGAGGTGCATAGCAGGCCGGGTTGGGACCTTCTCCAAGTCAACCTCTATGGAGCTGCAAGATGTGGGTTCAAGCTTCTTCATACTGTGAATTGTGCTTTTTCGATGGTACCCTTCTTGTTTGATGAGGTTGGCAGGGTCGAGCCATCTCTGGCACTCCCAACATCTGATTTGGTTGTGCATGTAGGGAAGTTTGGCTACCTATTTTTCTTCCAGCTTTGTTGCCAGTGAAAGCTTGACTCGCCCTTTCTCCTGTCAGTTTAGGCTCGAATTTCTGCCCCTTGTGGCATTCCCCATGGTTGGGTAGGGTGCGCAACCAAAGGGCATTATAATCCCTCCTGAAGGAAGCTTTGTTGTCTATTCACATCGACCATTTTTTGGAGTTTCATGCCCCATACTACATCTATTGGTGCATGTCCTTGATAACTCCATTTTCTTGAGGTTTGGCTGGATCCATTACTCCTCAACCCTCCTAGACTCTCTCGCACATTGAGCGCTACTCTGTTTTGAGTAAAGTTCTCATTGTTCTGCTCTGCAACAATAAGGTGTGGGTATGACCAGTTGGTTTGCGATGTGCAAGCCAAATCCAAGCACCATTTTTTCAAAAGGTTAGCAACTCTCTTATCATCTCTATTACAAGATCCAGTCAAATATCTACTACAATTTCAAATATTGGTGGTTGCAACATTACTTGGCTTGCCCATAGCATATATGGAGAAGAGCACATGGTGTTTTGAGGAGTTTCGATTAAGTTATGCATTGGTTGGTGGTGGCATACATGGATGCTTGCATACCCGATGCAAAAGATCTCGATTGAAGGGTCTACAGCTCACTGTTCCTAGAGGGAATGTTCATTACCTTCATTATGGTCGGTCACTAAGCACGACATCATGGACCTTCATGTTTGTCAAATTGTTTTATATTTCCATCTCCTTTATGTCATTTATCTTCGACTCATCAATGAAGAGCTATTTTGATATCCATTGCTGCTAGGGTTTCGGATTGTGCATGTCTCATACTTCCAAGATATGATATTAATCAGTGTTGCAGGCTGATGTAACAGGACTGAAGGCAGTTCAATGTAGAATTTGGACAATGTTTGAGCGCAGAGCTACATTTCTCCTTTCTCTAATCTTTATGCGTGCTTCTGTTGTTGGTTCAACTATAGACATGTGAGAAAGTGTTCTGCTTGTAGTATTGGGAGTATAAGTCACCATTGGCCTTAGTGTAATTATTGATGTGATGTTGGAATGTCTAAAGTAAACAATTTGATTATGATTCATAGGGATTTTCGAAATGTATGAAAAGATTTTGTCTATACCTATCACATGTAGCTACGATGCAAGGGATAACTCGTTATAGTGGAATCAAGTGGAAGTACTTGAGCATTCTTGTTCTTGTTTTTTGCTAATATCTTATCAGTTATGTGTTAAGGCTTTGGGGATGCAGTGCTAATGGTGTAGATACCTTGATTTTAGTATTTTATGGTTATACTACTCGAACTTGTTGTCCCATGATACTTAAGTACTTGGAAGATCTATATAGGCCTTTTCTTTTTTTCCAAGATGGGAATAATGCACTGCATACATACAGGTACTACTCAGATGCACTAGGATGCTCCCTCTTCTAGTGAATTTTGTCCCTTGGGACTTTGTCCATGCTTGGCCTACATGTACCATAGGTTAAAGACTGATATTTACTCGAAAGAACGTAGTGGTGTGAGGGTTTCTGACTACCACACTTGAGAATTATGTCCACCTGAACTCTGCTAGGACGATATTCTTGAACTTACCAATGCTTCAGATCGATACTAAAGAAAGAAACATGATCATCATGAAAAGGGGCAATATGGCTATGACTTGCAGGTTTTGTTGTTTCAATATGCTATGATCTTCTTTTTTTCATGTGTCACTTGACTATTTAATTTGTGTATGCCTATGTAGTTGGAGTTTTGTGGCTGTCCTTCATAGGGATTCTATCCCAACACTTCACTGAAAGTTGTGACATAAATCCTATTTTGACATTTGATTAGGGCATTTGATTTGTTAAATCCCTAACAAGCCAACTAACAACTGATTTGGAGACTGAAATACATTTGATCTCGGACTATTCTCTTAGTTTTCCAATGCGCGTGACTCTTCTGGTTTTGAGTATTTGTGTTTTCTAAAAAGGTGCAAGTGCTCTCACTTTTGTTTTTCTCTAAATATTAGGATGATTTCCTTGCTTGTAGGTTCTGGAGTATTTGTGACTTCTCTCCTTAAGGATGGTGTCCACATTCCCTTGCCTGGAGAAAAATTAAACACTGCAACATGGGAGAATTGACGGACTAAAACTTCGAGTACTCTTAAAAGTGTAATAATTGTTTGGTGATTAACACAGCCAAGCATACTAATACATATGAATAACCTTTCTGTTGCCATGAACAAATGACAGGCTCGAGTACCCAGAGTCGGGGCGGTGTTCTGTGTGATTGTCCACTTTAATAGGATCATGTCCAAAAGGGTTGCAATTGTATTCTTGGATGTCTATATGTTTGACACTCATCGCTTGCACGTTTGGAGAATTATTGTGTCTAGGCCCCACTAGAACAAAGAAGTTTTCCTCCATTCCCTTGCATCTAGTAAAGTAGTCAATACTCTGAGTGAAATGATAGGTACTCTACAAATTCAAACTCGGACCAATTCAGCTATATATGATCCTCTTATCTTAGCTTTTTTGAGGATGACAAAGTTTAGGGGGAGGATAGTGTTGGGTTGTAGGGTACGCACACATCTTTATTTGTGCATGGGAACCGTCCCTTGATCATGACAATAACCCTCTTTGTATATACTTAGAATTTCACATAAGAAAACCTTCTTAGGACACTTTTTAATATTTCTCAAATACTATGGTAGAGAAGCCTTGTAAATAGCCCACCTTTTTGCAAGAATAGAGAAATACACAAGTAAAAATCCCATGCCTATATTTCTTGGGATTTGGTTGTTAGAAAGGGAATATTTGCCAAGATATAGTAGTTAGACACATGCTCCCTTTTTGACTAGTCAAAGGAGCACATTGGGAATAGAGGTTAAGCTATAAATATAGAAGCTCGTTTTTGGGGAGCTCTTGGTTCCACATGAGCTTCATGTATATATCCTTTTATGAACGAAAGATCACTCTTTTACTCTTATACTATGTGCAATTCTTGTATTTTGTCTTGGAGTGTGAGAATGAGGCATGTGTGTGCTTGCTTGTCTCTCCTTTGTTTTGTGAGTAGAAGATTGCATTTCTTGTATTTTCCACTTGTGACAAGGATCCTTGACAACTCTTCTCTCCATGTTCTCAAGGGCAGGTGGCATAGCTTGGAGCTGATGACCAATGGCTTGAGCATGTTGGAGGTTGGGTTGGATGAAAGGAGAGTCTTTCTTGAGCCCTCCTCTTGCTTCCATGCAAGGTGGTGTGGGTCTTGGCTCCCCTTGGGTATCCTACAACAACAACCTCTTATACAAGACTTGCTCTACCCTCATTGATATGGTAGAGTTGAATGGGCAACAGAGTGGTTGCGAATAAGGGGGCTTTAGAAGAGCCCCTTTGGCCTTTGGGGGGCAAATTCCGATTCCATTTGTGTCTTCCACAACAAAGAAGAAAGGGGGATGATGAAAGGATGAGGGGAGGATGGTTTCCCCGAATCTTCTAGCAAAGGAGCTAAAAAAAGACTCCACTTAGTAGGAACAAATGAGAGCTTCAGCCCTAGCCAATAAAGAAAACAAGATTGCCCAAATTTGCCCTTCCAATTCAGTAGAGAAGGATCAAGAGGAAGGGAAGATGATGTTGGAAGGGGGGGGGGGGGGGGGATCAGGGGGGTTTGCTAACAATGGTGAAGGAGGGGGAGGGGGCTGTTATTGGTGACGGGTGAGAGGGGAGGAAGGGGATGAGGCAGCGAAGGCGAGAGGAAGGGGGGAGGAAGACAAGTTTGCCCTGACACCTGAAACATATTAGAGGGTGATTTGCATGTTGCACCTTTATCCCACATAAAACATATAAAGCCTATAAAAGATGCATTGAAGCTTCAAATTCATGTTAAAAGAGAAGGTGAGGAGTGCAAAAGCCCTCTCTTCTTCTCCTTTACAAAAGCATATGCGGGGAGGAGAGAGAGAGAGAGAGAGAGAGAGAGAAGAGTGCTATGACAAGATATGTGTGGGCCTAAGATCAATGTAATGCCTTCAGACAATATTAAACCAGATGCCTTTGGGCAATTTCTAGCTCTCCTTTCTAGGCTTCCTAGCCATCCTTTTGTATACTACATTCTATGACCTTACATTATAGCAAGAGTAATTGGATTCATAATAGTCCATATATTATAAGAATCCAAATTAGATTGGATTTCAATGGAGATTCATTTCAAATGAGGAATTCATATTTGGTTTAGTGAAGGTGTCAGACATGGATTAGAAGAAGGATCCATTGGTATGGGTAGTGGAAACAACTTCGCTTTGAGAAATTTTCTTCTATGGGCAAGAAGAAAATGACTCATCATCCATGGATAACATTTTTCATTAAACTAGAAGGAGAAGATATCTCCTTAGGACATGGGGAGATTTGTTCTTCCAATGTTAAGCCTAACTAATTGATTACTCATTCACAATCTCTTTTAAGGGAAAGAGAAAGTGGGGAAGGTTCCACTTGCGTAGAGAGTTTATATTGGTTTCACTATACTATCAAAGGCAGTATGGAGATTGGATAGCCACAATTGTTAGATTGAGTCTCACTTGAATGCTCTAGATGAGAAGTTATTATGTTTATTTCTATTGGTCTTTGACTAGATGATGAAGATCTCATTGTTGGCATTGAAGAATCTGGAAGTAGAGTGATAACTTTTCATCTTGGAGTTTGACCAGATAGGAGTAACTCTTGCTTAGGAGAATTAACCTCTTATTTTTTTTTCAATCATAGAAATGATGACCTTATACATTTAGGAATCTTGATATTTGTGGATTATCTGATTCTCAAAGAGGAATGTTTTTTGCATTCATATAGCAAACTAAGGGGAAGAGAAAAGACTAGAGTTTACAATAGAGTGCTAATAGAAACTCATCCAACAGAATTTATTCCCAACTATATGGATGTCATATCAAAGGACTTCCTGGTTATTAGGATGTAGAAATCTCATTATATTACCATGAGTTTCTTATATATGAGTTAAGATGATGGATTTACATAGACATGAGAATAGTTTAGAAAAAACTATTGGTTGGGAGTATGCTCAAGGCTAGGAACAACTAAAGTGGTATAAGTGAGTTACCATATTGGTTTAAGAAGGGTTTGAAATCTTTAGTTATCTCCATAGAGCTCCACATTTGTCTTTCGCATTATTGCACATCAGGGATACATCATGTTTTATGGATTGAATAATGTTGATTTTATGGTGGTCATACTTTGGAAACTAGGCGATAATAAACAATTATAATATGGTTTTCCACTTTTATTTTGCCTTCACTATGAGTTTTCTTAAGGGAAAAGGTACAAGATTAATAAAATGTATAGGTGGCTATGTACATTGTACATAAGGGCCAATGGAAGCAACCATTAGAAAAACTCTCCCACATGCATTCCAATGCCATTTTGAGGACAAAATGTAAATTAGAGAATGAAGTGTTTTAATGTAAGTTTATTTTATTAGATCATTATTGAGAGTCTAGGAAGCCTTAGACCAAGGAATGCATGGAGGATGGCTCTACATGGATCAAAAGAAGGACAAAGATTGAGTCTAGTTAATTAGTCCATTTTCTTTTTCAAGTTTTTCTTTTTCAATGCGTGCAAGGAGGCAACATGCAATGAGTATGTGGCATAAAGAATGTACATAGAATAGTGCATGGGCATGAATATGCATTGTGTATCAAATTTACAAGAAAGAGTAGTAGCTAGTTTTCTAGCACTAGTACACACATAAAATTTGATGCTTGTGCTTTAACTTTTCATAGAAAACAAGCACTTCCTGAGCATATACTTGGTCATGTGCTTGTTTGACTATGAGTGGATTTGAACTACTCCATGAAAAGAGCACTTGCGCTCTGTTTATTTCTCCAGATGTTTGTGCATGAAAAGGAGCTAGAGTGCATGATAATTTGCATTTATGAAGCACAAAAAAAAAATTGTATCCACTCTCATGGAATGCTTTGGGAAGGTTTCATGAAAAGAGCCTATTTTTTGAAAACTTTTTGTTGTTTACAAGCATGGAAAGAAAGAGTATTTCCCCTAAAGTATAAGTTTTAAAGATATGAGATTTCAATGGTAAAAATCAAGAAACAAGGAAGTTTTGGCCCAAAGTCCCTCAAAAAGACTTAAATGAAGAAAAAGGATCACCATAATTAATCAAGAGGACATAGGATGTATTTTTATGAATCGGATAAGGTAACCATTGGTGTGGAACAATGGAATACTAAAGTCCCTTGAGAACTCTCTTTTTGTGGTTAGAAAGAAAAGGATTCATGAATTCATAGAAAAACATTAATTAGTCTTCTTAAAGAATATTTCTTATTTCCTTGTGAATAAGTGAAGGTAATGTTCTTTAGACCCAAAAAAAGAGACCATGAATTTAAAGGAAGAAGAGAAAGTTTTAAGCTTCACTAAATCCCACTCTTGAATCTAGCGTTAGGGAGATGATATGAAAAAAACAAGAGCCAAGGTTGGAAGTATTAAAAATGGAAAGACATTTATGGGACTATCATATGATACTCCACTAAGAAGGATTCAAGGAAAGAAGTATTTAAGAAGAATACTTATAGCAGAATGAATGCCAAGTCAAGAGTGTACCCAAGATTGGATATACTAAAGAACTTGGAACTAGAAGAGGGCTTGGGTTACTAGACTACATGTCTAAGCCAAAATGTTGAGAAACTAAAGAAAGGCTAGAAGGTTTGATTGATAAGTTTAAAGGACTGGCCTAGGGCTTAAGATTCTAGCTTGCTAGTTAAGGTGGCTTGAATCATTCCTTCCCACATGTAATCTAAGACGCCAAAGATGATAAAACTACTTGTGTCTAGGACAAATACCAACTTTATGAGCTCCTATTTGTACATGTGTTCATCATGGATAGAAGGTTATCATCTCTCATGAGAAAAATTTCTTGGTGGTTTTATTTACCTTTGTTGACTTTCATATTATTAATTTTGATGGAGCTTTTGAATGATCTCAATATCCTTTTGACGATGGAACACTTTTTTGTGGTGGTAATGGTAAGTTATAAAAAGCTTAGTTTTGTACTAGATTCAAGTGCAAAATTATTTTTAAAGAAGAGACTAAAGATGATGTGTTTGTTACTCACCTCCTTTCATTTTTATCCCCTTGCTCCGAAAACAAACAGTCACTAGAGTGGTCTAGTGTGCATATATAAGAATACATCAAGGATAATGTGTGTGTTACTCAGCTTCCATCCTTCTTGTCCCCTTGCTCCAAATAGATAGTGTCTAGAGTGCTATAATGTAGACATGTGACCATCATGCATATGCACTCTTTTATGTAACTAGAAACCTTAGGATAACCCCCAAGCTAGGAATATTGCTATCTTTCCTTCATTCTATATGCACAACTTTAGTGGCCGTTGACCAGAACTATTGTTGATTTTTTTACACTAACATGTCTTGGCCGAGTGGAATGGATGCTGGGTTGCAGGTGCTTGGAGGAGGAAATGGGTATTGTGTGAATGTGGTGCTGGGAAATGCTTTGGTATTAACACATGCCAAATGTGGTTACATGGACAACACTTATTTCGGCACATACATTGGTATTAACACATGCCAAATGTGGTTACATGGACAACACTTATTTCGGCACATACAGAATGTGGATATCGTGAAGAGGCTCTCACATTATTTAATATAATGCAAACTAAAGGTATTTCACCAAATAACATCACCTTGATAAGTGGCTTATAAGTCCTGTGGGAGGTTTCAAGCTGTTCATGAGGGGACACTCATACATGTGGAGATAGAAAAGCAAGTTTCATGGAACACAATCATTCCGGTTACTCTGAACATGGATATGGCACAAAGGCTCTTCAATGCTATGCGCAGATGTAGGTAGAGGGTGCCCCTGCTGATGCTATAACATATGCTTCGGGGTTCAAGGCAGGCCTTACCAGAAACTTGAGTAAAAGGATAGTGAAGATCACAACAAGATAGAGAGTGTTATCACATAGACCTTCTATTGTTTTTTTTTTATTTTTATTTTTTATCAATGGAGGTTTGGTCGAAGCCTACTCCTCCAAGCTTTAACTTTGAAATTGCAACTGTACAGGGGAGGGCATAGTACCCATGGGACCCCCCTTAACCCACAAGAACAGGGGCTTACATAGCTAGATTGAACTGCGGTCACAACTATCGCAGGGAAGGACAAACGGTGGCACATCAGCCACAAAATACAACTTTCCATGTTAAGCATGTCCCTTACATGGTGCCGATGGGGGTTGAGCCCTCACCCCTGCCTCAAGAGGCAAGAGGCCCAACCACCTAGACAAACTACTTGGGACAGGCCTCCTATTGTTTACGCATGATGAAACCAAACCAATGCAATTAATCGAAGGATGCTCAGGACAGTGAGAGGACGGTAGGAATGGCATAATCAACCACAGAGAGAAGCCACGCGACAAATGTCCACAAAATATATACATTGGAATCACATGAAACTTGCCCATTCCCGAGAAAAGTTTTGTACTTAATACCCATTTATCATTGGTCCATGTGTCCCTCTTCGACGAATCATAAAATCTTTCCGTGGGCAAGTGATAATCCAACCTTGCGTTAAGCTTGAAACCTTGCGTTCTTCACTATGCGAGTGCAATTCTTGGCTAGGCATAGGATTATTTGAAACCTCAACGCTTGATTTGATATTTGAGTGGCGAATGTGCTTGATAGGGTAAGTTCAGAAGGAAACAAATGTCCAATGTCCAAGGGCTCACAATCAAGGGTTACCCAAATAAAACATGAAGAGGAGAAAAGAAAGATGTATGGAAGAGTAAGAAGGCGCGTGTGTATGCGAATGTGTGTGCGCATGAGTGTGTGTGAGAAAGAGTGCGTGTGAGTGAGAGGGAGTAGAAGAGAAAAAGTAGGGAGTGGAGGTGGGAGAGAGCACGGAGGGAAGAGCAAGAGAGTGTAGGCATACGTGTTAGGAAGTGTGAAAAGTGTGTGAGGAAGGTAGAGAGAAAAAGGGGAGTGTGAGTAAGAGGGTGTTGGTGTGCGGTCGGGAACAAGTGATCGGGGAGAAGAGAAAGAGAGGAGTTAGAAGGAGGGGAAGGGGGAGTGAAGGAAAAGGGGCTAGTAGGAAAGGGAGTGCATGTGCAGACAAACAAGGGTATATGCATGCACGTGTCCATGAGATATGTGTGCATAAGAGAGAACGGAAGAGGAAAGAACGATAGATAGAGGAAGATAGAAAAGAAGGGGAATAGAGAGCGAGAAGGGAATGGATTGAGGCCAATAGGAGAGAGAGAGAGAGTGTGTGTCTATGTGCATATGTGTGTGTGACTAGGGCATGAGAAAGAAAATGAGGAGAAAGGGAGTGTGCACGTAAGAGAGAGGATAGGAAACAAGAGAAAAGTGGAACGAGAGTGCATGTGCAAGGAGGGGCTTGTGGGTACCTTCAAGAACTATTGGGTGACTTAAAAATAAGAGGAGGGAACCGATTGAGTAACTTAGGCCAACCATAAGCATATATCATATCTTTTCCTTGGTCATAGGATGTATCAGTTGCACCACTTCATCTAGGGCATTGTCAACACCTCTTTGGTCACAATCTCAAAATTGCCTGAAAATTGGTGAGCATAGTTAGGGCAATCTACATTTCAAAATAACATTGTTGTGTGGCATCAAACTTTTTACACGAGCTCATTTTGACCTCCGAATGCGGTATCATAGTGCCTCTATAGGCAGTTTTGTCCTTTGTGCCAATCATATATACAGGCTTTGATTCCCAAGTACAAGCATCTCAAAGTCTACTATAGTTTTAGTAGAGCTTGACAAGGTGGTTTTGTTCAACTTTTTGAGATACGATCATTTTTGTGCATTAGGGTATTTAGTCAATGGCCATGACTGAAAGCAATGATGTATTCCATATCTCGGCTATTGAGAATAGGTTGGATGATACTAATTAGCCATTCTAGGCATATATGATGCATCATGTATTGGTAGCAAAAGGAATGTGGAATATTGTGTAGGGTGTTGAAAAATGTCCTACTACACCTACAAATATAGTTATTGAAGGTGATGCAAATGGCACTGAAGATGATGATCTTCAAATTCTTATTCGTGTTCCACCTATTGTAGAGCAACTTCATTGGGATGGCAAAGATGCTCAAGCACATGCATTGATGAAGTATTTCGATGTTGATGGCACCACAGTGTGTTCTCCTTCTCGAGAGCTCCACGATGATATCCTCGGAGTAGAAAACCGAGCTCCTATGGCTGCACAGGATACTCTGCATAGAGGTTGCAGAATACGCAGAAAAACATAGTACATAGGGAGCACGAACACAGACTTCTTAGGTGTTACAAATGCGGTCGAACTTATAGTCTGTGACTGACCAGACCACTATATGTTTTATTAAAGAACTTATACAAAGAAGTGTCGAGTGGCCATTTGGTGGCCTTTCACATGGACACTAATGGTAACAATCTCCCGCTAAATGCTAATATGGCCAAAGTAACTATGGGAGAAAAAGTAAAGAATGATAAAGAATACGGGAGTGTAAGTATAAAAACTATACCTCCCACCTGATGGGCATGTTACATAGTAGTGACTATGTAAGATCATGAATCAAGTAACCCCCATCAAGTGACAATAGTGTTGAAAGCTATCCTGCAGTAGAGCTTTAGTCAAAGCATCTGCAAAATTATCTCGAGTTTGAACCTTCTCAAGAATAATGTGCTTAGTGGCTACGCAATCTCTAATGAAGTGATATCTCACCTCTCATTGTGCTTGGTTTTTGCATGATTGACCGGATTCTTATCCAAAGCAATGGCACTCTGACTATCACTGAGCAAACGAGGTACATGCTCAGGTAAAACCATATCACAAGAAAGACAAGAAAACCAAAATGCTTCATTACATGCCTCACTTACTGTAGTATACTCTACTTTTGTGGTGGAAATAGCTATACATTCTTGAAGACGAGATCTCCAAGAGATAGCACCTCCAGAAAAATGAAAAATGTACCCTGATGTAGACTTATGATTGACTACACAACCAACATAGTCGGAATCTGCATAACCAATAATGGATGCTTTCCCTCTACCTAAGCATAGACACTTGTCCTTAGTGCCACACACATATCTCAAAATCATCTTGACCACTTCCCAATGTTTCTTGCCAGGATTAGACATATATCTGCTCACAACTCCCATTGCAAATGCAATGTCTGGTCTCGTAGCTACCATAGCATACATGAGACTACCAATAGCAGACTGATAGGGAATTTTGGCCATGAATTCCTTTTCCTCATTCATGCTCAATTTCACATATGTGGATAAAGGTGTACTCAATGCCTTTCCACCCTGCATATTGAATATGTGAAGTACTTTGGATATGTACTCGCTTTGAGACAAGTATATGCATGTTAGAGTCCTGTCATGAGTAATGCACATGCCAAGAATACGTTTGGCATCCCCCAAATCCTTCATATCAAATGTCTAACTCAACTTCTTTTTGAGAATTGACAAGTCATAAGAGGACTTCCCAACAATCAATATATCATTGAAATAAGGTATCAAGCATATCAAGCTTCCATCTGAGCATCTGTTTGTGTAGAGACAATGATCCTCATTGCTTTGAGAATAGCCTTGAGACTTCATAAAAGCATCAAACTTTTGGTACCATTGTCTAGGGGACAGTTTAAGTCCACACAAGCTCTTCTTGAGCTTAGAAACTAGACTTTTCTTGCTCGGCACTACATAACCCTTTGGTTGTTCCATATAGATCTCATCTCTAAGATCTCCATGCAAGAAAGTATTTTTCACATCCATTTGGACTATATCTAAGTCCTCCATTGCAAGGAATCCAAGCAACATGCACAGGGTAGTCATCTTGACCACTCGAGAGAAGATTTCCTCGAAGTCAACACCATGTTGTTGCTTTTAACCCTTTTTGCAACAAGTCATGCTTTATAGTTTGGAGAAGCACTCTCTGGTGTGAATTTCAACTTATATACCCATTTACATGGTAAAGAAAGCCATTTACACGGTAAAGCTTTCTTGCCCTTTGGCAAAGGTACTAAATCCCAAGTACCATTCTTGTGAATAGAATCCAACTCACTCTTCATGGCACGCTCCCACTTGACATGATCCTCTGTCTACATAGCCTCTTGTAGCAAGAAGGCTCACCGGCATCTGTTAGCATAACAAAATCTAAACATGGAACATATCTATCATGTGGATGTGAGACATGTGTAGAGCATCTCAATGGTTGTTGAACAGGAACATGTGTAGACTGATCTGATCGAAAATTCTCTGGAACGTCCCTATGTGTAGCATTTTTATGCATGATAACTGGAGGACTAATATCCTCAAACACCACTCTTCTCACTTCAACCTCCTTTAATGGGTTGTTTATGCATCTTAGACTCATTGAAAATGACATTACTACTTCTGATCACTGATCGTGTTTCAAGATCCCATAAGCGATATCAAAATTGTCCTCTCGACCATATCCAAGAAAAATTCATTTCTTTGACTTATGGTCCAACTTTTGTCTAAGATTCTTGGGTACATGAACATAAGCTTCACACCCAAAAACTCAAAGATGATGATAATATGGTCGCTTCCCTATCCATAACTCTCATGCCACTTTCAGACCTTTGGCAGTACTAGGTGAAAGGTTAATCACATGAACGGCAGTCAATACTGCTTTTGCCCAAAACCTTGTGAGAAGTTTGCATGATGCAACATAAAAACTACTCTATCTTGAATAGTTCTATTAATCCTTTGAGTTACATCATTCTTTACTGGGGTGTAAGGAGTTGTAAACTCTCTACGAATCCCTCTAGAGTAACAGAAAAGGCTGAATTCATGTGAGCTATACTCACCCCCATTATCTAAATGTAAAGCCTTAAGCTTAGTTCCTTTTTCAGTCTCAACTGAAGCAAGCCATTTTCTGAAAGTAGGGAATACCTCATCCTTCAATTTGATAGGATACATCCAAACTTTTCTAGTAGCATCATCTATGAAAGTGACAAAGTAAAGAGAACCACCTAAGGACCTAGTGGGCATAGGACCACACACATCTGTACGAACGAGATCTAAAGGCTGAATTGAAGAGTCAATGTGCGTTATATGCACATTTTTTGTTTGCTTTCCATATTTTCAATGCTCAAAAAATGAAAAATTAGAGAAAGATAAGACAGGTAAGGAGAAAAAGTGAGAAAGATTTTCCATTCCACTATGAGATAAATGGCCCAAACGACCATGCCAAATACAAGCCATAGGCTATTCAGTAACAACTAACAAGTGTTCTTTTTGTGATACAAATAAAGGATAAAGTGAGACAACTTTGCTTCCTTTTGCAATAACCATATTGGCTTTTGATATACGAAAGGACTGAGCATAGAAGACCACCTTGTAACCAAGGTCATCAAGTTGACCAACTGACATCAAACTGCATGATAACTGAGGTACATGGCGTACATTATGCATAGTAAATTTTGAACCATGAATGAACTGCACAACCACATCTCCAATCCCCACACCGTCACACTGGTAAGAGTCACCAAGTCTCATGGTACCAAGAGACTTTGTTGCATAATTAGAGAACCACTCTCTGTGTGGTGTCACATGGAAAGAAGCACCAAAATCTAGCAGCCACTTGTGGGAAAGAGAATCAACCATAAGAGCCTTAGCTCGCATAGTACTCTTCAATCCTCACAGTCAAAGTAGATGGTGCAGGTAATTGTTTAACATGCCCATCAACATTCTATCCTTATCTTTAGCATTCTTTAATGCATAACAATCTTTCTTCCTATGTCCTTTCTTTCGACAATAATGGCATTCAACATCCCTCTTCCTTGATTTACTTCTACTCTTATTCCATTGACCATTCTTTTCCTTGTTCTTGCTCCTTCCACATTGCTGATTCTTTCCTTGGTAAGAATCATGAACATTATAGGCATCTACACCTTGAGTGCCAACCATACATTTTCTATGAATCTCCTCACTCAGGAGTGCTCCACATATGTCACCATAGATGAATTTACCACCAGATGCACTATTGCTAATAGTTGTGCAAAACATATCCAATGATGATGGCAAGGTACATAATAACAATACTGCTTTCATTTCATTATCCATATCCATTTTCTGAGCCCGTAAATGGGAGAATATAACATAAAAATCATTTAGATGAGCGACAACACTATCTATGTCCTTAGTGCAGAGGTCATATAATTTTCTCATCAGATACACTCTATTTGATGCCGTGTTTTTTTCATATGTATTGCATAACTTCTTCCAAAGCTCTTCTGCGCTTTCACAGTCTAATACTGTAAAGTAAACATTATCTGCCAGGTGCAAGCAAATGGTAGACCTAGCCATGTCATCTAACTCATCCCAATCATCTTCATCCATGTCAACAAGCTTCTTTGAATTTCCATTTACTGGCTTCCATTGTCTCCTTTAAATCAACAAATCTTTAATCTGATTCTTCCATACAGTGAAGTTTATGCCATCAAATTTTTGGATCTCAAAATGGTCTTTGCCCTTCAAGTTATAGCTCCTCCTCGGAACACTGGCACTAGACCCTGATCCACCAGATGTGCCCGAGACCTCTGATGCCATGATGGTAGAGAGCTGAATAGAATGATAATGGAGCTGGAAGAGTCCAAACACCGACAATCGACCACTGTATAGTTGACAAAACATAAAAATTTGGAAAAATTTTGCCAGAGTATCCTCTGCAAAATGAGCATATGACCAGTCTCAAAATATCATAAAACTACAAGTACTGACATGTTTACCTGCATAGTGAATCATTGACTCCACTGCATATAATCAGTTACCCAATATAAGCCAACTAGGCTTATCGAGCATCTATGAACAACTATCATACATCTCCTATCGCAAGGCTGGGTAAGTCTTCCACTTGCATCACCGAAGAGGCCCAGACATCTAGGTGTATCCTAGTTAAGAAAACCTCACCACAACCCTCTTTATCAAACATAAAAGGTTTTATGCGAAAAACATAACCGCTATATCAATGACCACATGGACATACATAAGCAATATCCATAGAAGCATACATGGTGTGTATGCACTCAATATATGCAGTAAAATGACACTAAAAGGGTGAATGCATAGCCCAAAAACTAGCCAACAACACCTGCAGGTGTCTGTCAACTATGATGTTTTAGACTCAAAAACCTGCATAAATTTGCAGTGGCTTCTCCCACCAAAACTGAAAACCTTTTGAAAAACCTATATTTTCATGCATGTGGATGAAAACACAGCCCCAAAGGTTGATATTTATTATCAAAGAAGTACAAAGAACACTATTCTTGATGTTCTTAGACCTATTGAAGAAAACTATGTGCGAAAGTACTCCAAAATGGCTCCAAAAGACACCCCAAAAATGCTTCAAAAACAGGCTTTGAAAGCAAAGAATGAAGCTTGGAGGGACCAAAACATCTTCAAGGTAATGTTAACCTTAGTTTTTCCCCTTCTTCAGACACCAGAAGAGTGTCGCTTAGTGGCAAGAGATTGCCACAGTTAAGCGAGCTCCGGGGAGAACAATACTGGGATGGGTGACCTCCTGGGAAGTATCGGGAACCTCTATCTTCCCTGACTGGATGGTGACTTTGATGACTCGGATGACAAGGTATGCCAAGGTGTATGCCTTGGTCACTGCCTTAGTCATAAGCCTTGGGCAGGTGCTTGCTTGCTCGCACAAAAGGAACAAATCTTTTGCATGGAAATGCTCTGATATCAATGAAGCATTTCGATGGTGATGCACCACAATGTGCTCTCCTTCTCGAGAGCTCCACAATGATATCCTCGGAGTATAAAACCAAGCTCCTAGGGCTGCACACAATACTCCACACAAAGGTTGCAAAATATGCAAGAAAACACAGTACATAGGGAGCACAAACACACACTTCTTAGGTGTTACAAATGCAGTCAAACTTACAGTTTGTGACTGATTAGGCCACTATATGTTTTATTAAAGAACATATACAAAGAAGTGTCCGGTGGCCATTTGGCCTTTCACATGGACACTAATGGTAACAATTGATAGCTTTGTTTGTCAAATGTGACATTATTACTCTCATCGCTCATGTAGAACAACAAAGGATGCTTGGGATACACTTACCACTTTAGGCCAAACAATAAATGAGGCTTGTGTTGATTACCTCCAAAAATAGTTGGAGAGTGAGCATGTGAATGAGAGGGATTCTCTCTCTCTCTCTCTCTCTCTCTCTATATATATATGTGTGTGTGTGTGTGTGTGTGTGTATGTGTGTGTGTGTGTGAAGGAGGATTTGATTTCTGCTGATGAAGTCTTTCTAGATAGTTCACTTGTGCAGATTGTTCTTAATGGTCTTCCAGATTCATATCAGAGATTTGCTTCTACTCTTTGATTGATGATGAAAGGCAATCTAGATGCCTTAATTTGAGCAGTTAGTCTGTGTTTTGTTGCAGTAAGATCAATCCATGCACAATAGGTCCCTTATGTGTGTTGCAGATCAAACTATAGTCAGAAGGGCAAAGGTAAATGGAGCTCATTTACTAGTAAGTAGAAATTTTCTAATGCTGCACAATTAAAGAAGGAAGACAAAGATGAGAAGAAAATAGAAAAGCAAAACAATTTTGTAAATACTATAAGGGAAATGATAATCTCATAAAGAGTTTTCAAAAATTAGCTGCAAAAGAGACAAAGAAGAACGAGGATGGAATAGCTATTGCAGAGGCCTCTATGCCTAAAATAGAGTCTACTTATCTTGTTGAGAATGAATAATGGACATATATTACTATATGCAGCTATGAGCCATCTTCTCATGAGCAGTGTATGTCTACAATAGATTCAATTGTTTGGCACTTTGTTAATGGGGCAACCAAACATATTACCTCGTAGCGCAATTTCTTCATTTCACTTGAGCATGCCCTCATAAGGAATACTATCACAAACACTAACAACTCCTCTATCCTGTAATGGGAGTTGGTAAGATCATTCTAAATACTATTGATGGTAGTTTTCTCAGATTGTCAAATGCTTTGTATGTACAAGGGATCAAGAAAAACGTGTTGTCAATTTTATCAAAGATTGGTTTGCTTGTTAAATTTGTTCATGTCAGATATACACATCATGATCTCTCAAATGGTGATGTTATTACTTTTTACGTCATGGGTTGTATAAGCTCATAGACCATGAAAAATCTACGAATTATTCAACTTGTGTGATTTAAGATTCTTAGGCTATCTAAGATGTAAAGCTTTGGCATGCATGCTTTGGTCATCTGAATTTTGCTAGTTTGCTATATCTGTAGAAATATGAAATGGTGTCCTCTCTACCCAAACTTGAGGCACCTTGTAAACATGTCTATGAAGGCTATATTTTGGGCCAAAGGTAGCATTCATCCTTCCCAAAAGATGGTTCAGTTTGAGCTACTCATAAATTGTAGCTTGTTCATTGTGATGCTTGTGTTCCTATGGAGACACCTTCTTTTGGGAACTACCTTTAATTTCTGACTTTTATTGATGATTTCTTTAAGAATGCATGCGTGTATCAATTGAAAGAAAATTCCAAAATGTTTATGTGCTTCAAAAAGTTTTTGATTATGGCTAAAAATCTATTAGCATGTGAATTGGGAACCCTCCATTGTGATCGGGTGGAATACATGTCTTTTGAATTTAATGCATTTATGGTTGAGTGTGGGATAAAGCATCAGTGTATTGTGTCTTATACACCTCAAAAAAATGGATTTGTTGAAAGAAAGAACAGATCTCTCATGGAGCTGGTGAGATGTATGGTCAAAATTCATGCTTTACCACATAGCTTCTAGCTTGAGGCTACTATGTGTGAAGCATATGCACTTAACAAGTGCCCCACCAAAGCACCACAATCTATCACTCCATGTGAGGCTTGGCATTCTCACAAGCCATTTGTTAATCATCATCGTGTCTTTGGTTGTTAGATATATGCATTAGTGCATGAACAACAACGTAGGAAATTGGATGATAAAGTAGTGAAATGTTTTTTTGTCAGGTACAGTTCTAAAAGCAAAGGCTATATATATATAAATTGGCTCATTTGGACTAACACTTGACTATCCACCTATAGAAAGAGGTGGCAAAGCATCATGCACATCTCTAGAGCTAACTAGAGTCTCCTTGGTACATGAAATTAATCGCTAGATGGCATCTTCCACAAAAACATAAAAGTTGGGATTTTGGAAAAATTATAGCAAAAAATGAGACCAGAGGTGCCAAAATACATGAAAATGACTCCAAGTTTGAAAAAAATGGCCATTCGATCGCGATCCAGAGCCAAAAGGTTTGAACCATGAAAAATTAAAAAATATATATATATATTTTTTATAAAATGAGTCTTTTTTTTTTACGCCCATGATTTGCAAAACTCAATTAAAAAATAAAAATAAACTAAACTAAAAGAAAAGTAAAATAAATAAATAAATGATATAAACAAAAATAAAAATAAATAAATTATAAAACAAAATAAGAAAAAAATAAATTTAAAAAATGGACGGGGGGGAGGGGAGAGAGAGAGAGAGAGAGAGAGAGAGGGAGAGAGAGAGGGAGAGAGGGAGAGGGAGAGAGAGAGAGAGAGAGTTTTTTTTTTGAAAAAAAATCCCTAATGGCCCCTTTTCTTTTTTTCCCCGAAAAAAATCCCTAGGGGGACCCTTTTTTTTTGGTGGAACATATCCAAAATTAGAGAAAAATGGAGGAAAAAATGCCAAAAAAAATCCAAGAAAATTTGGAAAAAATTCTCATAAAATTCTCTACAGGTCTAGGCCAATTTCCTCACTCAAAACAGAGAGAGCTTCCTTTATTCCTCGAATCTGGCAAGAAAATGACATTTGAAAAATGCTAGAAAAATACAAAAAATACCTGAAAATTTCTTGAAAAATTCTAAAATTTGTACTTATGCCAAGGACTATGAAAGGGTTGCTAGAATCTCTAAAAACTCAAAGAATAGCTGAAAAAGGATAAAAACTACTAAAACTTAAGCAAAATGAAATGAGAGGGCTATGTACAACCTGGACAAATTTTGCAGGTTCTAGGTGATCCATAATTCTTCAGTTGGCTTGATGATAGGCCTTGAGCCATGATCTTGATATGTTGACCCCGAGAAACTCCTCCATAATCTCCAATTTCACTGCACTTCATTGGTTTTGTCTTCTTGTTGGGCACACTGATCATCTGATAGGGGTACCCTAAATCCTTCAGTAAAATATTGTCTCCTCCATACTGCAACTTTTGTATCTTTGTGTCAGCAACTTTATAGCTTAATCTACAAAATTTCATTTTCACTATTCCAGCTTCTTCATCAAATGGAACCCTCTGTTTCCAAAGACTTGCAAGTACTCCTTCCACATCCTTGTAAAGACCTGCACTCACTATCATAAAAATTGACATAACAGATGATATCCATACCAATATCCATAAAAAAGTGGCCATTGACATATGATTTGAAGTACCTTCATCACTGTTGCACTTAAGGGCTCTTCTTTTCTCCTCTCTTCTATGGCCTTTAACTGAGACTGTCTCACTCGAGTCAGTAACCTGAATGATGTCCTCTTTCTCTTCATATGCTTCCTCTCTACTTGAGTTTGGAAAAATTCCATAGCAGTAAGATGGGTCGTCTGCATGGAGCCAAGCCAACATGTTTTCATCTTCATATAAATTTGCTCCTTCAAATAGATCTGCTTCTGGGTTGTCCAATAATTCTTCTTCCATACAAATACCAATTGTCTGCATCATGCTAGTATTTCTCTGATTGTCTGGCCCTTCTTCTAAAATTATCTGCTGCAACTCTTTTCCCTCTTGCTTTACCCACATTGTATCCTTGCCCCAATCATGCAGCACATTAGCATGCCTTAACCAAGGTGTCCCAATTAACAGGGGGAAACTTCCTTCTACCTGTGGCAGCCTTAAAACAACAAAATCCAAGTTAAAGATGGTACCTTGTATCTTGACTAGGACTCGAGGGACCACTCCCATAGGCCTTACTATGCTTTGGTCTGTCAGTGTTACAGTGAAGTTTGTAGGTCTTGAAGGGTGTAGTCCAATCTTTTTCATGGTATGTTCAGGCATCAAGTTAATGCCAGAACCACCATCCACAATGACTCCTTGAAACTCATGACCTTTGATAGAGACTATGAGCCGAGGGCTCTTATAATCTGTGAGGGGTGCTTCCCCTACCATTTTATCTTTATGCGTAACAACAACCTTTGCCACTAAACTTGTTGTGGAAGCCTCATCAATTATCTGCAAGAGTTCTGACCTGAATTTCCCATCCATCTTTATTAAATAAAAAATACTGACCTCCTTTTTCATGGACTTGAGTAGTCTGGAAGCTTCTGATTCCTTAAGAGCATGGGCTCCCATTGACTTATCAAACTCCTCATGAGCCCTGTTGAATGCATGTCCAATGGCATCACTGGTACCTATGAAATTTTCTTTTTGCCTTGTATCTGCACATGTGTTGGCTTTGTCTTCAGACGAAACTTTATCTTTGTTCAATCCATTAATCATTGATTCTTGACCTATTTCCACTTGAGCCTTCCCCTTGCTTCTTGTCTGCAATGTAAAAGATTCAATTTCTTCTAACTGCACCACCCTGGTAGATGGTGATGGCACTGTGGCTTGATTTACCATTTCTTCTTTGCACACAGAAATCATTTGAATGTGGGGCCCAGATGAAGATGCTTGGTTCTTAGGACAACAATTAGTATAGTGGTCTCTAGCCTCTGGGCAGTTCCAGCAAGGAGGGGCATTTTCTGGTAGAGTGCACCTACTTTGATAATGCCCACATTCTCCACATCTGAAACAAATAATTGGCCTCCTTGGCCCATTTTCGAAGTTATCCCTCTGTCTAGACTTATAATTGCTACCTTGGTTGGGTGCAGGCGCCATCACATTTGGTGGTGGTAGGGATCCTCCTTGGGTCCAATATGTTGTTGCAAGCATTCCTCTTGATTGGCATTCTTGGGCCTCATGACCAGCTTTCCTGCATAGTTGGGAAGTCACACTTAACAGAGGACATTCACTTACTATATGACCTTGCTTGCTGCACATGGTACACCAAAGTCCACTCTTGATGCCACCCCCTTTGAGTTCCTGCAACTCTTGTCGCAGTTGAGCCAATTCCTCTGCTTGGGCTTCTTCCTCCTTTTGGAGCTTTAAAGCCTCAATCTCCCTCCTCAACTGAGTAACAACATTCCTCCTCTTTGTGGGGCTTATTCTTTTTTAAGCGCTCCAACTCTTTCCTTAGCTGGATTACTGGATCCTCCATTTCTGTAGAATAGGGTAGTTGAGAAGAAATGGCTCCATACTGTTGCCTTATCTGATCCAGTCATGTAGCTGTGTTTATGAACTCCTCTATGGAGGCTGTGGGCAACACTAATTCCTTTATTTTACATTGGGTGGTCACTGGAAGTGGCTTAGCTAACCATTTCTTAACAAAAAAATCATGTGGTGGATCTGGCAATTTAGCCATTAGTGCCTTGGCCCTAGTCACAAACTCTGGGAACTTTTCACCCGGACCCAGTCTCAAATTTTCTAGTTCCTCTATGATGATCTCTGTAGTATCGCCATGCTGGAATTGATTTTTGAATGCATCTTTCATTAAGTCCCAAGTTGTAAAATGGTTCTCAACAAACTAGCTGAACCATTTATCTGCTAACCCTTCTAATGTGGCAGGGAAGAGTATCAAAAAGGCATCCTCCCTTCCCATTAAGCCTCTAGTTTTGCATAGTGCTAAAAACCTTCTAATATGCTCGTCCGGATCTTCCTAACCTAGGTCTTTGAAAGAAGGAAATTTTATATTTAATCTTGATAGTAAGGTTTCCAAGTCTACCTATCCTGCCATGCTCTTTACTGATGAGGCTGAAGATAGTGGACTAGAGGATCTTCTAATAGCCTTCCTTCTTGTTTGCTTGTAGGTGACTCTTAATGTTTGGGACCGGGTTGCAGTCATGGGCTATTCATAGTCCTATTAGTATGAGATAATTGATAAGAATATTTACCTCTTAGCACAATGAAGTAGCACTGTAGTACTGTCGACACTTGACCTTTTCCACACTTTGCACTTGGATTCTCCTATGCTCAAATCTCCTTGGAGTCCCACCGTGTGTGCCGATTTTTGTTGAGGGATTCTTGGACAAGAAGGGATTTGAGTGTTTGTAGGAGAAAAGGGAAAGAGTGCAAAATCCCACAGAGTCCTCAATTACCAAATACAAAATACCCAAGGTCTTCTTGCTGTCGGACTCCTCTGCACCAAACCTCCACCTTCTCCAAGCCTGCACTTGTGCGCACCTTGCACCAAGCTGCCAATAAGGGGGAGGGATGGACACCTTCTGTCTGCACGCGCACACTGCAATGAGACCTTGGGATCCTTGAGGGACTAGCTTAGCACTTCTCTGCACACTTCCTTAGTCACTCTTCATGCACACCTTGCATTGCACTTCTCTGCGTCGCACACTGTGTGTCTCTTGCACTTCTCTCTCTTGCCTAACTTAGACTATGCTCACTCTTGCTTAGTCTTGCTTACACTTGCTAGTCCAAGAATAGTCCTTGCCTTGATTTGAGTGTCGGTTCATGTACGCTCCTAACTGCAAGAGTATCTTGGTGCTCACTTTGATGTTCCAAGATTGTCTTCTCAAGTGGGCAGCCAACGAATCCCCGTTTCGTCCTATAGTGACTTTAGACTAAAACAAAAGTTTTAATTGGGGGGACCATACTTTCACTTCTGTGTATGCTGCCGCTTCACATACCTTCACATTTTCCTTTTAAGTCTTCACTTGTGCACCTAAGAGAGGGTTCACCTGAACCTTCCAAAACACTTTAAAAACACTTTGAACCTTAGGGAAATTAGAGAAATACCTCTGCAACCTGCAACCACTTTCTCCAATTCACCCTTTGTGGATAATTACTTGTGCTCTACCTATGCACCTTGACACCGGCACTTCGAACACTTTGGCTTTGCCCTTGTTGACTTTGACCTTGACCTTGTTGACTTTGATCGGTTTGACTTTGCCTCTTGACTTTGACTGTGGTTGACTTGACTATGATTGACTTTGACCAATATGACTTTTATGGGCTCAACAATACAAAACCTTACTCAAAAGAGTGCTTCCATCCTTGGCCTTTACGGATCCAATGGACTTCACATTATGCTTTGTGTTATCACCTGTTTGAACCACATGATTTGAAGAGTCCTAATGCCCAAGAGAAATATGATTATACAAGCTTTTATTCTTCTCAAACCTCTCGAAATCGGTCCACTTGGATTACATGGAGGCCACAATTATCTCTCAAATTGATACTTCCTTTGTTTATGCACTAGCTCATATGCTTCCCGGCAAACACACCAAAATGTTTTTTCCTAAACTCCACGGAAATGGCCTTACACATGCCTTGGGTTCACTTTTTTTCCTTGAACTATGTCACTCTCTTTCCCTCTAGGTCCTTCAATAACGTGACTCTCTCAACATTGGCATGCATCCAACCATTTGTACAACCGACTATAACTCAAACTGATGTGTTATTGCAATAGGAAGCATTTTATGATAAACGTGAGGCAAATATGTGCAACATTTTACTAAACTCGGACAAGCATTTCCATTAATCCCACAGTCTTTTTGCATTAAATGAATAGCCTTTGACAGAAATCTCTATTCCCTTGAATGAAGAGGAACTACTCCGTGTATTTCTTGGAAGTCATAAGTCGATGCAGTTGAAACAACGAGTTAATGCATGAAACCTTAGTGAGGATAGAAATAGCCACACATCACAAACTCATTCAATATTTATTAGTCCGTCATCTCCCCCCAAAGTGAGGGAGCGTGTATGTTCTATCATGGAGGCTATACTACAATAGCCAGGAACTTCATAGGAATGTATATATACATCTTTTTCCCAGCAACACCATTTCCCATAAGTATGCCGTTAATCTTGACATCCAACCTTTTATATGAAGCGCAAAACCATTATGGAAGCCACTTCACCTTTATTCAACCATTTGACTAGAAAAATAGCACAGAACAAAATTTCCAAGCATTTACCTAGTGTGTGCTCTACTTTTGTTCATCAATCACTTGTGCTCTTTTGCAGAAAATATCTTCATATCACTTTGCCTCGTGCATACTTCTTCCTCGTGTCTTTTCCATAGTTAGAAACGTTACATTCTGTTGATTTCAATTGCGTATTCATAATTCATGGTCGTGGTTGAAACACAACATGTAGTTTTAGTAAATCTTATTCAAACGAATGCATCAAGGCTTCTCAACTCCTTTTCATGTGACTTAGACTATGGAATACGGTTGAAACTCAATCGGAGGACTGCAGTACGTTAAACAACACAACATAATCAATGGTGCACAATTGTGTCGCATTGAGTGCTGCGTGCATCTTCTATACTTCTTGAAGGACCTGTATCAATTTGGCCATGCATCTTCATACACACACAGGAGCAAACCCAAGGCATGTGTTACAAACAGTTTTTTATGAATGACGCAAACTAAATATTTTTACATTTGATCATTTCAGTACCATAAATCCCTTTTGCTTTTCAGTCCACCATTAGTAAGTAATAGCCAAAACACACGAAATTACATCTGAAGCATACCTTAGTGTTCAGAGAACAAAGATCCCATTTACTGTGTTTTGGAACTTCTGAGTTGGTTCTTTAAAGTGAAGTTGTATGTTGGATCACATCTCATGTTGACTAGTGGAGTAGTAAGCTATTGACAGAATCTGCTGCTCCTTGATGCTGAAGTTGCTGCGATCATGCGACCATGACCCCCATTCCCTTGTTCTAGAATTGATTTGCTCCTCTTAAATCAGCTCTACAACCATGAAGTTGATAGAAGGGTGTGTAGTCCAATATCCTTACACTCCCATTGCCTTCTCGCACTTCCCTTGCGTCATACCTTTATACCCGAGCTTAACCAATGACATACATTTGCATAGGTATGCAGTGATGCCCTTTCCGTGCAGAATCATTTGTGCAAACTCTCTCGTGCATTCCCCTCTTGGTGCTATTCTATCGACGCCATCCTTTCTTCCATATACCCATTTGCCGATCCTTCTGCACCTCTCCGTCTCCTCCAGGGATGGATGTCTAGTGTCTTCTAAATAGCAATCTTCTTACTAAGTTCTTTCAAGACTGAATCCATGGGCGTTTTTGCATCCCTTCCGCTATGAACATCAGTAGCACTGTTTTTATGGAGATGGTCGATACCTATTAGGGTCCCCTCCTACAATGCACATTTCCACAAACAGGTACTACATCTTTCTCCTCTTCTTTTTTGCCAGTGTGTAGGAGACCCCGAAGAGGAATTTGACACTGCTCCTTTCATTCACTTCTCTTCCCCACAAGAACTGGGTGCCTCCCTCCTTTCTATGCAGGTAGCTATGAAGCAATAGTCGATGCACCCTGGTGCACAATAGAATCCTACTTCCCTCTTGGTTCTCTCTCAATACCTGCACACGGACGCCCCCCTCAACATTCTCATGTGCTCTTCTCCTCCAAGAGCCCCGTTGTTCTCTTGTTTGTCCTCCACACGTCCTCAGAACAAGAGAGAGAGAGAGAGAGAGAGAGAGAGAGAGAGAGAGAGAGAGAGAGAGAGAGAGAGAGAGAGAGAGAGAGAGAGAGAGAGAGAGAGAGAGAGAGAGAATGTTCAATCTCCCCTCCTTTTGTATATCCTACGACAGGAGATAAAGCTCCTCCCCTGCCACTCAAGAAGAAGACAACCGAAAAAAAAACAGCCCCCAGATAACGTCCCGCCGCTTCTGGCATAACTATAGAGCCACACAAAAAATGCAATCTTCCTACCTTTTGACACAAAAAACAGAAAGGAGCCCATCTTTGTTTTTTCCTTATGACAAAAAAACGGCAGCCTTTTGGAATAGAATGAAGAAACGACTGAAACACCTCCAATCACCCAAAATTGCTCATTCCTCCACCATTCTTCAATGCCGACACCACTCCATCGCATCTCCAATAGACTCATAGCAATGATAGAAAGAAACAAACCAAGAACCAAAGACTTGCAATATTGCTGATCGTGGGAATAGTTCCAATCAAAGTGTTCCAAGAAACAATGTTTCGGACTTCTAGTTTGTTAAACACACTCTGCAATATGAACTTCAAACCCTTCAAAAGCTGCTCCATTGCCATGTTCAGCATATGCACCAAAGTGTTGCCAAAGAGGGCTCTTTTTCTAGGCCTATTTTGATTATTTCATCATGTAACTCCCAGCCTTTTGATATGGTTCATGTACATGCACAGGCCTTCAAACTGTGGGAACAACCATAACAAAAAGCCATGTCTCCAAGTATTGCCTCCCTTGACAACATTCCTCTCTGACCAAGAAGTCGTCGTGTAGCCCCCAAATACTTCCCATCAAACATCTAATTAGCTCTTCAAGTACCTGCAATCAAACATCTTTTCCTACCAAATAGAAACATATTAGTGCATAAAACCAACCGTTTCCTGAGCTAACATACTCCCCTCTTCTGCTCGCGAAGTCATCCTTGACGAGCCAAATATGTTCCTGTACTCAAATCATCCAACATGTGCTCATCACTCAATCAAATACAAATCTTTACCTTGCATGCCTATTCTCTGTTGATATATTTAGGTAGTGATGTGTGTGAACACACTAGGACCGCCGGGGCACTTTTTTCCCTCTTTAGGAGGTTTTTTCCCCTGGCTTGTATATACGCCTATTGCCCTAATGGGCTACTTATCTTTGTACATTCTCTAGTAATACATTCAGTATTGGGTGTTTGTGCTCCAAGCTTCTTCTTCTTCCTTGTGCTGTTCGCGTGCTTCCGCAGACGTCTAACTCCAGCAATTGGTACCAGAGCAGGTCGTCGCTTCATCTAGGGTGCCGTGGACACTCCTCTGTTTGTAGTCTCAGATTCGCATGGAATTTGGTGAGCATACTCAGGGTGATTCAGCATACTCCGAACGCACTATCGCAGAGCTTGTGCAGGCTATTTCGACTTTTTGTGCCAAAGGTATATACTAGTTTCTGTTCGCCATTTTAAGCATCTCGAAGTCTGCTACAGGTTTAGCAGAACTCGTCTGGGCAGTTCTGTTCAACTTTTTGAGATACAGTCAATTTCTGCATCAAGGTATTTTAGTCATCGGCCATGGCTGAAAGCAGTGATGTATTCCGTATGTTGGCTGTTGAGGATAAGTTGGATGGTACCAACTACCCATTATGGACTTATATGATGTGACATGTATTGGTTGCAAAAGGATTATGGAACATTGTGAAGGGTGTTGAAAGACGTCCTATTACACATGTAACAATAGGTACTACAAATACAGGTGCTGGAGCTGATGAAGATGGTGTCGAAGATGATATAGTGCAGATTCCTGTTTGTGCTGCTGTTTCTGCTGCACCTACTGTAGAGCAGATTCGTTGGGATGGCAGAGATGCCCAGGCACATGCATTGATAGCTTTGTCTGTCAAATGTGCCATTATTCCTCATATTCGCTCTTGCAGAACAGCTAAGGATGCTTGGGATACACTTACCACATTGTACCAAGCTAGGAATGAGGCTCGTGTTGCTTACCTCCGAAAACAGTTGGAGAGTGAGCACATGAATGAAGGTGATTCTATGGACAGTTTCCTAACAAAGATCAAAGAGTTGAAGGAACAATTGATTTCTGCTGATGAGGTTATACCAGATAGCTCACTTGTGCAGACCGTTCTGAATGGTCTTCCTGATTCATATCAGAGTTTTGCTTCTACTCTTCGGTTGATGATGAAAGGCAATCCAAATGCCTTGCCATTTGAGGAGTTAGTCTCTGTTCTATTGCAGGAAGATCAGTCCAGGCAGAACAGGTCCATTATGCGTGTTGCAGATCAAGCTTTCTTGGCTAGTCAGAAGGGCAAAGGAAAATGGAATTCTTCTACTAGTAAGCAGAAATCTGCAAATGCTGCACATTCGAAGAACCAAGACAAAGATGAGAAAAAATCAGAAAAGCAAAAATTGTTTTGTAAGTACTGTAAAGGGAATGATCATATCATAAAGAACTGTCCCAAACTGGCTGCAAAAGAGGCAAAGAAGAAAGAGGCTGGAATGGTTGTTGCAGAGGCCTCTACACCAAAAACGGAGTCTACAAATCTTGTGCAGGAAGAAGAATGGGCGTTTACTACTCTCTGCAGTTTTGACCCATCTTCTCATGAGCAGTGCATGTCTGCAGTAGACTCAGATGTTTGGTATTTTGACAGTGGGGCGACCAAACATATTACCTCGCAGTGCAGTTTCCTCTCTTCACTCGAGCCTGCCCCTACAGGGAATACTGTTACATGCGCCAACAACTCCTCTCATCCTGTTATGGGAGTTGGTAAGATCATTTTGACTACTGCTGATGGTAGTTCATTCACTTTGTCAGATGCTTTATTTGTGCCAGGGATCAAAAAGAACTTGTTATCAGTTTCTGCATTAGCCAAGATTGGCTTGGTTGTGAAATTTGTTGATGACAGGTGTAGAGTTCATGATCTGTCAAATGGCAATGTGATTATTGCTTCTGGCATTTTATGTCGTGGGCTGTATAAGCTCATAGACTATGAAAGATCTGAAAATTATTTAGCATGTGCAGTAAATGATTCTCAGGCTATGTCAGATGCAAAGCTTTGGCATGCATGCTTTGGTCATCTGAATTTTGCTTTGCTACGCCTGCAGAAATATGGAATGTTGTCCTCTTTGCCCAAACTTGAGGCACCTGGAAAACATGTTTGTGAAGGCTATATTTTGGGCAAAATGCAACGTTCCTCCTTTCCAAAAGATGGTTCAGTTTGGGCTACACAGAAATTGAAGCTTGTACATAGTGATGTCTGTGGTCCCATGCAAACACCCTCTTTTGGAAATTACCTTTACTTCGTGACTTTCAAAACAGTTTTTGGTTTTGGCTGAAAATCTGTCAGCATATAAAATGGGCACCCTCCGTTTTGATCGAGGGGGGGAATATATGTCTTCTGATTTTAATTCGTTTCTAGCTGAACATGGGATAAAACACCAGTGTACAGTGCTGTATACACCTCAACAGAATGGAGTTGCTGAACGAAAGAACAGGTCACTCATGGAGATGGCGAGGTGCATGGTCAAAAGTCAGGCTTTACCACATAGTTTCTGGCTTGAGGCGGTCATGTGTGCCGCATATGTACTGAACGGGTGTCCCACTAAAGCACTGCAGTCTATCACTCCATATGAGGCTTGGCATGACCACAAGCCATCTATTGCTCATCTGCGTGTTTTTGGTTGTTTGGCATATGCACTAGTGCCTGAACAACATCGTAGAAAATTGGATGATAAGGCAGTAAAATGTATTTTTGTTGGGTACAGTTCTAAAAGTAAAGGCTATCGTCTGTATCATCCACAGACTAAACGCATTTTGGTTAGCCGTGATGTTGTCTTTGTGGAAGATGCTATCCAGCCATTGCTTTCATGTACTAAGGAGACATCTGCTAGCTCAAAAGACATGTATGATACTTTGATGCCTCTTTTTACAGGTGGATAGTCTAGTGCTGGTCCTAATGAGGCAACTTCTCAGCCTTTGTAGGTTTCATATGATGATGCATATCATTCCATTTCTGATGCAGATTTACATGATGCACTTGTTGATGAGAGAGCTCATATTGAGCAGGCAAAAACTATGCCAAAATGGATGGTGCAGACTTTGTGTGACAACAAATTAGATGCACCTTTGTCATATCGTACTCGTTCAGGCTCTCATAGTGCCTCCTTTGCATCAGATTGCTATGCTATGGCTGCGTCTAGTGTCTGTGATGAGAATGAGCCTGTTTCTTTTGATGAAGCACATAATTCAAAAATTTGGATGGCTGCTATGCAATCTGAATATGATGCTATAATGAAGAATGGTACATGGTCTTTATGTGACTTGCCTCCTGGAAAGAAGGCCATTGGCACTAAGTGGGTATACAAGCTTAAGCGTAAACTTGATGGTACAGTTGATAGGTATAAGGCTAGGCTTGTTGCAAAGGGTTATGCGCAGGAAAGAGGCATTGATTTTGATGAGACCTTTGCACCTACATGCCGTATGACTATTGTTCGGAGCATTTGTGCACTTGCAGCCCATCATGGTTGGAATGTACATCAGTTGGACATTAAAACAACATTTCTGAATGGTGACTTGCATGAAGAAGTGTATATTTTTCAGCCCCGTGGCTTTGTGCAGAAAGGGCATGAAAACCAGGTGTGCAGGTTAAAGAAGGCATTATATGGTTTAAAGCAAGCACCACGTGCTTGGTATGAGAAGATACATGCCTATCTGGTTGCACATGGTTTTGAGAACAGTCCAACTGAAAGCACCTTATATGTTAAGCGTGCTAATGATGTGCTTCTCATCATTGTTGTCTATGTTGACGACATGCTGCTCACTGGTCCTATTGAGAAGCATATTGCTGATTTGCATGCCTCATTTGATATGTCTGATTTGGGGCATTTGCATCACTAATTGGGCATTCAGTTTATGCAAGTTGATGGTGGAATGACTTTGTGTCAAACAAAATATATTGACACATTATTGTAGCGTTTTGGCCTTGAAGACTGTAAGCCTATTGCCACTCCTATGGAGACAGGTTTACGATTGAATCTTCATGATGCTGGAGATGCATTTGATGCTGTTCTCTATCAGCAGGCTGTTGGATGCTTGATTTACTTATGCATTACTCGGCCATATATTCAGTTTGCTATCTCACAGATGAGCAGGTTTATGCATTGCCCAGGAGACACGCATTGGAAGGCGATTAAGTGCATCTTTCGCTACTTAAGTGGTATTTGGCTACTTGGGTTGTTTTATCCCAAGGGGAGATCACTACCGCCAGATTTGCATGCTTTTTCTGACTCAGATTGGGCTGGTTGCTATGACAGACGTGTGTCCACCAGTGGTTTTTGCTTCATGCTTGGTAGCTCATGTATATCTTGGTTGAGCAAGAAGCAGCCTACTGTGGCCACTTCCAGTTGTGAGGCTGAGTATAGGGCAGCTTTCACAACGACTGTTGAGTGTGTGTGGCTCAGACGCCTTATGGCTGATTTGGGTGTTGGCCAGTCTTGTGCCACCACCATCTTCAGTGACTAACAGTCAGAGCCCATTGGCAGTTGCGAGGAACCCTGTGTTCCATGCTCGCACTAAGCACATTGAGGTGCATTATCACTATGTCAGGGAGAGGTTCTCTACTGGGGAGATCAGCTTGGCATATGTGCCCACACAGGAGAACATAGCAGACCTTTTCACGAAGGCTCTGTCTAGGGAGAAGCTTGAAGCTTTCCGCAAAGCTTTGGGCTTACTTCCTTTTGTGGAGTGATTTCCACATAGCTTGGCACTTCCTTATACATGAGTGCCAGCTCCTTGTTCACCGCATCACTCCCAGGGGGGATTTGTTGATATATTTAGGTAGTGATGTGTGTGAACACACTAGGACCGTCGGGGCACTTTTTTCCCTCTTTACGAGGTTTTTTTCCCCCAACTTGTATATACGTGTATTGCCCTAATGGGCTACTTATCTTTGTACATTCTCTAGTAATACATTCAGTATTGTGTGTTTGTGCTCCAAGCTTCTTCTTCTTCCTTGTGTTGTTCGCGTGCTTCCGCAGACGTCTAACTCTAATATTCTCTTCTTCCTCAATGTAGCACCTGCAATTATCCTCATACAATCATCAGTTAGTACCGAAATGCAATCATTTCACTTACCATCTTTGTCCATCTTCTCGCATCTTCATCGCCATGCCCACCTGTCTGCAAACTCATCAAACATATTAGATCATTTTTCATCAAACACCACATCTACTACCAAAATGAAAAACATCCATATCACACATATATACTAAACACACACATCATGATCCCACATCACACATGCGTTCTCGTCACACACAACATACATACAAGCAAGAACCACATCCACTCTTCCTTTCCGCTACTCTTTTTCTGTCTATACATTCACTTGCCTAATTTCTTTTCCATTTCCACTCGAATCCTCTTGTCCATTTTCCATGCCTCTTCGACCTAAGGTTTCTACTACGCGCTTTTCTTTTCATCGACTCTTTGTTTTTTTTTCACTTTTCAACTAAATTCCATGCTAGGTCACCACCACACCTCCTGAATTGGTGGACACGTGGCAAAGACCACTCAAGCCTAACAAGAGCTTACTCTGACAAGATCGCTCATCGTCGACATGCTTCAGGATATCGCAAGTAGTTGCACAACCTAAGAACCAAAATGAGCACCTCCCAAGAGTTCACAGACAAACAAAGTCACTAGCATGCTTGGATCCCTCAAGTACAAGTCTTCCACAGACACATGGCAGCCAAAACCCTAGCCGAGCTTAAGCTTCGATTCGACATGCCTCATCAGGAGTCCACACATTCCTAGATCCCCACAACACATACACACACCCATCCAGGCATCATGCCCTCTCGCCTCTCTTTTGTCTCCCCTCGAGCGAGGAATTTTTTTTTTTGATTTTTTCATTTGTCTTTTTTTCATTCATTCATTTATTTATATTTACTCACACAAGCAGGCCTACGCTGAAGCTGGATGTGACTGGTGGACTCAACCACCCAATCGAGTTTGTTCCACCCATCTACCAACCCAATGCAGCACACGACACACTGACGGCTAGCCATATGCGAAACCGACGTCGGTTTGTGGCTTTGACCACCTGGCCAAAGTGGGTCCACCCACCTATCGACCCACATAGGCACATAGCCATACACACACATACACAAACATATATATTTCTTTTTTTCTTTTCTCAAGATCTTGAGAATTAGGAGACAAAAGAAAGGGCCTTTTTCCCAACCATCCCAATCACGATGCACATACATATATCCCCCCGTGGACACCTCGATGAGACACATCTCCTCTCTGCCACAACTCAAGCCAAAATCCGACCACTAATGCCATGGTTAACTTTTCCTCTCCGAACCCACACACACTAACTACCTCATCAACCTGAAATCTCAAAAAATGCCACTTCAGTTCCTAAGTGTACAACACACTCGATCCATCCATCCTCACGTCTTTGATTCGCAATCCCACAAAGAAAACCCTAATCAGACTTAAGCCGTCCCTACTGACGTCCATCGCCTCGTCTATTTCCTTTTCATCTCCAACCTCTGCCTCGCAAAGATTCCACATGACTCGACAGCTTGCTGATATTGTCCTCTAGCCAAGCGATACGGTCTGGAAGGCCACCATTCATTACTACACTCCTCAATGCCTCAAGCTTCACTGCTAAGTCCCTTATCCCTTCTTTATGTTGCTCAATACCACCTTGGAGTCGAAAAATCTCATCATCCACTTGATGGAACCGAACCCACATTTTCTTCCTCTCCTCTTCTAAATGACTCGTCTTTGTTTCTATTTTGAGGGGAACCTCTTCCTCCTCCTGACTTGGTCAGACAGCTTCTCAAATTCATCTCGGATTGTTCTATTCTCCCAAATTCTACTTTTATTTTCTAATTCAAGTTCATCCACCTTCTTCGCCAACTTCTCCATCCATTCAAACCCCACTCCTAATGCTTCTAACTTGTCCAATACTGCTTTCAACTCTTCCTCCATTTTTCGTACTTTTTGGTACCCTTCTACACATTTCTACCTCTCATCATCTCTCTGACTCATCCATTACCTAGCTTGCCACTCAACCTCTCATTTTCCTTCTCTAATTGTCTCATTTTCTCACCACTCTCTTCTTGGGCACTTTTCATTCTTTCTAACTCCAGGTGGAACTCTTCAGCTACCTTACCCGCTTGGTCATCATATGTACCAGTCATCTCTCGCAATTTCTCGATTTCCTTTTCCATTTGGTCGACTCTCTGTGCCAAGTCATCATTGTCTTGTGAGGGCTCATCTTCAATCAAAACTCCATGGCAATTGGCTATCATCAAGCTGATATAAGATCCAAGACCTCATTTCTCGTGGCGTTCCTCTTCCTAGCCACTTTCTCACTCTTAAGCAACTCGACTTGTCCTCTCAAGTTCTCATTTTCCACTTTCAACACTTTACTTATATCTACCACCACTTGGAATTGCTCCTCCCATTTGTCTACAACCTCTTCTATCTTTGCCTAATTTTTCTCCAATGTTTCCACCTTGACCCTCTCACTATCGCACTCTTCACGAAGACATTCCAACTGTCATTGTATGCTTGCCAGCGAACTCTCATTATCTTTGACATCCAGGAAAAAAGTCGCAAGGGACGTACTAACATCTTTTGCCAAGACCTCCTCGACCTTTGCACGACACACGTGCTCGCATAACCTTTTCTTTCCACAATCCGTGCATGCGGGAACAAAGTCCAACGGACTAGACACACGAGGGCAAAACTTTGCAATGTGCCCAACAGTCTCGCAACACCAACATCGAATATAATTCGAGATTGGACCAACCCAGCAACATTCATATGCATGGCTTGGCATTGAGTGTCCAAACCCGCTTCGACTTCTTGTCCATTCGGGGGTCATCCTCGTTGGGCTTACCTTTCGAACATTTACGACTTGCACACTTTGCACTATTTTTTACCTAGGCCAATGCATTCTGGGCGGACGGGCTGTGCCGCACAATTGGGGCACCGAGCGTACTCGTGGCACGATTCTATGAGGAGTGCCAAGCCAACTCCCCATTAGGATCGCCAAATGAAAAGTCCTAATGCCCAAGAGAAATATGATTATACAAGCTTTTATTCTTCTCAAACCTCTCAAAATCGGTCCACTTGGATTACTTGAAGGCCACAATTATCTCTCAAATTGATACTTTCTTTGTTTATGCACTAGCTCATATGCTTCGCGGCAAACTCACCAAAATGTTTTTTCTTAAACTCTAGGGAAATGGCCTTACACACGCCTTGGGTTCACCTTTTTTCCTTGAACTATGTCACTCTCTTTCCCTCTAGGTCCTTCAATAACGTGACTCTCTCAACATTGGGATGCACCGAACCCTTTGTACAACCGACTATAACTCAAACTGATGTGTTATTGCAATCGGAAGCATTTTATGATAAACGTGAGGCAAACATGTGCAACGTTTTACTAAACTCGGACAAGCATTTCCATTAATCCCACAGTCTTTTTGTGTTAAATGAATAGCCTTTGACAGAAATCTCTATTCCCTTGAATGAAGAGGAACTACTCCGTGTATTTCTTGGAAGTCATAAGTCGATGCAGTTGAAACAACGATTTAATGCTTGAAACCTTAGTGAGGATAGAAATAGCCACACATCACAAACTCATTCAATATTTATTAGTCCGTCATCTCCTCCCAAAGTGAGGGAGTGTGTATATAAATACTTCATAGGAATGTATTTATACCTCTTTTTCCCAGCAGCACCATTTCCCATAAGTATGCCGTTACTCTGGACATCCAACCTTTTATATGAAGCGCAAAAACATTATGGTAGCCACTTCACCTTTATTCAGCCATTTGACTAGAGAAATAGCACAGAACAAAATTTCCAAGCATCTATCTAGTGTGTGCTCTACTTTTGTTCATCAATCACGTGTGCTCTTTTGCAGAAAATATCTTCACATCACTTTGCCTCGTGCATACTTCTTCCTCGTGTCTTTTCCATAGTTAGCAATGTTACATTCTGTTGATTTCAATTGCGTACTCATAATTCATGGTCGTGGTTGAAACACAACATGTAGTTTTAGTAAATCTTATTCAAACGAATGCGTCAAGGCTTCTCAACTCCTTTTCATGTGACTTAGACTATGGAATATGGTTGAAACTCAATCAGAGGATTGTAGTACGTTAAACAACACGCAACATAATCAATGGTGCACAATTCTGTCGCATTGAGTGTCACGTGCATGTTCTATACTTCTTGAAGGACCTGTATCAATTTGGCCATGCATCTTCATACACACACAGGAGCAAACCCAAGGTGGGTGTTACAAACAGTTTTTTATGAATGATGCAAATTAAATATTTTTACATTTGATCGTTTCAGTACCATAAATCCCTTTTGCTTTTGAGTCCACCATTAGTAAGTAGTATCCAAAACACACAAAATTACATCTGAAGCATACCTTAGTGTTCAGAGAACAAAGATCCCATTTACTTTGTTTTGGAAATTCCGAGTTGGTTCTTTAAAGTGAAGGTGTATGCTAGATCACATCTCATGTTGACTAGTGGAGTAATATGCTATTGACAGAATCTGCTGCTCCTTGATGCTGAAGTTGCTGTGATCATGCGACCATGACCCCCATTCCCTTGTTCCAGAATTGATTTGCTCCTCTTAAATCAGCTCTACAACCATGAAGTTGATAGAAAGGTGTGCAGTTCAATATCCTTACACTCCCATTGCCTTCTCGCACTTCCCTTGCGTCATACCTTTATACCCAAGCTTAACCAATGACATACATTTGCATAGGTATGCGGTGATGCCCTTTCCATGCAGAATCATTTGTGCAATCTCTCTCGTGCATTCCCCTCTTGGTGCTATTCTATCGACACCATCCTTTCTTCCATATACCCATTTGCCGATCCTTCTGCACCTCTCCGTCTCGTCTAGGGATGGACCTCTAGTGTCTTCTAAATAGCAATCTTCTTACTGAGTTCTTTCAAGGCTGAATCCATGGACGTTTTTGCATCCCTTCCACTATGAACATCAGTAGCACTATTTTTAGGGAGCGGGTCGATACCTATTAGGGTCCCCTCCTTCGATGCACATTTCCACGAACAGGTACCACATCTTTCTCCTATGCTTTTTTTCCAGTGTGCAGGAGACCCAGAAGAGGAATTTGACACTGCTCCTTTCATTCACTTCTCTTCCCCACAAGAACTGGGTGCCTCCCTCCTTTCTATGCAGGTAACTATGAAGCAGCAGTCGATGCACCCTCGAGCACCACAGAATTCCCTTTCCCTCTTGGTTCTCTCTTGATACCTCCACACGGACGCCCCCCTTAGTGTTCTCATGCGCTCTTCTCCTCCAAGGGCCCCGTTGTTTTGTTTGTCCTCCGCACCTCCTCAGAACAAGCGAGAGAGAGAGAGAGAGAGAGAGAGAGACAGAGAGAGAGAGAGAGAGAGAGAATGCTCAATCTCCCCTCCTTTTGTATATCCTGCAGTAGGAGATAAAGCTCCGCCCCCGCCACTCAAGAAGAAGATAGTCGAAAAAAAACAGCCCCCAAATAACGTCTTGCCGCTTCTGACATAACTATAGAGCCACACAAAAAATGCAATCTTCCTACTTTTTTGCACAAAAAACGGAAAGGAGCCCATCTTTGTTTTTTCCTTCTAACAAAAAAACGGCGAGCCTTTCAGTACAGAATGAAGAAATGGTTGAAACACCTCCAATCACCCAAAATTGCTTATTCCTCCACCATTCTTCAATGCCGACACCACTCCATCACATCTCCAATATACCTGTAGCAATGATAGAAAGAAACAAACCAAGAACCAAAGACTCGCAATATTGTTGATCGTGGGAATAGTTCCAATCAATGTGTTCCAAGAAACAATGTTTCAGACTTCCAGTTTGTTAAACACACTCTGCAATATGAACTTCAAACCCTTCAAAAGCTTCTCCAGTGCCATGTTCAACATATGCACCAAAGTGTTGCCAATTAGGGCTCTTTTGCTAGGACTATCTTGATTATTTCATCATGTAGCTCCCAGCCTTTTGATATGGTTCATGTACTTGCAGAGGCCTTCAGACTGTGGGAACAACCATAACAAAAAGCCATGTCTCCAAGTATTGCCTCCTTTGACAACATTCCTCTCTGACCAAGAAGTCGTTGTGTAGCCCACAAATACTTCCCATCAAACATCTAATTAGCTCTTCAAGTACCTGCAATCAAACATCTTTCCCTACCAAATAGAAACATATTATTGCATAAAACCAACCATTTCCTGAGCTAACATACTCCCCTCTTCTGCTCACGAAGTCGTGCTCGATGAGTCAAATATGTTCCTGTACTCAAATCATCCAACATGTGCTCATCACTCAATCAAATACAAATCTTTACCTTGCATGCCTATTCTATTCTTCCTCAATGTAGCACCTGCAATTATCCTCATACAATCGTCAGTTAGTACCAAAATTCAATCATTTCACTTACCATCTTTGTCCATTTTCTCGCATCTTCATGGCCATGTCCACCTGTCTGCAAACTCATCAAACATATTAGATCGTTTTTCATCAAACACCACATCTACTACCAAAATGAAAAACATCCATATCACACATATATACTCAACACACACATCATGATCCCGCATCACACATGCATTCTCGTCACACACAACATACATACATGCAAGAACCACATGTGCTCTTCCTTTCCGCTACTCTTTTTCCGTCTATACATTCACCTGCCTAATTTCTTTTCCATTTCCACTCGAATCCTCTTGTCCATTTTCCATGCCTCTTTGACCTAAGGTTTCTACTACCCGCTTTTCTTTTCATCGACTCTTTGTTTTTTTTTTTACTTTTCAACTAAATTCCATGCTAGGTCACCACCACACCTCCTGAATTGATGGACACGTGGCAAAGACCACTCAAGCCTAACAAGAGCTTACTCCGACAAGATCGCTCATCATCAACATGCTTCAGGACATCGCAAGTAGTGGCACAACCTAAGAACCAAAATGAGCACCTCCCAAGAGTTCATAGACGAACAAAGTCACTAGCACGCTTGGATCCCTCAAGTCCAAGTCTTCCACAGACACATGGCAACCAAAACCCTAGCCGAGCTTAAGCTTCGATTCAACATGCTTCATCAGGAGTCCACACATTCCCAGATCCCCACAACACATACACACACCCATCCAAGCATCATGCCCTCTCGCCTCTCTTTTGTCTCCCCTCGAGCGAGGATTTTTTTTTTCATTTGTCTTTTTTTCATTCACTTATTTATTTATATTTACTCACACAAGCTGGCCTACGCTGAAGCTGGATGCGACTCGTGGACTCCACCACCCAATCCAGTATGTTCCACCCATCTACCAACCCAACGTAGTGCGCGACACACCGACGGCTAGCCCTATGCGAAATTGGCATCGATTCGTGGCTTTGACCAACCGGCCAAAGTGGCTCCACCCACCTATCGGCCCACATAGGCGCATAGCCATATGCACACATACACAAACATATAGATTTCTTTTTTTCTTTTCTTTTTTTCTTTTCTCAAGATCTCAAGAATTAGGAAACAAAAGAAAGGGCCTTCTTCCCAACCATCCCAATCACGATGCACATACATATATCCCCCCATGGACATCTCGATGAGAGACATCTCCTCTCTGCCACTACTCAAGCCAAAATCCGACCACTGATGCCATGGTTAACTTTTCCTCTCGGAACCCCCACACGCTAACTACCTCGTCAACCTGAAACATCAAAAAATGCCACTTCAGTTCCTAAGTGTACAACACGCTCGATCCATCCATCCTCGTGTCTTTGATTCGCAATCCCACAAAGCAAACCCTAATCAAACTTAAGCCATCCCTACCAACGTCCATCGCCTCGTCTATTTCCTTTTCATCTCCAACCTCTGCCTCGCAAAGATTCTACATGACTCGACAGCTTGCTGATATTGTCCTCTAGCCAAGCGATATGGTCTGGAAGGCCACCACCAATCATTACTACACTCCTCAATGCCTCAAGCTTCACCGCTAAGTCCCTTATCCCTTCTTTATGTTGCTCAATACCACCTTGGAGTCGAAAAATCTCATCATCCACTTGATGGAACCGAACCCAATTTTTCTTCCTCTCCTCTTCTAAATGACTCGTCTTTCTTTCTATTTCGAGGGGAACCTCCTCCCTCCTCCTGACTTGGTCAGATGGCTTCTCAAATTCTTCTCGGATTGTTATATTCTCCCAAATTCTAAATTCATTTTCTAATTCAAATTCATCCACCTTCTTCGCCAACTTCTCCATCCGTTCACACTCCTAATGCTTCTAACTTGTCCACTACTGCTTTCAACTCTTCCTCCATTTTTCGTTATTTTTGGTCCCCTTCTACACATTTCTGTCTCTCATCGTCTCTTTGACTCATCCACTAAGCATCCTACCTATCCCAAGCTAAATCATATCAAAAGGATAAGTATATTGTTGATATATTTAGGTAGTGATGTGTGTGAACACTCTAGGACCGCCGGGGTACTTTTTTCCCTCTTTAGGAGGTTTTTTCCCCTCGGCTTGTATATATGCCTATTGCCCTAATGGGCTACTTACCTTTGTACTTTCTCTAGTAATACATTCAGTATTGTGTGTTGTGCTCCAAGCTTCTTCTTCTTCCTTGTGCTATTTGGGTGCTTCTGTAGACGTCTAACTCCAACAATTGGTATCAGAGCAGGTCCCCCTTCATCTAGGGCATCGTCTACACCTCTCGTGTTGCAGTCTCAGATTCACATAAAATTTGAGGAGCATACTCAGTGTGTTTCAAAGATCAAAATAACTTTGCTTTGTGGTGCCGAAATTGCGATCGGAGCTCGTTTCGGCCTCTAAATGCACTATCACAATGCTTGTGCAGTCTATTTCATCTTTTTGTGTCAAAGGTATATACCTATTTTAGTTCGCCAGTATAAGTGTACTACAGGTTTAGTAGAATGCATCTGGGCAGTTCCGTTCAACTTTTCGAGATACAATCAATTTTTTGCATCAAGGTATTTTAGTCACCAGCAGTGATGTATTTGTATTTCGTATATTGGCTGTTGAGGATAAGTTGGATGGTACCAACTACCCGTTGTGGTATTATATGATGTGACATGTATTGGTTGCAAAAGGATTGTGGAACATTGTGCATGGTGTTGAAAAACGTCCTATCACACCTGCAACTGTTACAATTGCAGGTACTGAAGCTGATGCAGAAGGTGTCGAAGATAATGATATTCTGCATATTCCTCTTCGTGTTGCAGTTTTTGCTGCACCTACTGTAGAGCAGATTCGTTGGGATGGTAGAGATGCTCAGGCACATGTATTGATAGCTTTGTCTATCAAACGTGCCATTATTCCTCACATTCACTCTTGCAGAACAGCTAAGGATGCTTGGGATACACTTACCACATTGTACCAAGCTAGGAATGAGGCTCGTGTTTCTTATCTCCGAAAACAATTGGAGAGTGCAGACATGAATGAAGGTGATTCTATGGATAGTTTTCTAACAAAGATCGAAGATTTGAAGGAACAATTGATTTTTGTTGATGAGGTTATAGCAAATAGCTCACTTGTGCAGACCGTTCTGAATGGTCTTCCTGATTCATATCAGATTTTTGCTTCTACTCTTCGATTGATGATGAAAGGCAATCCAAATGCCTTGTCATTTGAGGAGTTAGTCTCTGTTCTGCAAAAATCCGCTAATTGTGCACATTCGAAGAGGGAAGACAAAGATGAAAAGAAATTAGAAAAGCAGAAATTGTTTTGCAAGTACTGTAAAGGAAATGATTATATCATAAACAACTGTCCAAAACTGGTTGCTAAAGAGGCAAAGAAGAAAGAGGCTGGAATGGTTGTTGCAGAAGCCTCTACACCAAAAACAGAGTCTGCTAATCTTGTACAGAAAGAAGAATGGGCGTTTACTAATGTTTGCAGTTTTGATCCATCTTATCATGAGCAATGCATGTCTAGAGTAGACTCAGATGTTTGGTACTTTGATAGTGGGGCAACCAAACAAATTACCTCACAGTGCAGTTTCTTCTCTTCACTCGAGCCTGCCCCTACAGGGAAAACTGTTACATGTGCCAACAACTCCTCTTATCCTGTTATGCAAGTTGGTAAAATCATTTTGACTATTGCTAATGGTAGCTCTTTCACTTTGTCAGATGCTTTGTTTGTGTCAGGGATCAAGAAAAATCTGTTATCAATTTCTGCATTAGCCAAGATTGGCTTGGTTGTGAAATTTCTTGATGAGAGATGTACAGTTCATGATCTGTTGAATGGTGATGTGATTATTTCTTCTGTCATTTTATGTCGTGGGCTCTATAAGCTCATAGAATATGAAAGATTTGTGATCGATTCGGCATGTGCAGTACATGATTCTCAGGCTATGTAAGATGCAAAGCTTTGGCATGCACGCTTTGGTCATATGAATTTTGCTAGTTTGCTATGCCTACATAAATCTAAAATGGTGTCCTCTTTGCCCAAACTTAAGGCACCTGGAAAACATGTTTGTGAAGGCTGTATTTTGGGCAAAATGCAGCATTCGTCCTTTCCAAAAGATGGTTCAGTTGGGGCTACTCAGAAATTGCAGCTTGTACATAGTGATGTCTGTGGTCCTATGCAGACACCTTCTTTTGAAAATTATCTTTACTTTGTGACTTTCATTGATGATTCTTCCAGGCATGCATGGGTATGTCCATTAAAAGCAAAGTCCGAAGTGTTCATGTGCTTCAAACAATTTTTGGTTTTGGCTGAAAATCTGTCAGCATGTAAAAAAGGCACCCTCCGTTCTAATCGAGGGGGGGAATATATGTCTTGTATTTTTAATGCATTTCTAGCTGAACATGGGATAAAACACTAGTTTACAGTGCCATATACACCTCAATAGAATGGAGTTGCTGAACAAAAGAACAGGTCACTCATGGAGATGGTGAGGTGTATGGTCAAGAGTCAGGCTTTACCACATAGTTTATGGCTTGAGGCTATCATGTGTGCAGCATATGTACTTAACAAATGTCCCACTAAAGCACTGCAGTCTATCACTCCATATGAGGATTGGCATGATCGCAAGCCATCTGTTGCTCATCTGCGTGTTTTTGGTTGTCTGACATATGCATTAGTGCCTAAACAACATTGCAGGAAATTGGATGATAAAGCAATAACATGTATTTTTGTTGGGTACAGTTCTGAAAGTAAAGGCTATTGTCTGTATCATCCACAGACTAAACGCATTATGGTTAGCCGTGATGTTGTTTTTGTGGACTATGCTATTCAGCCATTGCTTTCATGTACATCTGTTAGCTCCAAAGACATGTATGATACTTTGTTGCCTCTTTTTACAGGTGGACAGTCTAGTGTTGGTCCTAATGAGGCAACTTCTCAACCTTTGTAGGTTTCATGTGATAATGCAAATCATCCCATTTTTTATGTAGATTTACATGATGCACTTGTTGATGAGAGAGCTGAAATTGAGGAGGCAAAAACTATGCCAAAATGGTTGGTGCAGACTTTGCGTGACAACAAATTAGATGCACCTCTATCATATCGTACTCCATCAGGCTCTCATAGTGTCTCTTTTGCATCAGATTGCTATGCTATGGCTGCCTCTAGTCTCTGTGATGAGATTGAACTTGTTTCGTTTGATGAAGCACAAAATTGTGAACATTGGATGGCTACAATGCAATCTGAATATGATGCTATAATGAAGAATGGTACTTGGTCTTTATGTGATTTGCCTCCTATCAAGAAGGCCATTGGCACAAAGTGGGTGTACAAGCTGAAGAGTAAACTTGATGGAATAGGCGACATGTATAAGGCTAGGCTTGTTGCAAAGGGTTATGCACAAGAAAGAGGCATTGGTTTTGATGAGACCTTTGCACCTACATGTCATATGACTACAGTTTGGAGCATTTGTGCACTTGTAGCCCATCATGGTTGGAATGTACATCAGTTGGACTTTAAACCTGCATTTTTGAATGGTGACTTGCATGAAGAAGTGTATGTTTTCAGCCCCGTGGCTTTGTGCAGAAAGGGCATGAAAACCAGGTGTGCAGGTTAAAGAAGGCATTATATGGTTTAAAGCAAGCACCACGTGCTTGGTATGAGAAGATACATGCCTATCTGATTGCACATGGTTTTGATAACAGTCCAACTGAAAGCACCTTCTATGTTAAGCGTGCTAATGATGTGCTTTTGATCATTATTGTCTATGTTGGCGACATGCTGCTCACTGGTCCTATTGAGAAGCATATTGCTGATTTTAAGGCTGATTTGCATGCTTATTTGAGATGTCTGATTTGGGGCATTTGCATCAATATTTGGGCATTCAATTTATGCAAGTTGATGGTGGAATTGCTTTGTGTAAAACGAAATATATTTGCACATTATTGCAACATTTTGGACTTGGAGACTGTAAGCCTATTGCCACTCCTATGGAGATAGGTTTACAATTGAGTCTTCATGATGCTAGAGATGCATTTGATGCTTTCCTCTATCAATAGGCTGTTGGATGCCTGATTTACTTATGCATTACTCGGCTAGATATTCAATTTGCTGTCTCATAGATGAGCATGTTTATGCATTGCCCAGGTGTCAAGCATTGGCAGGCGGTTAAGCGCATCTTTCGGTACTTGAGTGGTACTTGGCTACTTGGGTTGTTTTATCCCAAGGGCAGATCACTACCACCAGATTTGAATGCTTTTTTTGACTCAGACTGGGCTGGTTGCTATGACACTCGTGTGTCCACGAGTGGCTTTTGCTTCATGCTTGGCAGCTTATGTATATCTTGGTTGAGCAAGAAGCAGCATACTGTGGCCACTTCTAGTTGTGAGGCTGAGTATAGGGCAGCTTTCACAGCGACTGTTGAGTGTGCATGGCTCAGATGCCTTATGGCTTATTTGGGTGTTGGTCAGTCTTCTGCCACCACCATCTTCACTCACAATCAGAGTGCATTGGCAGTTGCGAGGAACCCTATGTTCCATGCTCGCACTAAGCACATTGAGGTGCATTAACATTATGTCAGGGAAAGGTTCTCTACTGGGGAGATCAACTTGGCATATGTGCCCATGCAGGAGAACATTGTAGAACTTTTCACGAAGGCACTGCCTAGGGAGAAGTTTGAAGCTTTCCACAAAGCTTTGGGCTTACTTCCTTTTGTGGAGTGATTTCCACATAGCTTGGCACTTCCTTATACATGAGTGCCAGCTACTTGTTCACCGCATCACTCCCAAGGGGATTTGTTGATACATTTAGGTAGTGATGTGTGTGAACACTCTAGGATAGCCGGGGCACTTTTTTACCTCTTTAGGAGGTTTTTTTCCCCAGCTTGTATATACGCCTATTGCCCTAATGGGCTACTTATCTTTATACATTCTCTAGTAATACATTCAATATTGTGTGTTGTGCTCCAAGCTTCTTCTTCTTCCTTCTCCAACATATATGCAGAGAACTTAATCAATCAAGATCACTAAAATGATGATTTTGCAACAGACAACAATATACAGAGAATGACTTGCATTAAATGAATCAAATGTATATGATTATGAAAGCATGATACAAGGGAGATGTTGTAGGTCTACACATACATATGTGGGCTTAGTGTATCCACAATCTTGAAGCTCAATGACTCCTCCTTCTCTACATTCTACCCACGACTAAAGTTCATATGTATATATACTCATGAACCAAATTTGAATTTTGAAATTTGCCACCCAAAAGCGTTTCTACTTTTTAGGTGCTGATTGATTTGATTCTAACCACTTAGGTGGTTGTGACATAAAACTCCTAATCATTAGGAAAAATATGAGCCTTGCATGGGCCTTGTAAGGATTCATAATTTTTAGGGATTAAAATGCTTAATCTAGTGGTTGAAGGGAGCATACAAAATCACTAGTGGTATTTTGAAATAAAATACTATTTGATAGCTTTTGTATTTGAATTACCAAATGGGAATATTTTGAGCCCTTGGATGTTTGAATTGAATGGCTTGGATTGATTCAAAGTATCTCTAGAGAGAGAAGCCCACGAAATTCATGGGAGTTTAGACTATTCAGTCACTCTCTGCAAGATTTTCGGCCCTTGGATCAAGCAAAATCCAACGGATCTTCGCATTTGGGGTTGAGCTTCAAGGAGCGTGTGATTTCAATCATCTGATCATCTATTCATCCAAGGGAGTAGGACAAAAGGCACCTAAGATCTCCAAGGCATCCATCTCAGTCATTGGAACAAGCTTGCATCCAAAGGCCATGATTTAAGGCGCTCCAAGGACCTGCGGCTCAATGAGATCCCTTAGATCTCAGACCCAATCCAAAGGCTCTAAATAAAAGGCACATTTTTGAAGGCTTCTTTCATCTTGGCCACTAGATTTAAACCAAATCCAAGGTCCTAAAAGCAAAGGTGCCTTGATGTTTGCCCTTCAACCCCTACCTTTGGATTTTAAGTCAATCCAAAGGCTAGAAATCAATCCCAATCATTTCAAAACCATTCAAATGAAAAAAACCATGAATTTGAAGTGGTTTCTTGCTCTTTGACCACAAGCAAACAAGGAAAGCCTATGCCTAGTCCATGAGATTAAGGGACTAGATTGTGTCCATGACCCTCTTCTCATTGGTCCATCACTAATCACTCATTAGTTTAAAAGGCCCATGTATGGTTCATTTTTTTCCCTAATGTGCTACAAGATTCCCTCAATTGCTCCTTTTCCTTTTTATCTCAAGAGTTAAACTCTATGCTTTTACAAGAGGTGTTCATATGTGCTATATGAGTGATCAAAAAATGGTATGTAATAAGCCTTTGATATTTGGTCAAGCATCAAGGCTTTCCAAATGTACCAACAACTCCCCTTGAAGCCTAAGATGCTTGAGTCTTCAATCCTTGGGTTTTTCCTACAATCCAATCATGGATTTGAACCTTTTAAGCTTGCTTTCATCCAATGATTTGGTCATCATGTATGCACATTGCATATGAGCAGATACATAGGATAGTTGAATCTCCTTGATTGCAATATTTTCCCTAACAAAGTGATAATGGACTTCTATATGCTTGGTCCTGACATGGAAAATAGGATTAGTAGCTAAATGAAGTGAGCTCATGTTATCTCCAAATATAAATGGAGTGCCAAAATCCAACCCTAAATGTGTGTATAGGGTCTTAATCCACATAGCTGCTTGTGTTGCATTTGCTAACCCTTTATATTCAGCTTTAGTGTGATAGGTATCCTGATGTGCTTCTTTTATCATCCTTTGAACCTACCCAATCTGCATCAGTGAATAGTTTCACATTTAAATCAAATGTGTAAGGATAATATGGACATTCATTGAGAGTTCCCTTCAAATACTTGAGTATCCTTTTGGCTACATCCATGTGTGGTTTCCTAGGAATGTGCATGAATTGGCTAAGCACACTTACTCCATAGAAATTATCCACCCTAGTTAGGGTAGCATAGTTCAAGCTTCCAACTAGCATTTGGTAGCTTGTAATGTCTTCAACCAGTTCTCCTTCATGAGCACTTAACTTATGATTGACCTCCATGGGGGTACCTGCAATCTTAGTGTCTTGCATTTTGAACTTTGCAAGCATATTCTTGATGTAATTCCTTTGTGTAAAGAACATTCCTTGATCTGTGTAGACCACTTCCAATCCAAGAAAATAAGTGAGCAATCCAAGATCACTTATCTTGAATTCTTCCTTCATTTGGGTTTTAATCTTTCTAATTCCATCAGCATCATCACTTGTAAGAATGATGTCATCTACATACACACACAAGTATATAACTTCATATTTATTCTTCTTAATGAAAAGTGAAGAATAAGCCTTGCTTAGTTTGAATCCTTTGTCCTGCAAGAATGTTATTAGTCTATGGTTCTAAGATTTAGGAGCTTGCTTTAGTCCATAGAGAGCTTTCTTGAGTTTGCATACATACTCAGGGTGTGATTCATCTATAAATCTAGGGGGTTGTGCCATGTACACTTCCTCTGAAATCCAACCATTCAAGCATGCATTTTTGACATCCATATGATAGATGTTCCAATTTCTTGAAGCAGCTACACACATGAGAACTCTGATTGTTGGCATCTTTTCTATAGGAGAGAAAGTCTCCTCATAATATATGCCTTTGATTTGAGCAGACCCTTTTGCAATAAGCCTTTCTTTATACTTGTTTATTGAACCATTTTAATTCTTTTTTACCTCATAGATCCACCTAGATCCAATGATCTTCATGGATGGATTCTTAGGAACTAGGTCCCATGTTTGATTCTCTTGAAGAGCTTCTATCTCTTCCTCCATTGCTTCTCTCCACTCTAATTTCTTATTGGCTTCTTCAAATGTTGATGGCTCCTCTGAGTTGATATCCTGAGCAATATAGATTGAATGCTTAGTGACGGAAGAGGTATCAAATTCATACCTTTTTGGCTTCTTCTTTTCCCTAGTTGATCTCCTCATTGTTTGTTGAGAAGATTCTACAATATCTCTCAACACATGCACCTTCTCTTTGCCTTTATTGTTCCATGCATTGATGTTGCTCTTTGGTGTCTTCTGATCATCATCAGAATCACTTGTATCTTTATGTAGTTGATCATTTACCTTTTGTAATGTTGGAAATTCCTCCTCTAGGTCATAAGGTAACTTGACTTTCCTACAATCATCTTCAAACCAACAGTTGTTCTCATCAAAGACAACATCTTTGCTAACAATAAAGCCTTTAGTACTTGGATTATAGGATTTCTACCCTTTTTGATTTAGTTCATATCCAATAAACACACATTTCTCTGCCTTAGGATCCAATTTACCTCTGATTTGTGATGGAACATGTGCATAGGCTATGCATCCAAATATCTTGTAATTATCAAGGCTAGGTCTTCTTCCATTCCAAGCTTTATCGGGTGTCATCCCATCCAATGCCTTTGATGGGAGTCTATTAATGAGATAAGTGGCTATAGACACAGCCTCTGCCCATAGATAGTTGTAATTTTTTCTCATTAAGCATAGACCTTGTAGCTTCAACTATGGTCCTATTTCTTCTCTCTGCCACTCCATTTTGCTTTGGAGTGTACCTGGTTGTGATTTATCTTTTGATGCCTCTATCTTGGATATAGGCATCAAATTCATGGGAGAAATATTCTGCCCCTCCATTTGACCTTATCCTCTTCAATATTTTCCCTGTTTGATTTTCAATAAGAGCAAGATACTTCTTGAAACAATTGAATACTTCATCCTTGTGCTTCATAAAGTATAGGATGGTCCATTTGCCACAATCATCAATAAAAGATACATAGTACCTGGATCCTAAAATTGATGGTTCATTGCTAGGTCCCCAAACATTTGTGTGGACTAGCTCCAATAGGTCACCATGGATAAAACCTTTCTTTATAAAGGGTTGTCTATGTGATTTCCAAAATTGACAAGCACTGCAATTATATATCATATGTTGCTTGGATATATTAGGTAGGCCAAGCACACTTTGATCCCTCCATATTTGCTTCAAACTTCTTTCACCAATGTGAACCAATCTTTTGTGCCACATTTCTAATTCTGATAGGGTTTGTCCTCCATAATTGAATAGAGCTATATTTCTAGTATCTTGCATTTCGAATGTAAAGAGTCTACCTGACTTTTCTCCCTTTGCAATTCTCTTGAATCCTTGTTGAGGATCTTCAACAAATCTCCATTCCTTGTGAATCTTACCTGCAATCCTTTCTGTAGAATTTTTCCAACACTTATCAGGTTTTTAGTTATGGTAGGTACATACAATACCTTATTGAGTAGATTCATATTTCCATCTTGAGTCTTCATATTTCCAATCTTTTCACCTGAGTGCCTAGTGTCATCACCTGTTTGAACCTCATGTCTATTCCTTGGATCTTCCAAGTCTGATAGTAGAGCCACATTCCCTACTACATGATTGGAACAACCAAAATCTATATAGAACACATGCCCATCTGCATTACCTTGCTTCATGGTCATGTTCATTAATAGAAGTGAGTCCTCTTGTGTCTATTCTTCCATGTAATTGTTGTAATCTCTTTTTACTTTATATCCTCCTTGGTTATTTGTGTTGTTGAAGTTATGGTTGTAGCCATTAAAGTTATTCGATCTTCCTCTTCCATAGCTTCCTCTATTGAAGCCTCTTCCTCTCTGATTTCTGAGATTCCTGAAACAATTCTTAGTGGTATGGTTAGTCAAGCCACATATAGCACATGGAGAAGAGCCTTATAATCTCCCCCGGCCTTGTCACCTCCTCTACCTCTTCCTCTTGTACCTCTACCTCTTCCTACAAAGTTAGCTTGGGAGGTACTATCTTCATTAGATCTTTTTCTTTTGCCTTTGCTATCCTTACTCTTATTCTTTTAGTGTATAGGGTAGAGGATTGGTTACCATTTGAGTTTTCATTATTCTTCAGAAGCTTGGCTTCATGAGTGAATAGAGGCCCCATGAGAGTTTTGAAGTCAAGTACCTGCATATCCATGTATAGGTCCATTGCTGTGGTGAAGGCTTCCCCTTTATCATCTGCCTTGATTCCATTGTTCACTTGTCTCACAATCTTCTCCTCTTCAATTCCTTCTCCAATGCTTCCAAGTTGGTCAACCAAGTCCATTTAAATGACAAAATCAGTCACACTTTGCTTGGGCATCTTCTTAAGTGTGGTGAATTCCATCCAGAGTTGGTTCTTCCTGGCTCTAGCGCTTGAAGAAAAGAATGATTCAAGGGCATTCCATGTCTCTTGTGATGTCTTACAATTCCTAATGTGTGGAAGTAAGAAATCAAAAATTGATTTGAGAATATAAGACATGGCTAAAACATCCTTTGAGCACCATGTTGTTAACTTGTCTTGTTCTTCTTGAGTAGGTTGACCTTTGCTTCTGAGTATTGGCATCATCTCATCTCTAGATATGTAACCATAAAGATTTCTACCTTGAAGATATGCTTCCATTCTAAGTGACCAAGCATAGTAATTACCTTGATCCATTTGTCAATAGATGATGGGAATCCATCTCCCATGTTGAGTTGATGATAGCTCTGATGCCAATATGAGGAGATGGTTGGATACACTCTAAAGATGAGGTGGTGTTGCAAAAATCCTGCTCTACACGTACCAACATAGCTTTAGAGTACCTTATTATACACCTGTAGCTTCCCAAATATGCATTTGGACTCACTATGTACCTCGGAACTTCATTCCCAAATTTTTGTAGCAAGACAGATAACTTTCAGATTTGAAGGACTCTGAAAACTTGCTATTTGTGGAGAAGGTTCCTCTCACAAAAATACTTAATACTCACTTAATGATAACAATTGACCCAAGAATTTCTAGAAATAGTTAAATCAATACCTTATCTCACTATTAGAAGTTATTTCACTAATTTAGGATGAGCATATGATGAGAAATGATATAAATAAGTTGGGGGTGTAATCTTGACTTTTTGGGAAGATGATAGTGAGCAGACATAGGTTGCTTCCAGAGAAATTATCTCACAATCTAGTGAACCAAATGATGTGAAAATTGATATATAGTAAGTAGACTAATAATGATATCCATCCAAAGTTTAATCATATCAAAATTATAAGTATGCACAAAGAACTTGATTATCAATATCACTAAAATGATGATTTTGCAACAGCCAACAGTATACAAAGAATTACTTGTAATAAATGAATCAAATGTATATGACTATGAAAGTATGATACAAGGGATATGATGTAGGCTTACTCATGCGTATGTGGGCTTAGTGTATCCACAATCTTGAAGCTCAATGACTCCTTGTGTACCTAAGCGAAGTCTTAGGGACTTGTGCCAAAGAGACTAGATCTCGTTTGCCACACAAGTGCATATAGTGGTGGATTGACACACGCTTAATTATCAATACGACGAATCGACCTAGCCAAGTGTATGAGGACTTGTGTGCACATGATGGAAACTGAAGTGGTTCAACCAATATGCATGAGAAAAGACCAATCTACCTCTCCAACTCACTTAACCTTTGAAAGTGTCTGCCGTGATACCACAAACAACAATAATTATAAATTCGAATGTTTCTCCCAGGTCCGAACTCTGAATATGGGGAATAATGGGTTCCTTTTGAAGCTCTTGATGAGATGCATCTATTGATCGTATTTCCACTCGAATCTGACAACCGCTCTTCAAGGTATGACCAAAACAGTGAATGGTCGGAAACACACACACTCACTCCATAACTCGTATCTGCTCACACACACACTACAATAGCTCAAAAGTGATGGGGAGGGGTAGACAACAGTCCTATACACACATTCCAAGCTTCACACACACAGAAAAGATCACAGAGAAGATGAAAATCTACAGGAAAGAAGCAAATTCGAAATTCTGAAGCTCCCTTCTTCAAAATGGCAAAAAGTCTTTACAAAGAGTCACCCAGTGACTTATATACATGTGCCCTAAAAATGGTCTTTTCACACAAGTGACCGGCACTTTATTGGCTAATCTCTCATTTCCTATTATTTTACAAGAACTATATTACAATGATTTGGGATTATGCATCTAGAGGCCTCCTCTAGTGCATTTAAAATACATAGCTTTTTAGGGAATTTCCTAGGATTTTGAAGAAGAAAAGTATGCCCATTAATTTGAAAATTTTGGGGCTACCGTTTTGTGCCTCTTTGCTCTGCAACACTCTCCCCCTCTTTGTCTCTGTCGTCCCTTGACAGGCTTTTGCTTCTCGTTTATAGCTTGTCTAAGGCTTCTGAATACACGCTCCCAGTGGTCGAAGAAGCGATAAGGACTGTCAGGCAATTTGTTACTTTATCCGAGGTATGTCCTTTACTTCTGTTTGCCCCTTGGTATTCCTTATATCACAAATCTGGGTTGCTGTATTAAGTCTGACTGCCACACACACCATCAATGGCTAAGAATGTCATGTTCTTAGTCACTCTCTTCAACTTTTCAACCTCTTTCTCTTTCTAGCTTTTGGTCTTCTGATTTGTCTTTATCTTCACACATTTGACCTGTTGTACTGCTTTGAGCCTGTTTGTAACTTTTGCCACTGCATGCCTTAATTTGCTGACCTTTACTTTTATGAGAGCATTATGTTTCAAAGGCCCTATTTCTGAATCTTCTTTGTCATCCTCTAGGACCTGTTCCATTTCTTCCCACCACATGCATCTAGTGGACAAGGAGGCAACTAGGACCTTCAGACAATTGGTTATCTTATCTGATGAAGAGTCCTTCGTGTGATGTCTCTCTCCTCGACTTGTTTCGCTTCACCGTCGGCTCCTAGTGGATGAGGAAGCTGTGTGCAACCTCCCATGAAATGTCCTGGTTGTTATCTTTCTTTAACTCCACTCCTGAGGACCTGGACCTTTGGCATTGTCGCCTGATGCGTGCCCCTGCGGGGCTTTGGGCAGAGAGTTGTTCTTTTTCTTGATAATCTTCATTCCTTATTGAGCAGCTTTATTCTTTGATTTTCGTCTTCTTCTCTTTTTGCTTGATTCCCCTTCCACACATCCCTCCTCCTGAACTCTGTCGTCCCCGACAGGCTTTTTGTGGCGATGTGAGTATGTCTGGATGACTTGCTGCTCTCATTGATTAAGCAGATTGGCATGACATAACATGAATTCTTTCCATTGGCTCGACTTGACTCCGTCTTCTAGTGCCTGTCTATGATCTGCAAAGAAACTCAATTTGTAGGCCACCATCCTGGCATTAAGATTCGAAGACATATTTACAAAAATTTCGGAGTCTATTTCAAAAAATCCAATGAAAATGCTTCTTCAAAAGTCTGCATGTAGGTATTGGGCAAAAACATAAGTCGTGAGTATATAGCCATAAGTGTTAATCGGCTCGATATAGTTGATAGATAAAAAATGAGGGTGTCAAATACTTGATTAATGCCGGTGAAGTTCAAAAAAGTATATTGAGCATGCTGAAACACTTTAATAACTGTAAGTAACATGCTCAAAATCTTATTAGTCATCTTAATGGCTAGATCTGGTACAGGTGCATAGCGAGCTATCCGAAATTCGATTGTCTTGATCATATATTCCTCTGTCGATAAATAATCTCGAGGTGGACTTGGTAGTAGTGCATAGTTGAGCCACTGATTATTGATGCTTCCCTGGCACTGACCTTCCCAAAATTGCATCCAGGAGCGTCGTCTGGGTACTGGGCGAAAAGATGGATTTACCTGAAGTATGTATGGTGATAATTCCCAGTGTACCGTCAGGGTCGGATTCTTCTCCAAAAACTTCCTCCTCCATATGGGATCAGCTTTGTTGAATTCCTCTTGAGTGTAGGTGAATGTTTGCATGCTAAACTGGAGGTTGCTATCTGGCTCTTTATTGGTTGTGTTCGTTATATATTTCCATGCTTGCTCTTTAAGTAAACCATATGGTACATTGAATGGTCTCATTATTTGTTCTAGATTCTTGCTTTCGATCTTCGCTTCCTTCATGACTTTTACCACTTGATCTTCAAAATCTTCTGTAAGTTGGGACACTAGTAGTGCCCTCTCATGCCGGCGTAGTTCTGCAATATCCCGAGAGTTCTTTCAGAGTGGATCTCTGTTTCCTCCCTGATCGGCGAATGATGTAAGGGGGGCGAGAGAGGACGTACTTCAATCTCCTCAGTAGCCGCTGTGGAGTGTGGAACTACTGGTGTCCCCTCTTTTACCTCCTTTGCGAGTTGATCTTGCAACTTCTTGATTAACTCATCCTTTTCTTTCATTGCTGTTGTTACTCTTGCAACTTCTTCTTTATTCTTGAGGATCTCTTCTCCTATTGCCGTAAGCTAGTCTGCATCTTCCTTGCATTGTTCCAACAACCGATTTTCTGCCAATTTCCACTTCTTCCTGAGTGCATTAGTGTCATCCATGTATCTTTTCTCCCATTCTGTGATGCGATCTTGCTCTTTCTTCAGCTTATCTTTGTATTCTACTATCTTTTCCTCCAATGCTTTTGTGTTCTTTTCTGTTACTTCCGGAGCTTCTATCGGTTGATTACATAGAAGGGCTGTCATCAGCTCCTTGTTTCTGTTTTGTAAGTTATCAGCTTCTTCCATGTATACTTTAATTTTTGTTTCCAGGATCTTGCTTCTATTGTTCAATTTGGCCTTCTCAGCTTCACTAGCCTCATATTTACTTTGTAATTCCCGTAATTGTTCTTTTACTTTCTGATTTTCTATCTCTAATACTTCGCATTGCCGCTTGGCCTCTTGGACTTCTTTCTCTTTATCTTCTATGTTCTTTTTTGCTTGGATCAATTGGGTGGAAAGGTTCTCACCCATTTCTTGGAGTTGATTCTTTTCTCGCATCGCCTTGTCATAGTCAGCATCAGCCTCAAGCATTAACTACTGAGTTTCCATGGCGGTTTTGATCATATGTTGCACCACTAGCTTGAGTTGAGCGACGTCCACGTTCAACCAAGTTTTTGGGATGCTTGGAGCTTCCCCTATGTGTACATCCTTTCCATGTTCCACATGTATAGTCTCATTATGTGGTTGTCTGATTTGGAGCTGCACTTCATGTTCTTGGTTTTCGTCTTCCTTATTAACAACCTTCGTGGCACTCCCTTGAAATGTAACATCCATAGGGGAGGGTTCTGCCACTACCCTTATTGGTGTAAAGGGTTCTAATTCTTCCACTGTATTATCCTCTGGTTCTTCCTTGGGATTTTTGAATGATGCCTCTCCTGCAAGCAAAGTCTCGTGGATATGAATGTTAGAAGCTTCATTTAACTTTATGACATGTACCCTTTCTTGGGAAGCTTCCTTCAATATCGGACCTGCTTCTGATTGATTTGTGCTGGAATCATTTGCTATGTGCTATTCTACAATTTGTTCATCACTTCTGATGACTCCCAGTCTATGAGAGGGTTTCTCTCCTAATAGACTAAAGATTTCCTTGTGCCCTATTTTGGCTGAAATGTATCCTTGAGCTAGGTGGATGTTCACTTCATTCTCAATGATCCAGTCTTATCCTAGGATCAAGTTTTCTATTAGATCCTCATCTCTGCACACTAGAACTCGTTGTTCCATAGTTGAATTTCCTAGGTGGAGGGATACTATAGCTTCTCCAATGCATGTTGTAACTTGACCTCCCACACCTATCATGTGTGCTTTCGTGGTTGTTATAATCGTTTGAAGATCCGTGATGACCGTATTTCATATGCAACTGAGTGCTGCTCCTGAATCTAGCAAGGCGTCTATTAGCTGGTACTCCATTGTAGATACCGTTCATCTCTTTGCCTTATCCACTCTTTTCGTGATGACCGTATTTCATATGCAACTGAGTGCTGCTCCTGAATCTAGCAAGGTGTCTATTAGCCATCGGAATAGGCTTTTCTCCTTGTAGATACCGTTCATCTCTTTGCCTTATCCACTCTTTCCGTTTCTTGATACGCTCTAAGGCTTCTTGCCGTGCTTCCTCTCTAATTCGTTCTTCCTCTCTCTTCCTATTTTTCGCACCTATGAGGTGTGATAACATTTGGTCCATCAATGGCTCCATATATCGTTTTACTTGACATCTACTTATGTAGTTAGGAAGAATATCTCCATCCAGAGTAGCTAGATTAACTGCTCCACTAGTGGAAATCCTATTGATGATTAGAGGTCCATATCCACATTTTTTGTAATTTCTTGGCATGTTGCTTCAAGGTGTAGACTAGAACTAAGTCTCCTTCTTTTAGTCCTTTGTCTTTTATGTGCGCATCATAATATGCCTTTTGTCTTCTCTTGGCCGCACAAATTCCTGCCACTGCTTGTATTCTTGTCTCATGTAGCTTCTTGATTTGGTCTAGTTGCTTTGATAACTCATGTCCTGTCCATTCATACTGTTGCACTACTCTCAAGGTTGGCACTAAAAAATCGATCAGCAAGATTGCGTTCTGTCCATACACAAGGTTGAATGGGGTAGTTCCAATGGCAGTCTTGTAAGCGACTCGAAAGGCCCAAATTGCATGATGCAATTATTTGTCCCAGTCTGACCTTCACTATTGATTATCTTTGTGAATACTGTGCATAACACCTTATTGGAACTTTCCACTTGACCATTGGCTTGAGGGTGATATGGGGCTGATTTTTTATGGATAACTAAGAATTCATTCATTAGGGACTCTATGACTTCATTGATGAAATGCGTTCCTCGGTCACTCACAATCTCAATTGGCAATCCAAAGCGAGTGAAGATGTGCTCAAAAAGAAACTTAGCAGTGGTCTGAGCATCATTCTTTCTAGTAGCCTTTGCCTCCACCCATTTAGTCAAATAATCTGTGGCTACTATTATGTATTCGGCATGCGACCCTTTGGCTGGTGGGTTAATGGGTCCTATGAAATCAATACCCCATTTGGAAAATGCTCTAGTGCAAACCATAGGTCTCAATGGCATGTCATCTCGCCGAATCGGGTATTTGGCCCTTTGGCATGTCTCGCAACTTCATACCTAGGTGTCCGCATCCATATGTAGAGTTGGCCACCAAAAGCCCACAAAGAGGATCATTTTTATAGTTCTCTCGGCTGAAAAATGCCCTACTGCATCACCTGCATGTGCCATCTCTAAAATGGGTATGTATTCTCCTTCATGCACACATAGCCGTAACTGATTATCTTTTCCTCTCTTGAACAAGTGTCTTCCCATTATTACATAATCCTTACTTATTTCCTCTAGGGACCGTTTTCTTGTTAAACTGATTCTTTCCTCGTGTTCTCGTGTCTTTAGGAATTTTACTAATGTCTCACTCCATTTGGGTGCTATTCTAGAGAAAGCTAAAGATATGTGATTATCTGGTATAGTTTCCTGACATTCTGCGTAATTACTAACATAATCATGGACATCTTTAGGCATATCAGGCAAGTATACTCCTAGTCGTTTCAATTCTCTTAGAGCTCCATGAATTCCTTTGTGCATCCTCCATTTGTTTACATGGGCTTGTTCAAATCAACTTCTTCTGTTCGTCTTCCTCAACACATCTTGACAGTACACTGTTGGGTTCCTTATAGTATACACTTCCTGCAATAATGTGCAAGTTACGTGATTGCAGAATTTCCTTTTTACTTTCTTTATTAATTGAGTGTTGTGGACCAGGAGTGAGTACTGGAATTAGCTTTTCTGCCCACACACTTCCAAATTGAACAGGTAAGTGTCTGGCAAATCGTCTGGTACTCCACTTGGTGGTTCTCCATGTGTTAATCTAGAGAGGTGGTCTGCTCTTACATGGGTATCTCCCTTTTTCACTATTACTTCAAAGTCAAACTCCATCAATAACAGAAACCATCTCACAAGTCTACCCGTGTTACAAGGCTTATTGACTAGGTACAATAAGGCTTGATGATCTATGAAGAACTTGAATTTGTTGGCTAAAAGATAGTGTCTGAATTTCTTTATAGTGTACACCATTCCTAATCCCTCTCGCTCCGTAGTTGTATAGTTTCTCTCGACTTGATTCAGTTGTCTACTTGCATAGGCAATTGGGTGATGTAACTTTCCTTCATCTGCCGGCTGAGCTAAGATGCATCCGATTGCGTAATTTGAAGCGTCCACATGAATATGGAAAGGCTTGTTCCAATTCGGTGTTTTTAGAATTGGGGCTGTGTTAAGTCGCCTTTTTAACTCATTAAATGCCTTTTTGCATTCCTCCGTCCAAGTGAATTGAGTCAACAATCCATACAAGGGTTTGGCAATTATGGCGTACATGTGGATAAATCGGCGATAGTATCCACAATGTCCCATAAATGCTTGCACTTCTTTTGCATTCTTTGGTCTAGGAAGTTCTAAAATGACCTTGATCTTGTCTTCATCTGTAGATATTCCGTTCCTAGACACTATGTGTCCCAAAATCTTCCCTTGTCTTACCATGAAGACACACTTCTGGGGATTCAGGCAGACTCTATATTGTCGGAATTTATCAAATATCTTCCGCAATTCTGGAATGTGGTCTTGCCTTTGATTTGAATATGTACATAGGTCATCTACATACACTTCCATACTTTTCTAGGAATTCTTTGAAAACATGACACATCAACCTTTGGAAAGTAGGAGGGGCATTAGTGAGTCCAAAAGGCATCACTCTGGAAGAATAGACTCCCCATTGCGGTCTTATGTTGATCCTCAATAGCAATAACTACTTGGTTGTATCCCGAGAATCCATCTAAAAATCTATAGACTTCTTTTCCTGCAACTCTTTCCAAAAGGTGGTCAGTGATAGGTAAAGGATAGCTATCACGGATCGTGGCTGCATTGACTTTTTTCAGGTTAATGCTTACTCTGAGTTTTTCGTTCTTTTTAGGCACAACCACTAATGGTGATACCCATTCAGTATGTTCTATCTCATAAATGAATCCAGCCGCTAATAGTTTATCTATTTCTTCTTTTATTTTAGTGGCATAGACCTCGTTATAGGAGTAAGGGCATTGTTTAGATGGTTTTGCTTCCAATGTCATTGGTATTCTATGAGAACAAATAGTGGGTTCCACACCCTTAAGATCCTTATAGGTCCAAGCAAATACATCCCGATATTCCCGGATCAACTGTATTAATTCGTCTTCCTCCTCAGTTGACACATCCCTTCCTATGTATGTACATCTTTCTTCTCCATCTTCCAACGTCACTGTGATCTTTTTCGTTTGTTCCTTGTTGTCGTATGCTTCTCCTTCTCTTGCCTCTCTTTAGGCATTTGAATAGCTATTTTTCTCTCTTCTACTTCATACCTTTTGAAATGCTCGGGCACCTCAAAAAGATCAAGGTTTGGTTCGATCTTACTCACACTTTCCTCCTGTTTTGGTACTATAGGGGTTGCTTCTATTGCTAATACTTTGGTCATTCCATACTTGTCTTCGATTCGAATGGATTCTAGGTAACGTTCTTCTGAATCAAATTCGGTTCCATTTCTATGCTCTCATATTCTTCTTTCCACTCCTTTTCCAATATTTCTCCCACTTCTACTTCTTGAAGGATAACCATGTACAAATTTACATCGTAGCCTTCTTTGTCCACACATTAATTCATCGTCAAAACTTCTTCATTCACACATACATCCAAGGTTGCTAGGATTTCCATCCATCCATGCGGTTCAAATGCTTCATCAGGAAAGATTTGAGGCATGTACCTTGGGTCCTCTACCGATCGATAATTTTGATGTCCTATAGGCCATAACTGCATCTTATTATCCTCTTTCTTGGCTTTTTTACACATCCATAATTGGGAATCCTCATGCATCCATGATTGATCGCTTGATCCAGCACTATGGATAGACAAATCATCCTCTTCCCTATGTATGGGGTTCCATTGTAGTGGTGGTACATCTCTGTACGCAAAGGTATGCAAATTTATCTTGGTGGTGTTTCCTTGATGTTGAAGGTATAATGAATCTCGTCCCCAATCTTGCACTACCCTAAGCTGTCTCATGAAGGGTCGTCCTAATATCATCTCATAGTTATTTGCTTTTTCAAACTAACAGATGGCTAAAGTATGCTCAAATTCAACTCCACAGGTCAATCTGATCTTTTCCAATATTCCCAATGGTTTCTCCACATGGCCATCTGCTAATTGAAGCTTCATACGAGTGGGTCTTAGGGCGGGATTTCCCCATTTCTCCCAAATCTTTTTGGTAGCAATACTTACTCCTGCTCCTATGTCTAGTATGGCTTTGGTCATATAGCCATTGTAAGTGACATGTAGCCATGTGTTACCCTCATCTCTTTCGCTGAATTCTCCAACCTTGTCCACAGGGATTTGTACATTAGATGGGTTTTCATTTCCCTTGCTTTCCTTTTCGTTCTTCTCCTGCTCTAACTCCAGTTGTCTTGCTAGTTGTTTCCATAATTGTGGTTTAACACGAAGTAGTTCTTCCATAGTCAATTGGCATTGTACTTTGGTCTTTTTAAGTTTTGTTAGATTGTGTGAATTCTTATATGAGTTTCCCTTTCCTTTTCCTCGTATTGTGGGGGCACGGAAGATTATGGAATCTTTTTTGTACTCTCCCATGTAATTTGGTAGGGTCGAAATGCTCTGAGATTCTTCTCTATTTCAGTCTAGTCTTGATACTTCCTCATATACTTCTTCCATGTTGGGACTTGGTTGATAAACTTCCACATTTAATTCCTCAAAAGGAGGTTTAGCAACTCCATTCCTTTTCCATTGTTCTTCTCAGATTCTATTCCACAATTTGTTTGGCCAATCTGCTTCTAAATCTGGGACAATGGACATAGGTCTATCCTGTGTTTTCAATAACCCTTGTTTATCATCCTTCTCTTTTGGTTTCTTGTCCTAGGCTTCAATACACTCCTTGTATTGATCCTCCGATATCCTTCTCTCAGGGAGGGCAGGGATAGTCTTTTCTAGGGTTGCTTGTGCTACCTCTATGAGTTTTCTACATATCGCAAGCCTCTCCTTTTCTAACTCTCCTTGTGGGTAAGACTTTTCATGCTGCTCCACATTTGGTCCAGTCTTAATTCTAGCTTGGTATGCTTTCAACCACATGTCTAAATCTTCCGGTTTTGGGTCGGCTAGAATTGATCTTGGCTTCTCTGGCTCTCGTGTGGGCGGTGGAATGGAAATTTCTTCCTGATCCTCAGGTCTTTTGGATTTCTTATGGCTACGCATATGTTTCTTGTCTTCCTTGTTTTTGTTTTTCATCCATTTTTCTTTGATTTTTTCTCTCCTTTCCTTCCACTTTAGACTTTTCGTCGCTTGGGTACTCTCGGGTGGTTCTTCTAAATCTTCCACTATTTGAATTCTGGGGCCTACAGTTTTACATTTTTCTTGTTCAAGGTCCGTTGTTTTCCTTTCTGCTCCTTCGTTCGTGCTCGTGTAATGGCCTTTAATGGTATGGTGTATTCCTTGTCACTTCTTGATGCTTCTATCACCTCAATCACATTAATAGGTGCTGTGTCTTGGACCTTATTGGGATTTTTTGTGTAATCTCGGAAGAGATGTTCCTTTCCACAATCACTGCAATACCCTTCCCAAGTCCTAGGAGGTGGTTGGTTGTATGGCCGAGTGCATTCTCTGATAAAGTGGTCTCCTCTGCATCTATAACACGGTCCTCTTGGCACAAGTGGTCTAATGGGGGGTCTTACGGGCACCTCGCCTTTAGGTGCGGTGTACATTAATGTTGCCACCTCTGGTCCATAGGTATTGTCATATCCTTCGTATCCATAGTATTGCGGGTCATAAACTTGCTTGTACTCCATTATACTAGCGTCATAGGAGTAGTACTCTCCTTGGGATTGCTCATATCCTGGGTTCGTTGATTCTACACTGGCTATTGGTGATGCTGGCACTAGGGCTCTTTCTAAGTTTTCCTCTGGTTGAGGGTACTTGATAGGCACTACATGCTGAGGAAGTGATAGTTGTGGTCCAAGTACATGCTGAGTGTTTCCAATTTGTACTTGGTCATATGGTCTAGGTGCTCCCGGTGGTGCTGGGTAGGGATTGTACCTGGGCATCTCCCTGCCTGGCTCTCTAGGTGGATATCCATATGGCCGATACTGAGGTGGGTGTAAAGGCCATGTCTGCCTATTGAATGGGAAATTCTCTATGGTATGGTTGGTGTATTTCTGTTCTATGTGGCAATACAAGGCAGTTCCTTGATGGGGCTGCCTATTATAAGGGTAAGCTTGAGGTACACCTACCTCCTCGCACACACATGTGAGTGTGGTGATCACCTCCACATAGGCTACATCTTCGCAACATGGGTATTCTTAGTGAAGGATGCTGGTAGTTCCTTTGTCCTTGAACTCCTAACTTCTTCGCCACTAGCTCTGATAATTCTTCTATGTTACTAGAGTTGGATGTAACCGTACTCCGAGTGTCTTCTGACTTAGTAGGACTGGTCGTACTCTTGAGATCATCTGTTATGTTGCCCTCTAGATCAATACACTGTTGGAGACATTCACTGAATGTCTGTAGTCTCTTCACATAGACCAACATTCTTAGAGTTCTGTTCGTTAATCCGTCCAAGAATAATGATATCATTTTTTGCTGCGTAGGTCTTTCTGCTACAGGGCATCTATCAACATACTGATTGAATCTTCGGGCAGCTGTTTTTACAGTTTTGTTGGGGTTCTATTTAAAGCTATGGATTAAATATGAGGAGTTGTGTTTAATCCCTCTTTTAGTGAATTCCCTTATGAATTCTTGAAAGAATTGTTCAATATCTCCAAATTGATTGGGATCTAGTGGCTGGAACCACGTCAGAGCCGTTCTTGTGAGCATGAGTCCAAAGGACTCATACTGCACAAAGAAGTCATCCACTTGTTCAACTCTTAGAACTTGTTTAAATTCAACAATGTGGTCGTAAGGTTCTCCCAGTCCATCGTAATGATTTCTCATGCATTTGGCCACCTGAATAGGTCTCAATCTTCTCATGGGCTCTAGCGGTCTTGGCACTACAGGGATTGTTTGTCTAATAGGGGTTATTCCAGGTTGCACTCCTAGTGGTGGTCTTGGTCTTATTGGTGGTCTATGTTGGTTGCCTAATCCATGGTGTGTCTGATTGTGTGCTTGCATTCCAGGCATTGTAAATTGTACATGTGTTTTGTTTGGAACACTCCGATGGCTTGTTTGTCCCGACATAGTATGTTCCGACTCATGCTGCATCCCAAAAGGATTCTGAGAGGTAGTTGCCTGCTCTCACTAGGGGAATATAGGCAAGCCAATATACTTCAATCGAGCTCTATCTAAGGCATCGACAAGCCAATACCTTCTTTGGTTTTTGTCTAGGTATGTTACTCTAGACTCGTCTTCCAGGTCTTTTAACTCGTAAAAGGTCATAGGACTTCCCTCGTGTCCGCGTGCAGGTGAATCAGTTTGTAGCAATAAATCTGATCCATGGACCAAATAGACCTCCAGTAAATAGTCATCTTGAGGTATCAAATCCCCTCTCAAGATTCAAGTTACCACTGATTTGCCTCTAGGAGTGGTTACCAACTCCTCAGGGTCTGGTCTTCCTGAATGTACTTGTCCTTCCAATCCTCCTCTCTCATTGATCAATTCTGGGTGTTTTGTCACCACATAGATGTGACCCAACTTATCCATGTACACCCGTCCTTCATACTTGATAGCTGGTCTAGGCACAATTGTGGAATTGGTGGAGGTTACCATCCTAGAAACTGATCTATTTAACCCATCCAGGAAGATAGGAATCTCCTGGGCATTAGTAGACACATATTGCAAAGAGTTGCGGTACTCCCCTTCTACAGTAGACATGAAGTTTCTCCCGAGAACATGACCTTGCATGTCTTCTGAAGCCATGGATATCTGTTCCTCCGAATCACAAGAGGTATCGAAATAGGTAGAGTGGTGACTAACCCGAGCGGTACTTCCTACCGATGATATGACACTTCTCCGGTTACTTAGAACTCTTCCTGACCTCAAGTTCATTCATCCTCCTGGGAATATCTTGGGCTCTAAATCTCTCCCTAAGTGGCTCCTCAAATGCCTCAAATTTACCCTTGAAAATGCTCAAAGTGATCTGGATGGTACCACTTAGGCGATACTGCACTAAGCGATACCAGTTTGTCGATGATACGATACCGCTACCGGTCGCGATACAATACTTTAGTATTCAATGATAAGACACTAGAGGGCAGAACGATACGATACTGCTTTTCACTCGATACGATACCACTGCTCTAGGCAATACGATACTATGTGCCTCAGACAATATGATACCACCCGAAGACACGATATGATACTATAGTAGAGCACGATACGATACTGGAATTCTTGACGATACGATATCAGTGCAGTTAGCGATACGCTACCGCAGACATGCACGATACGATCCCAAAATTCGTCATGATACGATACCAAGAATACTCACGATATGATACCGGTGCTTTGTCGCGATATGATACCGCAACAATGCACGATACGATACTCGAGTCCTGTGCGATACGATACTCCTGAGACACACGAAAAGATGCCACGAGGGGTAGCAATACGATACTAGGTTTGTACGTGATATGATACCGCTAGGTCGATGATACGATACCGTGACTAGGGCGATACGATACCAAGTGGATCGCGATACTATACCGCTCGCAGATTGCGATCGTGATACCAACTTGACGATACGATACCAAAAATGGTATCCCGATACCTCAAGTGGTATGCGACGATACGATACTTCAACGAGTATCATGATACAAGGGAATTTTGGTATCGCGATACCAAAACTCAACCGATCGCGATACTGTAGCCAAAATAGCTCCAAATGTAAAAATTTTTTCACCCCCTGGTTTCTCTCTCACTCCTCTTCACTCATAACCCTCTGTCTCACTCCAAAAACTTCTCAAATCACTCTATCCCTCCTTGCAATACCGACTACGCCTTTAATCACATGTGGGTGCATTTTTATAGTGCTTTTGAGATTAATACCTTGATGTAGCTTACCTTGGGGTTGTCTTGCTTAGGCCTTGAGCTCACTAGGTAGATTTGGGGGCTTGGTTTGCACGATACCACACTGGCGATACAGGTCATTTTCTGTAGACGATACCACTCTCTGAGCAAATGAGAAATGAACTATAAATTTTTGGTTTTTATAGGTTCTGATGACTAAGGCCTATCCTACACTATCGTGGCAATTTTTTGGGATTTTCTTGGTATCTTTCCACTTACTTCTACTCCAAATCTCTTCCTAACCTAACCCTAACTCTTTCTTCTCTCCCTCTCTCCTAACCCTAAACCTAAAAATTCATTACACACACCTTCGGGATGTGAAGTAACAAGTGTTGAAGTATTCGACTACTTGCCACGGAACGAATTTACTCCTACAAGTACGATTTCTTCACTCTAGAGCTATAACCATCACAAAGGCACCTTGGTTGGGCGTGTCCCCAACAACGGCGCCAAAAACATGTGTACCTAAGTCACGAAGTCTTAGGGACTTGTGCCAAAGAGACTAAATATCGTTTGCCACACAAGTGTAAAGACTAATCTACCTCTCCAACTCACTTAACCTCTAAAAGTGTTTGCCGCGATATCACTTACAATAGTAATTACAAATTCAAATGTTTCTCCTAGCTCCGAACTCCGAATATGGCCAATAGTAGATTTTGTTCGAAGCTCTCGACGAGACGAATCTATTGGTAGTATTTTCACTCAAATCTGACAACCGCTCTTCAAGTTATGACCAAAACAATGAATGGCCGGAAACACACACACTCACTCCACAACTCGTATTTGCTCACACACACACTACAATAGCTCAAAAGTAATGGGGAGGGGTTGATAACAGTCCTACACACACATTCCAAGCTTCACACACACACAAAAGATCATAGAGAAGATGAAAATCTGCAGGAAAGAAGCAAATTCGAAATTCTGAAGCTCCCTTCTTCAAAATGGCAAAAAGTCTTAATGTTAAAATCTCTCATGGAAATAGAAATCTATTGAGCAGGGCTCTATATGTACCTACAATTACCAAGAATTTGATGAGTGTTGGACAAATTGTGGAAAAGGGCTTGCACGATGTAGATCTGCATAAAAAATGGAATGATCTGCATCATCATATGAAACCTGCAAAGGCTAAGAAGTTGCCTCATTAGGACCAGCACTAGACTGTTCACTTGTAAAAAGAGGCATCAAAGTATCATACATGTATTTGGAGCTAACAGATGTCTCCTTAGTACATGAAAGCAATGGCTGAATAGCATCTTCCACAAAGACAACATCATGACTAACCAGAATGCGTTTAGTCTGTGGATGATACAGACGATAGCCTTTACTTTCAGAACTGTACCCAACAAAAATACATTTTACTGCCTTATCATTCAATTTTCTGTGATGTTGTTCAGGCACTAGTGCATATGCCAAACAACCAAAAACACGCAGATGAGCAACAGATGGCTTGCGGTCATGCCAAGCCTCATATGGAGTGATAGACTGCAACGCTTTAGTGGGACACCTGTTCAGTACATATGCTGCACACATGACAGCCTCAAGCCAGAAACTATGAGGTAAAGCCTGACTCTTGACCATACACCTCGCCATCTCCATGAGAGACCTATTCTTCTGTTCAGCAACTCCATTCTGTTGAGGTGTATATGGCACTGTACACTGGTGTTTTATCCCATGTTCAGCCAGAAATGCATTAAAATCAGAAGACATATATTCCCCCCCTCGATCAGAATGGAGGGTGCCCATTTTACATGCTGACATATTTTCAGCCAAAACCAAAAACTGTTTGAAGCACATAAACACTTTAGACTTTGCTTTGAGTGGATATACCCATGCATGCCTGGAAAAATCATCAATGAAAGTCACGAAGTAAAGGTAATTTCCAAAAGAGGGTGTCTGCATAGGACCACAGACATCACTATGTACAAGCTGCAATTTTTGTGTAGCCCGAATTGAACCATCTTTTGGAAAGGAGGAACGCTGCATTTTGCCCAAAATACAGTCTTCACAAACATGTTTTCCAGGTGCCTCAAGTTTGGGCAAAGAGGACACCATTTCAGATTTCTGCACGCATAACAAACTAGCAAAATTCAGATGACCAAAGTGTGCATGCCAAAGCTTTGCATCTGACATAGCTTGAGAATCATTTCCTGCACATGCCAAATCATTTTCAGATCTTTCATAGTCTATGAGCTTATACAGCCCACGACATAAAATGCGAGAAGCAATAATCACATCGCCATTTGACAGATCATGAACTGTACACCTGTCATCAACAAATTTCACAAGCAAGCCAAGCTTGGCTAATGTAGAAACTGATAACAAGTTCTTTTTGATCCTTGGCACAAATAAAGCATCTGACAAAGTGAAAGAACTACCATCAACAGTAGTCAAAATGATCTTACCAACTCCCATAACAGGATGAGAGGAGTTGTTGGTGCATGTAACAGTATTCCCTGTAGGGGTAGGCTTGAGTGAAGAGAAGAAACTGTGCTGCGAGGTAATATGTTTGGTCGCCCCACTGTCAAAATACCAAACATATGAGTCTACTGCAGACATGCACTGCTCATGAGAAGATGGGTCAAAACTGCAGACAGTAGTAAACGCCCATTCTTCTTCTTGCACAAGATTTGAAGACTCTGTTTTTGGTGCAGAGGCCTCTGCAACAACCATTCCAGCCTCTTTCTTCTTTGCCTCTTTAGCAACTAGTTTTGGACAGTTCTTTATGATATGATCATTCCCTTTACAGTACTTACAAAACAATTTCAGCTTTTCTGATTTCTTCTCATCTTTATCTTCCTTCTTCAAATATGCAGAATTAGTAGATTTTTGCTTACTAGTTGAAGAGCTCCATTTTCCTTTGCCCTTCTGACTAGCCAGGAAAGCTTGATCTGCAACTCGCATAATGGTCAACCAAAGAGTAGAAGAAAAACTCTGATATGAATTAGGAAGACCATTCAGAACGGTCTGCACAAGTGAGCTATCTGGTATAACCTCATCAGTAGAAATCAACTGTTCCTTCAAGTCTTTGATCTTTGTTAGGAAACTCTCCATAGAATCACCTTCATTTATGTGCTCACTCTCCAACTGTTTTCGGAGGTAGCAACACGAGCCTCATTCCTAGCTTGGTACAATGTGGTAAGTGTATCCCAAGCATCCTTAGCTGTTCTGCAAGAGCGAATGTGAGGAATAATGGCACGTTTGACAGACAAAGCTATCGATGCATGTGCCTAGGCATCTCTACCATCCCAACGAATCTGCTCTATAGTAGGTGCAGTAGAAACAGAAGCACGAACAGGAATCTGCGGAATATCATCTTTGACACCATCTTCATCAGCTCCAGCACCTGTATTTACAGTACTTGTAGTGAGAGGTGTAACAGGACGTCTTTCAACACCCTGCACAATGTTCCACAATCCTTTTGCAACCAATACATGTCGTGTCATATAAGCCCATAATGGGTAGTTGGTACCATCCAACTTGTCCTCAACAGCCAACATACGGAATACATCACTGCTTTCAGCCATGGTTGGTGACTAAAATACCTCGATGCACAAAATTGACTGTATCTCAAAAAGTTGAACAGGATTGCCCAGACGAGTTCTGCTAGACTTGTAGCAGACTTTGAGACGCTTAAATTGGCGAACAGAAATTGGTATATACCTTTGGCACAAAAAGACGAAATAGCCTACACAAGCGCTACGATAGTGTGTTCGGAGGCCGAAACAAGCTCAGATCGCGATTTTGGCACCTTGAGTATGCTCACCAAATTTCGTGCGAATCTGAGACTACAAAGGGAGGAGTGTCGACGGCGCCCTAGATGAAGCGACGACCTGCTCCAATTGGAGTTAGACGTCTGCGGAAGCACGCGAACAGCACAAGGAAGAAGAAGAAGCTTGGAGCACAAACACACAATGCTGAATGTATTACTAGAGAATGTACAAAGATAAGTAGACCATTAGGGCAATAGGCGTATATACAAGCCAGGGGAAAAAAACCTCCTAAAGAGGGGAAAAAGTGCCCCGGCGGTCCTAGTGTGTTCACACACATCACTACCTAAATATATCAACATGTATGTGAAGAAGTGATAAGTGTCTTCTCAAACAAGGGCAATGTTGATGATCAAAGAATTGATCAAATCTCAGTGCATAGTGTAAAGTTTTACACAAATGAGGAGTCAAAATCTAAGTTGGAAGGTAAGCCATCTATTTCTTAAAGCATTTCATGAAATGGGCTATATTTTGTGAGAATCAACTGTTTAAATTTGCATATGTAAAAGTCGCCTTTATTAAGTGCTTATTTTAGACACAAGTTTACTTATTGAAGTAAATCTAAAGTTTTGTAAGTTCTTTTGGAGAAGTTTAACTTGAAGTAGTTGTGCAAACACTAGAAGAGTGTTGTGTCAAATTTTTATAGGAAAATTTAATAATTTCATCAGTCAATGAGTGAATTTTGTGAGGTAGACTTTTATGAGTGAAGCTAGTTTTCATAGAGAAGCTGAGTGTTCATATTTTGGTAAAAGATTTCAAAATTGGTGAAAATTTTGAGCTATAATTGACATAGAGGTGTTCTAAACTCAAGTGTAGCTTGTCTTTTGGAGATTAATCATCTCCATCACTGGTATCAGAGCAGGAATAATCAAATTTGAAGGAAAGGAAGACTCCGACCACTGCAAACATACAAAATTCAACATTTGAAGATTCAGAAGGACAAAGTGTGAAGGAAAAGCTAAAGCGAGACACACGAGAGCAATCAAAAGGATCAAAAGGAGTAAATTTTGAAGCTAAGGTACATTCATTACTCATAAGGTTGAAGATTTGATAATACAGGTGAAGAAAGGATAAGAGATAGTCTCCAAATTGAGAAGTTGGACAGAGAGAATCATCCAGCTTGGTCTACGAAGCTTGTTCCTACTAGGGAAGAGCTTGCATATTTAAAGCTTTGGATGAAGAAGGATGCTCAAACAAGGAACATATTTTATATGGCAATAAATGATTACTTGCTTCCTCACATTAGAGGACTTGAAAGTGAAAGTGATATATGGAATGCTTTGGAGGAGCATTTTTAGAATACAACAAAGTCAATGAAAGCATCACTATGGGCAGAGTTTACCTCATTCAAGAAGAAGGCCTCACAATAAATATCTGATTATGTGACAAATATGAAAGACATTGCTGATTCTTTAGGTGCAGTTGATGAAGACATTGAAGAAGATAAATTGGTAAGACAAATTCTCATAGGTCTAAGAGGAGATGAGAAGTGGAAGCCTTTCATTTTGTCAACTGAACTTTCATTAGATCATTTCACTCCTAATTTGAATCAATTTTTAGGACATATGCTAACTTTTGAGCATGATATCAAAGGAGATGCTGATAAGAGTGTAGGTCAGGCAATGTATTCTAAAGATAAGAAGAAAGTTATCAAAGGAAAGAATCAGTTGAAGATGAAGGTACTCCAAGCCAAACAAACTTCCTAAGATGAAGAGGAAGTGGCAAAAGTAGAGGAAGAGGCAGAAACAACAAGGATAATGTCAAAGCTTGTTGGATATGTGGTAAGACGAATCATCTAGCTCATGAATGTTGGCATAACAATCAAGGTGTTAGTAACTTTAATCAGAGTTATAATCAAAGAGGCAGAGGTGGAAGAAATCAGAGAGGAAGTTTCCAAGGTAGAGGTAGTAGAGGCTTCTTTGGAAGAAATAGTGGAAGAAATTTTCAGAGTCAGTCCTACAATAATACCTTCTACAATTATGCATCAGATCAGAAGGAGGATTCAACTCTAATCATGAATGCAACATGTGAAGTTTCAAGTGAAGATCAAAGAGTGTTTTACATTGACTTAGGATGCAACAATCATCTGAGTGGTAACATTGCTTTAATGACTAATTTGGAGAATAAAGTGATTAATCATACAATTCAAACAGGTGATAATACAAAGCACAGTCTATTGGATCAGTTAAAGCCAAAGATGGAAGTACTCTCTTGAGTAAGGTTTTATGTGTTCCTACAATTCCAAAGAATCTGATTAGTGTAGGACAAATTGTGGAAAAAGGATATGAGGTGAGGTTCACTAATGATGGAGTTTATGTTGAAGACCCTAGCCAAGGGTATAAACAAATTGTTACAGGAAAGAAAGAAGGGAGGCTCTTCACATTGAGGGTACAAGATAATGTTGGACATGCCTTGTTCATATATGGAGAGCAAAAGATATCTAAGTTGGATCTTTGGCACAAAAGGCTTGGACACTTCAATGAAAGAGGTATCAAAGAGATGATTAATAATGGTTCAGTACTTGGATTACCTAATGTTGTAGGTCAACACATGACATGCATATGTGAAGCATGTCAATTAGGTAAGGCTCATAAGCAATCATATAATAAGCATGGTTTCATGTATTCAGAAAGACTTGAATTGGTACATACAGATGTGTGGGGTCCTTCAAAGGACTTTAGCATAAATGGTTCAAGATATTATGTCATATATGTTGATGATGCTACCAGGTGGATCACTATTTATGTGATCAAAGATAAGTCAGAAGTGTTTAGTACATTTAAACACTATCATGTATATGCAGAAAGAGTTACAAGACAAAAGTTGAAGATATTGAGGTAAGATGGAGGGGGGAGAGTATTTTTCAAATGAATTCAATGACTATTTGTTGAATGCAAGTATAAAGAGAGAAGTTACCTGCAGGTGCTCTCCTCAACAAAATGGTGTATCAGAAAAGAGAAATAGAATTCTTGTTGAGTTTGCAAGATCAATGATGAAAGAAAAGAATTGCCCTAATTATTTGTGGGTTGAGGCTGTAGATACAGCCACATACTTGGTTAATAGGCTACCATGTAAAGCTTTGTAGGGTATGACACCATATGAAGCTTGGTGGGATAAGAGACCTACAGTAGATCATTGCAAAGTATTTGGTTGCTTAGCTTATGCTTATATTCCTTCTCAATTAAGGCATAAATTGGAACCAAAGGCTGAAAAATATGTGTTCATTGGTTATGAGGATAAGCAAATGGGATACACGTTGTGGAGTCCATCTACAAAGCAATTTCGTGTATCAAAGGATGTCACATTTGATGAGCAAAGTACTTGGTATTCATGTACAAATAATACTTATGCAGTTCTTGAAGAAACATTGAATTAGAAGAAAGGTAAATAAAAGGTTCAAATCTTTGAACAAGAAGAGAACAATGAAGCACTAGTTGAAGTTGAAGAAATGCCAAGGTTTGATCCAGAATGTGATGAACCAGAAACTTCAAGAAGTGGAGAACTCAAAAGATCATCAAGGAATAAATGGCAACCAACAAGGGATAGCTATAATACTTCATTCTTGACTACTAAAGATTATGCTTACATGATAAAAGCAGATGAAGACCCATCCACATATGATGAAGCCAAAGTAAAGGAAATTGGGAAAAAGCTATGAAGGAAGAGTATGATGCACTCATTGAGAATGAGACTTGGGAATTGGTACATAAACCAATTAATCAGAAGGTAATTGGATGTAAGTGGGTTTACGAAACAAAAAGATTTGCAGATGGAAGTGTGTCTAGGTACAAAGCCAGACTTGTTGTAAAAGGATATGCACATACATATGGTGTGGACTATGATGAAACTTATGGTCCTGTTGCAAAGATGACGACCATAAGGACTCTCATAGCTATTGTTGGTTGCAAAGGTTGGAAATTATCTCAATTAGATGTGAAGAATGCATTTTTTAATAGTTACATTTCAGATGAAGTTTACATGGAATAACCAGATGGCTTTAAAGCTCAATTTTATCCAGATTATGTGTGTAAGCTCAAGAGAGCTTTGTATGGTTTGAAGCAGGCCCCAAGGGAATGGAATTACAGGCTTGTAAAGCTCTTGAAGGAACTTGGTTTTCAAGCATCAAAGTTAGATAGTAGCTTGCTAGTCAAAACAAGTGAAGATGGATATATATATATATATATATATATATATATATATATATATATATATATATATATATATATATATATATATATATATATATATATATATATATATATATATATATATATATATATATATATATATATATATATATATATATATATATATATATATATGCTTGTATTTATGTTGATGACATAATACTCATAGGTAGAGATGACAAAGGCATTTAAAAGCTTAAAAGGCAAATGGAGAAAGAATTCAAGATCAATGACTTGGGAGATTTGTCATATTTCCTAAGAATGGAGATTTTATATACTCAACATGGAGTATATGTAACTCAAGAAAGGTATTTGAAGAATTGGCTAATCAAATTTAAAATGGAAGATTGCAGGATAGCACCAACTCCGATGGAGATGAATCACAAATTGAGTAGATATGGAGGAGAAGAATTCAAAGACATGAAGCTTTATCAGAGTTTGGTGGGTAGCTTGATTTATGCTACATTAACAAGGCCTGACCTATCATATGCAGTTGGAGTTTTATCTCAGTTAATGCATTGCCCAAGAAAGGTACATTGGATTGTAGGACAAAGGGTACTAAGATATATCAAGGGTAAACTTGAAGAAGGTTTGTATTATGGGTTCACATCAGATACAGGGATCAAGATTTATAGTGATGCAGATTGGGCAAGTAACTCTGATGATAGAAAATCAACACATGGGTATTTATGTTATGTGGGAGATAAATTGATTTCTTGGCATTCTAAGAAGCAACACACAATTGCTTTATCATCCACAGAAGCCGAGTATAAAGGCATGGTTGAAGCTGCAAAGGAAGTGATATGGTTGAAAACTCTCATGAAGAGTTTTGAAATCAATCAGAGTATTCCAATTATTTGTGGAGATAATATGAGTTCTTTATATTTGGCAACTAATCCTATGTTTCATGGCAGGACTAAACATATTGAGATCCAATATCATTTTTTGAGAGAAAAGGTAATTGACAAAGAGATAGAGATCATGTACGCTCCTACAAAAGATCAAGTTGCAGATATGTTGACAAAGAGTTTGGATGGACCTAGATTGTAGAGGTTTAAAGAAATGGCAGGTAATCACAATTAAAGATTGAGGGGGAGCTCTTGGAGCAGGACAATCATTAATTGATTATTACAATGAAGATTGAAGAGTGAAGATGAAGAAAAGAACAAAGAATGGAGCATGAAGGAAAGAGGAAAATCAGAGAATAGTGTAGAGTCTATATATACTAGTGTAGAGTCGGGACATAAAGGAGAGAAGAGATATAGAACAAATGTAGTGTGATGAATGTATGAGATTCATCAATGAGATGTTTTCCATGAGAATAGAAGAAAACTTCTAAAATCTATGTCGTGATCTTTTCTCCATTTGTCCTTGTGTGCTTGATCATTTCAAAAGTCCTTTGGTAGATGTCTAATTCCATAGTTAATGCATCTATGGTCAATATTTGAGAGTCTAATTGTAATTAGGCTGAGAGAATTGTAAGTAGGAACATTTGTATGTGAAGAAGTGATTAGTGTCTTTTGAAACAGGTGCAATCTCCATGATCAAAGAATTGATCAGATCTCAGTGCATGGTGTAAATTTTTACACAAATGAGGAGTCAAAATCTAATTTGGAAGGTAGGCCATCTACTTCTAAAATCATTTTATTAAACGGGTTATATTTTGTGAGAATCAACTATTTAAAGTTGCATATGTAAAAGTCGCTTATAGGAAAAGCTTATTTCAGACACATGTTTACTTAATGAAGCAAATCTAAAGTTTTGTAAGTTCTTTTGGAGAACTTTAACTTGAAGTAGTTGCAGAAACACTAGAAGACTGTTGTCTCAAAGTTTCATAGAAAACTTTAATCATTTCATCAGTCAATGAGTGAATTTTGTGAGGCAAACTTTTTCGAGTGAAGCTAGTTTTCATAGAGAAGCTGGGTGTTCATATTTTGGTAAAAGATTTCAAAATTGGTGAAAGTTTTGAGCTGTACTTGACATAGAGGTGTTCTAAACTCAAGTGTAGCTTGTATTTTGGAGATTAATCATCTCCATCATTGAGTTGCAATTTCTGTGCCTTTGTATTGGTCTCATACAATGTGACCAAACTGTTCCAAGCCTCTTTCGGAGTCTTGGCATCCTGTATGTGCCCAATCATGCTATCCTGTATGCTAACTGATAGCCAATACATTACCTTTTGTTCTCCTTGATTCCATTCCTCATATGCTCTTAACTGGTCCACAGTCCAATTCCTCTCTGGTAACTGCGGAGCATTTTTGTTCTCTCCTTCGATGTACTTCAAGTAGCCTTTTCCCATCAAGAAATTCATCATTCTGAATCTCCAAGCATGGAAGTTGTTCTTATCTAGCTTATCGCTCATAAGCTGACTCATTCCATTTGCGTTTTCCATTTTTGTAGCAATTGACAACACTGCATAACATTACAAGCAGCACTTTTGCTTGAACAATGTCACACTATGACGTGACAGTTCGATCTCACAAAAACATAGTTTTCGTGTATCAGGAGTACACGAAATCGCTTGAAATTCTGGATCTGGAATATATGAGTGTTGTCAAACACAAGGCAAGTTACAATTTTCAAAATTGACGTAATTTTTCTATGGGCCCCACCTTACGAGCTCGAAACAGAGGTCGCGATGGCTCCGAAACTTTGATATGACAAAAACCAGTGAGCCTAAAGGGATAAATCTCGAAAATATTTTGAGGTCTTCTACCTTCACGCCAATTTTCATAGCAACCTGAGGTCGTTTGTGAATCGCACTTTCTCCATGCCTTCTCACGTACTCTACACCGTCGACCTTCTCGACGAGCTCTCTACAACCACACTGGCTTTGATACCATGTCACGAGCAATGAGATAAGGAAGAGAACTCACACACACACTCTCACAATCAAAGAGAAGCACACACTTAGATTGAGGCAAGGAAGAATGATCTTCTTCTTCTTCTATTACATAAAAAGGAATGTACAAGAATGACCTAAAAACAAGAATACAACTACTGTAATATGTAAAGACTAGTACATAAGGAAAAACCTAATGTCTGCAAATGAGTGAGCTGGCAAGAAATGAATGTGCCATCACTCTTGGTAGATAAATCTAATAAAGCTCAATGAAGTGTTCCTGACATATACCAGCGTGACCACTATACATGTGAGAGAAATGAAAAAGTAATACGTGTCATCCTGGATCATCACATGTTGAGCTTGATATCTCAACACGGGTATGCATCCACGAAGGAGAATACTTACCTATATTAGAGATGGCACACACAGGCACCACAGGAGGACATTTTTTGGCCAAAAGAACTGTAAAAATGATTCTCTTTGTAGGCTTGTGGTGGCCAACTCCACATATGGATGCAAACACTTATGTACGGAGTTATGAGGTGTGCCAAAGAGCCAAGTATCCTATTAGGAGAGATGATATGCCTCTAACACCCATGATTTGTGCGAGAGCCTTTTCAAAATGGGGCATTGATTTCATAGGATCAATTAACCCTCGAGCCAAAGGATCACATGCAGAGTATATAATAGTGGCAATGGACTATCTAATGAAATGGGTAGAAGCAAAAGCAATAAGGAAGAATTATGTGCAAACTAAAGCAAAGTTTCTCTTTGAGAATGTCTTTAATCGTTTTGGATTACCTATAGAGATAGTGAGCGATAGGGGAACACACTTCATCAACAAAGTAATAGAATCTTCGATGAACGAATTCCTAGTAATTCATAAAAAATCAGCTCCTTATCAGCCTAAAGCTAATGGTCAAGCAGAGAGTTCCAATGAAGTGTTATGTACTGTGTTGACTAAGATAGGAACCTAGTTTTTTAAATAGGCAAGATAGTGGGTGTAGACAAGGCCAAAAACTAGTCAAAAACTATAAAAGGAGTTAGATGGCTCATTTTAGAGGTTGGATTGTTGGAGATTGAAGCAAACTAAGAAGATTGTAAACTTTCTTTTGATGAATTGAAGACTCCATTGCTTCATCACTTTGCCATACCATGTATGAGTGTGTGTGTGTATGTGTGCATGCTAGTGTGCTTCTCACTCACACACTTGTGTATTGATTCGCTCATGGCCATCATACCTCCCTCATGTCTAATTAGATTGAAAATTATGAGGTGCATCGTCTCATGTTGATACTCATCGTTGTGCTAGAGTGACATAGACGTACATAAAAACACATAGATAAAAGAGAGAGAGAGAGAGAGAGAGAGAGAGAGAGAACAAAAAAACATAAAAATTCTTACACTTTCATAGTCATGGACTCAAGACCTTCATCATCTCATAATGAAGACATGCATATGGTTGACCATACGAACCATGAGAATTAGAATTCCCCATATAGAGAGTATGCGTCAAACCATCTTGGCGTACGTTCGCACCTCTAAGAAAGATGAAGTGATGCTTGAGAGTCAGATTTTAGGGATGGAGTTAGAAGCTCTAGAAGAGCATCAGACTCCAGAAGTTTATGTTGAGGCTGTCCTAGTGAGAGAAGCCAGATGGAAGCTTAAGGACCTTAAGTGGCCATGATCTCATGACTCTAGTTTTGGTACAAATGAGTCCAAGCCTACATACTTGGATAATTAGCATTTATCTCAGATGGTGACATATGACTATTCCCTTGTAAAAGTCAATTTACTTTTATCCTTGTAAAAGTGCATATGTTAATTGTACTATTCCCACGTGGAGTTAGGAGGAACCAAATCTTGATTTATTTGGAAGTTGATTGATGAGAAAGTAAATCCTATAGTTTAGGATTCACTTTATAGTGAGAACTTGAGTTTGAATTCAAAAAATGGCTCCAATTCAAAGCTATAAAAGTAGGTCAAAATCTCGCATGTAATGAACCCTGATTCTGACATCATTTTAAGAGGGAGTTTTGTGATTAGTGAGCTCATCCTATAGCCACTTCACTATCCTCACATTGTGCAATTATATATTGCCAATGTCATTGTATTTCTATGTGATTTAATACATATACATTGATCACATTTCTACTTCGCTTCTTTGCCATGATTATCTCAGAACAATGAACTTCTCAGAGATTGTTCTCAGTGCATACTTGATCAATTGATGTGATTCAAAGTGCTATAGATTCATCATAGTATCTATTTCATAATTACAAAGTTTCATTGTCATTGCTTTTCTCAATCTTGACAAATCTTCACATCTTTGCTCACTGGTCTGCATATTGTAGCACCCTGAAAATATCAAGCTAGTCTTCCAACTTGCTAAGCATCAATCTTAGTGTATACTTGATTATTTTTATTGAAATAACTTGTGATTGGTAGTTATCTAAGTTAACTAGATACTCCCAAAAGGAATCTAGTCAATTGCTAGCAGGTTGAGACCACTGTTCATTTTACTGAACATGTGTAGAGACCAAAACAAGTCTTGGCACTTAGTTGAAGTTTCTACTCATATAATTTGATCCATTGATTAGAGGATCATGCTCCAAAGCACATAGGTGATTATTTATGCTTTTTGGGAAGCTCAAGGGGTCTACTACACTCTCCACAACTTGTTCTTAGCTAGTGTGAAGCAAGATTTTACAGCACCACTTCCTCTCTCGAATCTATCCACCATCTCCTCCAACAGTGGTATCAGAGCAACAACAAGAAAAATGGGAGATGGATTTCCATCATTCATTGAAAAACTGGACAGGGGCAACAAATTTGGTGTCACTCTAGCACAATGGCAAGTACCAACGTGAGGAGCTCCACCTCACAAATGTCAATCTCTGGAGACGTGAGGACTGGTATGAAGACCAAGAGCAAGTGAAGTGCACAAGTGCGTGAGTGAAAGCACACAAGCATGCACACACATACGCACACACGCACACAAGGTAAGAGCAAAGAGTGGAACAATGGAAGATCTTCGATTGCAAATGAACTCTCTTACAAAGCTGAAATCTACAACAAGCTAACCTCAAAAATGAGCTCTCCAGCCCTTTTTATAGTTTTTGAGTGGTTTTGGCCCTGTCTAGACCTAGTGTCCGACCTAGTTAAAAATTAGGTTCTAGGGCTTATTTGGGGGCTCAAACCGAATCTAAAAATTATGAAAACTGGTAGTATGATACTTCTAATACTCCTCAAGCTCAAGGACTCCTCGGCTTGAACAAAATGGAGTTGTAAAAATGGAAAATGGTATTTACAATGGTTTTTAGTGATAAAAATCACTATTTTTATAGGGATTTCCTCTGAAAATTTGACATGTGCTTCTTCGAGCTCCCTACATGCTCCTTCTTCTTGTGTGTCCACTTCCTTGATGCACTTCCATGCTTTGTCCTTGACCTTGAGCTTCAACATTCCCCCCCCTCTAGAGTCTGTCGTCCCAGACAGACCCTTGTTGTAGTGGTTGTTCCATGTAGTGTGTGGAGAGATAGTGTTCATCATGTATCCACACGAGTGGTCGATCTTCCAATTGTAGCTTGGGCACTTGTTTGGTTCATCATTTTTTTCATTGCTACCTTTGTATGGACTTCTTCCTTGTATTACAGCTTGATGGTGTCTTTCTGAGCTTCCAAAAATTGTGAGCTACTCAAAAGAGGTTTTCAACGTTGATTGTGAGTAGCTGTTGGTGGTGGATTGCTTCTTTGCTCTTGCTTTTGTCTCCTTGATGTCCTCTCTTGCTGTTTTCACACATGGCTTCCCTAGTTTTCATGCCAAGTACGCGTGACCCATAATGACTGAAAGGTAAGTGCATTAGTGCATTGGTTGGAAGAAGAATGAGCCTTGTGCACGGCCTTGTAATGTAGCCCTATGCATGCATACTTGGAAAATGCATTGGAAGAATTATGGTGCAAGAAGTTGGGTCTTGAGCTAGGTGCTCAAGGGTATGCCGACGAAGAGGTTTCCTAATCTATCATGGTTATAATGTTGTTGAAGCATACACGTCTTACCATGGTAAAAGTTCTGTCGATCTTCAACTCTTCATTGTGTACTTCCATCATGGTGATTGACCATCAACTTTTCCTTGTTGATGGATGGCTTTGTTGATGGTTTGCTGATGAGCATCTCCAAGCAGATAGTTCTCTTCTTTCTTTTCATTCTTTCGCCTTTTTTTTTGTGGAACAATGGAGTAAAACAAGAAAAAAGGTGTTAACATCAATAAAATATTTTACATATGTCCGATGTGTTGCATGTGCCTGGGATCCTCAATTGTGTCTATGCACGATCGTGTAAGGTGGCCCTATATTAATGCATACGTTGGAAATGCATGACCTGAATGGTGCAAAAGACAAGGTTATGCCAACGGCACATGGTTGTTGCACGTCGAGGCTTTCAATGTTGTTGGTGGATGTTGATGCAGTCTTTGTTGGAGGGAGCCAGTGGATCTTGAAATGATGTAATCCTTCGTATAGGGATCCATTTCAGGATAGTATTTGGCCCTATAGACTTAAGCTCTATCCTCTTTATCTTTGGGTGGTTTTTGAATTTTGGTATCCAACGTGGTTGGCTCTTTTGCTCGGTGGAGGCTATTGGTATTTTTGGCTTCCATACCCATATCCTTGATGATTGTCTGCTTATTTGTGCCGAAGGGCTGAATTTATCTTTTTTTGGTTTTTGGGCTCTGTTCTTACCCTTTTCTCTCCTTGGCTTCTTTGTTGAGACCTTTTGCATGGTGGGGAGCATAGGTCGTTGTGTCTGTAAGAGGTTCTTGGGTACCCACATTTGTGATCGTCCTTGTTGAGTTGTAGCTAGCTTCTTAGGCACCCAAATTTGCATGTGATGATGGCCGGCCTTCATCGGTTGCTTTGGTATCCAAACTTGTCGAAGACCTTGGGATTGAGCTTGTCCTCGTTTCTGGGTGCTTCTTTTAGCATGTTTAGCTTGCTTTGATGGGAATGGTTGTGGCAAAGCTGGTGGTTGTTCTCCTTTTCGTACCCAAATCTGCTTCATGCTCTGAGCTTCTTTCTTCTTGAATTCTGTCTGTCTAGATGATATAGCAGATGTCTTTTTTGCTTGCCTCTTTGGTCGAGTTACACTTGCATTAGTATGTGAAGAAGAAGAGAGGTTTGCTGGCCTTTGAACTTGTGCTTCCCTGATTGAGTCCTTTTGCTTCGTAGGGCTATTAATACACACAACATTTTCTTTGCGAAGATTAGTTTCAGAAGAACTAAGAGAATGTGTGGCCTCTGGATTTGTGAGCATGCAATTGTCTAATTCTAATGTAATGCATTGTTCCTGTACACAAACTTGAAGAAGTTGGCTTTTAAGGTTTAAGTTGACTGCATGGTCATAGATCCAGCCTTGACCCAGGACAAGTGGTTCCGTAAGGTCCTCATCTTCACACACGAGCATTTTGACTCTCATTGGAACATCTTGAAGATAGATGGGAAGTTCCACCTCGCCCAAACATGGGGTTTCCACACCTCCCAATCCTATGAGATAGGCCTCCATGGGCTTGATGTTCAATTGCAGGTCTTGGCAGTATGAAAGTCTAACTGCACTAGTTATTGCACCTGAATCAATCAAAGTTCTCACAATCCTTGCATTTTGCCCTTGTCCTACCGCGATCTTCACAAAGGGACGTCGATCAATTATGTGAGAAGGAATTGCACTTGATGTTTGACACATGGCCATGTGGTATCTTGGGGCCTCTCGATCGAATTCTAGGCCTAGGCGTCTTAACTTATTTCTCCTAATGCGTTCTCTAGCCTCTGCCTGTGCTTCTTCTTTAACCCTTAACTCTTCTTCTTTTCACTTCTTAGTAGTGTTGAGTCTCTGTAGCATATCCTTTGTAAGAGGTCCTTGATATAGCTTGACTCGACAACCACTGATATAGTTGGGCAAGATATCACCTTCTAGTGTGGCCAATTGAACTGCACCGCTAGTGTAAATTCTATTAATGATCATGGGTCCATATCCTCTTTTTTCCAATTTACGGGCATGTTGCTTTAATGTATAAACCAACACTAGGTCTCCCTCTTTCAAGCCTTTATCTTTGATATGTGCATCAAAGTATGCCTTTTGTCTTTTCTTTGCAGCATAGATGCCTGCAGCCGCTCGTAGCCTTGTCTCACCTAAGCGTTCTAGATCAAAGATCCTAGAGGATAACTCGTGTCCATTCCACTCATGCTCTTGTGCTACTTTTAAAGTTGGGATTAGGAAGTCCAATGGTAGCACAAGATTTTGTCCGAAGACCATCTGAAATGGGGTGGCATTGAGTACCATTTTATAGGCAACTCGGTAGGCCCAAACAGCATGATGAAGTTGTTTGTCCTAATCAGAGCATTTGTTATTTACTAGTTTTGTCAATACATTACATAGGATCTTGTTTGTGCTCTCAGCTTGTCCATTAGCTTGTGGATGATAGGGGGAAGACTTATTATGTATCACCAAGAATTCTTGGAGAAGATTTTCAATTACTTCATTCAAGAAGTGTGTGCCTCTATCACTTACTAACTCTATTGGTAATCCGTATCTTGTGAACACATTCTCAAATAAGAACTTTGCCGTTATTTGAGCATCATTCTTCGTTGTGGCTTTGAATTCTACCCACTTTGTAAGGTAGTCCGTGGCTACAATAATGTATTCTGCATGGGAGTTTCTAGCTGGGGGGTTAATAGGACCTATAAAGTCTATGCCCCACTTCGAGAATGCACGTCCTCCCATCATTGGCTTCAAAAGCATCTCATCTTTTCTAATTGGGTACTGGGCACGTTGGCATGTGTCACATTTCTTCACATAGGTATGTGCATCCATATGAAGAGTGGGCCACCAAAGTCCTGAGAATAGAATAGTCTTAATTACTCGATGAGGACCAAAATGTCCGCCTGCGACACTACTATGGGTAGTTTCTAAGACTTTCAAGTAGTCTGATTCGTGAACGCACAATCTTAAGTAACCGTCTTTTCCTCTCCTATATAGGTTGTCTCCTACGAAGGCGTAGTCTTTAGCCTCTTGCTCCATGCTTCGTTTCCTTGCTAGACTAGCCTCCTTTGGTAAGGTTCCCGATCTCATGAATTCTACCAATGGAGCACTCCAGTCTGGAAGTAATGACACGTGATAAAGGGTGGCATGCTCCGTGGGGGGTCTTTCTTTGCACATTGGACAATTCTTAATCCACTCATGAATTTCTTTGTCCACACTAGCCTTTTAGATGATGAAAGCAGAAGAAGCCATTCCAGCTTCAAAGAGAACACATGTACTTCCAAGAACAAGGCTCAAAGACAATCCACCCATCACGGAAGAGGAATCAACGAAGGCAATGGAAGCCACTCATTAGTATATGGAAGGTCAGGTAAACCTACCAGTACAAGGACATCATTACCAACAGACAGTTGTAGACAACGAACAACGAAAACGACTGACAAAGGTTCATCGATATAGAGATTTGGGGTTGGCCAACTCAAGTTCATTGTCCGATACACTAGAAGAGAAAGAACCATCTATGCTGAATGTAGACATTAAAATTGACTCCAAAGATGATGGTCAATGGGAGGAATTGAATCAAGCACTCGATGACTTTGGAGTGGAAGGCACAAAGATCGATCAAATTCCTCATAACACTATCAAAGGAACCACAAGGCAGGAAGCATCTCAAGAAGGCATTCATATAATCAAATTGAATGAAGCATCGAACATCCGAATCAAAGAGACTCATTTAGCGGGAGATGCCCTGGTAAAGAACCCCAAGGAAGAAAAAGTAGAAGACACAATAAAGGAGCCCGAACCCTTCACACCAATAAGGGTAGTAGCAACACCCTCTCCATTGGATGTCACATTTCAAGACAATGCTACCAAATTGACCACTAATGAAGAGGAACAAAGAGACCAAGAAGTACATCTCCAAATAAGACAACCGCACAATGAGATGATACATGTGGAACAAGGAAGAGACATAAGAACAGGGGAAGAACCGAGCATCCCCAAAACATGGGCTGAATGTGGATGTAGCTCAACTCAAGCATATAGTGCAACAAATGATACAAACTGCCATGGATACTCAACAGCTAATGCTTGAAGCTGATGCAGTTTACGACAAGGCAATGTGAGAGAAAAATCAATTCCACGAAATAGGTGAAAGCTTATCTACAAAATTAATTCAAGCTCAAAGGATACTTTTGGACAAAGAGTCGGAAACCAACGAGGCCAAGAATAAATGTACCATACTGGAAACTGAAAACAAGAAGCTACAAGAACAAATAAGAGAGCTACTAAGCAAATATGAAGCTGATGAAGCAGAGAAAGCAGGAATGAATGCTAGAAGTAAACTCATTGAGTCTCAAATCAAGGTATACATGGATGAAGCTGACAATCTAAGGAATAGGAACAAAGAACTGATGATGGCCTTACTATGCAACCAACCTATAGAAGTGCTAGAAATGACAGAAAGCAACACAAAAGCATTGGAGGATCAAATAGCAAAGTATGAAGATCAGCTAAAGAAAGAGCAAGCCATCATTGTGGAATGGGAGAAAAGATATATTGACGATACTAATGAACTTAGGAGGAAGTGGAAGATGGTAGAGAATCAATACCTAGTACAATGCAATGAAGATGCTAATCAACTTGCTGCCATAGGAGAGGAGCTCCTCAAGAACAAGGATACAATTACGTGGGCCACTGCAGAAATCAAAGAGAAGGATGATCTCATCACTAAATTAAAAACTCAACTAGAACAATTGGTAACCATGGGGACACCAGTAGTTCCACACTCCACAGCAGCTACTGCGGAGACTGAGGTATGCCCTCTTTCTCCCCCCATGCATCATTCACCGATAAGGGAGGAAACAAAGACCCACACTGGGTCAAACTAATGAAAGAGGAAAAGATTGAGAGTAAGAGCTTAGAAAAGATCTTGAAGCCTTTCAATGTGCCCTACGAGTTACTCAAAGAAGAAACATGCCAGTACATAAAGACGACCACCAATAAAGAGCCAGATAGCGATCTGCAATTCAACATGTAGATGTTCACCTACACAGAAGAGGAATTTGATAAGGCAGATCCTATTTGGAGACGGAAATTTTTGGAAAAGAATCCTACGTTATAGGTACAGTGGGAATTGGCACCATATGTACTTCAAGTCAATCCCTCTCCTTTTGCCCAGTACCTCGAAGATGCTCTTGGATGCAATTTTGGGAAGCAGAGCGCCAGGGAAGCTTAAATAATCAATGGCTAAACTATCCATTATTACCAAGTCCACCACACAATTACTTACCGACCGAAGAGTACATGGTAAAAACCATCAAATTTTGGATCTCCAGATATGCCACAGTACCAAATTTAGCCATAAAGATGACTAACAAAATTTTGAGTATGCTACTTACAGTAATAAAGGTATTTCAACATGCATAGTATACCTTTTGAACTTCATCAAAATTAACCAGGGATCGGACGCTCTTGTTTTTTATTTATCTACTATCCCTAGTCGATTAACCCTCATGGCCATATACTCCAGCTTATTTTTCTACCAAGTCCATATATGCAGACATTCGAAGAAGCATTTTTTACAGGATTTTTTGAAATGGACTCAGAGATATTTGCAAAAATATCTTCTAACCTAAATGCGTGACTGGTGGCCTACGAATTAAGCTTTTTTGCCAACCATAGACAAGCACCAGATGACGGGGTGAAGTCAAACCAATGGAAGGAACTAATGATATGTCAAGCCAATTCGCTTAACCATTGAGAGCAGAAAGTCATACAAACATACGCATGTCGCCACAAAAAGCCTATCGGGGATGATAGAGTCCAGGAGGAGGGACGTGTGGAAGGGGAATCAAGAAAAAAGAGAAGAAGAAGGAGATCAAAGAATAAAATGGCTCAGTGAAAAAAAAATCTCATAAAGAAAAGAACAACCCTCTGCCCAAAGCCCCGCAGGGGCACGCATCAGGCGACAACACCAAAGAACCAGGTCCTGAGGAATGGAAATAAAGAAAGAAAACATCTAGGACTTTTCGTGGGAGGTTGCACACAGCTTCCTCATCCACCAGGTGCATGCGGTGGAAAGAAATGAATAGGCTAAGCAATGCATCAAGCGACAACACCAAAGGACTAGGGCCCGAAGAATGGAAACAAAAGAATCACAACCAAGCTCTTTCAAAGGGAGGCAATACACAAAGGATTCTTCATCGGATAAGATAACCAATTGTTTGAGAATTCTAGACGCTTCTCCCTCTACTTGATGCATGCAATGGAAAGAACGGCATCAGGTCCCTGAGGATGACAAAGAAGATTTAAGAACAGGACCTTTAAAACGTAATGCTAACTTCAAAGAGAGCAAAGGCATGCAAAGTAAGGTGTGCAACGGGAAAAAGTAAACAGGCACCAGGCAATACAACTAGGTCAGATATGTGAAGACAGACATATCAGAAGACCAAAAGTTAGAAAGGGGAGAGGCTGAAAAGTTGAAGAGAGTGACTAAGAATATCACATTCTTAGCCACTGATGGCATGTGTGGCAACCCAATTTAATACAGCGACCTAGATTTATGAATGTATGGAATACCAAGGGGCTTATAGAAGCAAAGGACTAAGCTCAGATAAAGTAACAAATTGTCTGACAATCCTTATCGCTTCTTTGACCACTGGGTGCGTGTATTTAGGAACTATAGACCAGCTACAGACACAAAGCAAAGCATGTCAAGGGACAACAAAGACAAAGAGGGGGAGAGTGTTGCAGAGAAAAGAGGCACAAAAGAGGAGCCCCAAAATTTTCAAATCAATGAGCATACAATCTCTTCTTCAAAATTCTAAGAAATTCCTTCGAAACTATGTAAATGCACTAGAGGAGCCCTCTAGATGCATAAGCCCCAAATTCTTGTAACATAATTCTTGTAAAATAGTAGGAAAATAGAGATTAGTCAATAAAGTGCCTGTCTCTTGTGTGAAAGGCCCATTTTTAGGGCACATGTATATAAGTCACTTTGTGACTCTTTGAAAAGACTTTTTGCCATTGTGAAGAAGGAGAGTTGAAAATTTGAATTTGCTTCTTCCCTACTGATTTCCATCTTCTCTATGATCTTGTGTGTGTGTGTGTGTAATGCTTGAAACTTGTCTGTAGGACTATTTTCTATCCCTTCCCATCACTTTTGAACTACTGTAGTGTGTGTGTGAACCAATATCAGTTGTGGAACGAGTGTAGGAGTTTCCCACCATTCACTCTTATGGTCATAACTTGAAGAGCAGTTGTCAAATTCAAGCGAAAATACCATTAATGGATGCATCTCATTGAGAGCTTCGAAATGAATCCATTATAGCCCATATTCAGAGTTTGGAGATGGGAGAAACATTCAAATTTGTGCTTACTACTGTAAGTGGTATTGCGGCAGGCATTTCCAGAGATTTAGTGAGTAGGAGAGGTATTTTAGTCTTTTCACATGCATTGTAGCTGAGCCACTTCAATTTACATCATGTGTGCACATGTCCTCATACACTTGGTTCATGTAATTCTTCGGACTGATAATTAAACATGTATCAATCCACCACTATACTCACTTGTGGGGAGATTGAGATTTAGTCTCTTCGACATAAGTCCCTAAGACTTCATGACTTAGGTACACAATACATTCACACATACACATACACACAAATACACATACTCCTAGACACACACATACACACACAAACATACACATACACACGTACACTTACACATACATACATACACTTACACATATTACATGCATGCAGACACATACATAATAAGTAGATACACATTTATAAACATGCATACATATACACACACATACACATACCCACACATATAGATACACACAGATACATAATAAATACATGCACACACATACACCCACACATATATATACATACATACACAAGTCATACATTTATAGTTTTGTATGTGTATTTATATGTCAAAATGTGTATTTGTGTATATGTGAATATGTGTGTATGTGTAAATGTGTACATGTGAATGTGTATGTATGTAAATAATCAGATTATTAATATCTAGTACCTTTATTTGCTACACAATCAGATTTTGATAAATCAGAGGGAACTCCACCACTGTATCCTAATTGTGCAAGGACTACTTAATGTAAGTATATCAACTTTTAACTCTAATATTTAATAGATACATACATGACTGATATAGATTTTTTTGTTGTTATATTATATTCAAATTCTGATTAATCAGATGGTATTTGATCACTTCCTACCCATGCAATGACTTCATATGTGTCCTCTGATAGGAATTATGATGATTTTTACTATTAAGAGCATATTATATGTTGGTGTAATCTTTTAAATGGCACATATTGAAGATCGGAATTGGAATATTGAACATGAGGTAGAGTATGGTAGTTTTGAGCATGCACCAACACCTCATCAACGTGATAATGCTTGGGTATGTATTGATTCTATAAATTAATGTCATTAATTTATTTGAAAATCATATACAAAATCAAATTATACTTGATATACAGGAATATTTTCTCAATGATGATGATGATGATTCTCCTACTAATAATGCTAATATACCTCATACACATCACAAACTTGTCATTCATCAATTACAAGTAGAGGTTTCTTGAAATCCTCTACCTCTTAGTTTACAGACTGAAATGTCCAAAGATTATCCATTGCCAACTCATGATTGTCCTCTAGTACAAACATATGATAGAAGAAGATATGGAGGATGAAATAGAGGACCACTTCCTTTAGATGGAGAGATTTGAAACTTTTGGGATAATTGCTATATGATTGCTCCCTCCACTATTACTAGTGTTGATCGTGGTCTCTTTATTGTAAAGGATTTGTATGTGCCTCTAAACTCTAAAGTCAATCTTATGTCATTTTGTGGTCCTATATATGGATGGGGATATTGGCATTGACTTGCATGTTATGTTCAAAGCATGAGTACTTATGGATTATGCTTGAATACAACTTCTCTTGCTAGTGTAGTCCCCAAATTCCTCCAATCAACCATTTGCTCGACTCTTCAAGTACCTGCAATCAAACATATTCTTATGCCAAATAGAAACACATTAGTGCATAAAAACCAACCATTTCCCGAGCTAATAGCTTAGGTGTATGTGTATGTGTTTATCAAATGGGAGTGCAGTGTAGGTATTAGGTCGACTCAAAAATGAGAGAAGCAGTATATGGAAGATTCTAAATGTGGGTGGATAGAAAGTGTTCATTTGATGCACTTTGGCTGTATCACTTTGGCCTTACTTTCATAACATGTGTATGTGTGTGTATGTTTGTATGTGTGTATGCATTCATGTATATGTGTATGCTTGTGTATATATATATTTATATGTGTATGTGTATGTGTATGTGTGTCTATATAAATAGATAGAAATACCTTAATAGTGTCGAAACAAATACATTAATCCATCCAAAATGATTTTGAAGATTGAGAATAAATAAGGTTGCACTTAGTCATGTCAAGCGACTTCCTTCATATATATGCTTTAGACAGGATAGGTGGATAGAAAGTTTTCATTGCTCTCTAGCTAAAAGGTGCTCTTGGAGGTCTATGCCATCCATTATTCACTAACAATTCATCACTAGCATGTAATGAAGTAATAGCATTGACAACTATGTATCTTGCTACATATCTAGTCATGTATGGTGATTCATGACTATTTTTATGCTCCTCAAATGTGCAATTGATCATTGAACTATTATATACTTGAGTACTATTTATTAACTTGCTATATTTCCATGCATGTAGAGGAACCCCTTAACATTTGGATTTCAGGCTATGGAAAATTTGGACATGTTCAAGATGCAATCACTTATTTTGAGTAGATGTAGCTTGAGGGAATCCATCCAAATTCTAGCACTTTTGTTCATGTCCTGGATGCTTGTTGACATGCAAGCTTAGTAAGTAAAAGCCACAGCTATTTCGAGACCATGAGCAGGTGAAGCTGGTGTACCATTTTTTTGTTGAGTGGCTCTAATTTTATGGAGATGTTTGTTGGTGTTGGACTCTCAAGAATAAGGGATTTGTGTGCTCAAAGCAAGAAAGGTTGCTCCAAGTATAGTGTTCATAGATGAAATAGATGCGACCGTTCAAGCAAGGGGCTGCGGAGGTTTCCCTAGTGGAAATTGTTGGAGTTAGAAATAAAAAATTTTGCAAATATTGTAAAGGAAATGATCATGTCATAAAGAGTTGTCCAAAACTAGCTTAAAGAGGCAAAGAAGAAAGAGGCTGGAATGGTTGTTGTAGAGGCCTCTACACCCAAAATAGAGTCTGCTAATCTTGTGAAGAATAAAGAATGGGCATTTAACACTGTTTGTATTTATGACCCATCATCTCATGAACCGTGTATGTTTGTAGTAGACTTAGATGTTTGGTACTTTGATAGTGATGCAACCAAACATATTACCTCACAACGCAGTTTCTTCAGTTCACTCGAGCCTGCCCCTACAAGGAATACTATTACATGCACCAACGAATCCTCTTATCCTATCATGGGAGTTGGTAAGATCATTCTGACTACTGCTGATGGTAGTTCTTTTACATTGTTGGATGCTTTATTTATGCCAAGGATCAAGAAGAATCTACTATCAGTTTTAGATTTAGCCAAGATTGGCTTGGTTGTGAAATTTTCTGATGACAGATGTACAATTCATGATCCATCGAATGGCAATGTTATTATTACTTTTGGCATTTTATGTTGTGGGTTGTATAAGCTCATAGACTATGAAAAATATGTGAATGATTTAGCATGTGTAGTACATGATTCTTAGGCTATGTCAAATGCAAAGCTTTGGCATGCATGCTTTGGTCATTTGAATTTTGCTACATTGTTGTGCCTACAGAAATATGAAATGGTGTCCTCTTTGCCCAAATTTGAGGCACTTGGTAAACATGTTTGTGAAGGTTGTATTTTGGGCAAAATGTAGCATTCCTCATTCCCAAAAGATGGTTCAGTTCGAGCTACTCAAAAATTGCAGCTTGTTCACAGTGATGTCTATGGTCCTATGTAGACACCCTCTTTTGGAAACTATCTTTACTTCCTGACTTTCATTGATGATTTTTCTAGGCATGCATGGGTATATCCATTGAAAGCAATATGTGCTTCAAACATTTTTTGTTTTTGGCTGAAAATTTATCAGCGTGTAAAATGGGCACCGTTCAGATGGGGGGGGGGAATATATGTCTTCTGATTTCTATGCATTTCTGGATGAAATGGGATAAAACACCAGTTTATAGTGTCGTATACACCTCAAGTGTTAGGCTTTACCACATAGTTTTTGGCTTGAGGTTGCTATGTGTGCAACATATGTACTTAATAGGTATCCCACGTAAGCATTGTTGTCTATCACTCCATATGAGGCTTGGCATGGTCAAAGGCCATCTGTTGCTCACTTGCATGTCTTTGGTTATCTGGCATATGCATGAGTGTCTAAACAACAACACAACAAAGTGGATGATAAACCAATGAAATGTATTTTTGTTGGGTACAGTTCTGAAAGCAAAGGTTATCATCTACATCATCCACAGACTAAACACATTCTAGTTAGCCGTGATATTGCTTTTGTGGAAGATGCTATTCAACCATTACTTTCATGTACTAACAAGACATTTGTTAGCTCCAAAGATGTGCATGATACTTCGTTGCCTCTTTTCACAGGTGGATAGTCTAGTGCTGGTCCAAATGAAGCAATTTCTTAGCCTTTAGAGGTTTCATGTGATGATGCAGATCATTCCATTTCTTATGCATATTTAGATGATGCACTTGTTGATGAGAGAACTGATGTAGAGGAGGCAAAAGCTATGCCTAAATGGTTAGTGAAGACTTTTTTGAGATAGCAAATTAGTTGCACCTATGTCATATCATACTTGTTCAGGCTATCATAGTGCTTCTTTTGCATTAGATTGCTATGATATGCCTGCCTCTAGTCTTTGTGATGAGAATGAGCCTATTTTGTTTGATGATGCACATAATTCAAAAAATTGGATGGCTGTTATGCAATCATAATATGATGCTATTATGAAAAATGGTACCTAGCCTTTATGTGACTTGCCTCCTAGCAAGAAAGCCATTGGCACTAAGTGGGTATACAAGCTAAAGCGCAAGCTTGATGGAACACTTGACAGGTATAAGGTTAGGCTTGTTGCAAAGGCTTATGCTCAAGAAAGAGGCATTGCTACTATTCGTAGTATCTATGCACTTGCAGCTCATCACGGTTGGAACGTACATCAGTTGTACATTACAATTGCATTTCTGAATGGTGACTTGCATGAAGAAGTGTATGTTTTTTAGCCCCGTGTTTTGTGCATAAAGGGTATAAAAAAAAAATGTGCAGGTTGAAAAAGGAATTATATGGTTTGAAGCAAGCACCACGCACTTGGTATGAAAAGATACATGCCTACGTAATTGCACATGGTTTTGAGAACATTTCAACCAAGAGCACCTTATATGTTAAGCGTGAAAATGATGTGCTTCTAATCATTGTTGTCTATGTTGATGACACCGCTGATTGGTCCTCATGAGAACCATATCCCTGATTTTAAGGCTCATCTTCATGCCTCATTTGAGATGTCAGATTTGGGGCATTTGCATCATTATTTGGGCATTCAGTTTATGCAAGTTGATGGTGGAATAGCTTTGTGTCAAAAAAATATATTGACACATTACTACAGCATTTTGGCCTTGAAGATTGCAAACCTATTGCCAGTCCTATGGAGACAGGTTTATGATTGAGTCTTCATGATGTTGGAGATGCATTTGATGTTCTTCTCTATGGCTTGTATATGCGTCGATAACCCTAATGGCTTACTAATCTTTGCTCGCCTGCTTCAGTAAACCTCAAACTCCAATAGTACACATGCATTTGTATAGTGTGTTTGTGTGTCTATATGTGTATGTGTGTGTATCTATGTGTCTGTATATGTACATGTATGTGTATGCATGTGTCTATGTATGTATGCATATGCATGTGTGTGTATGTATGCATGTCAGTGTATGTGTGTGTGTGTCTATGTGTGTGTATGTATATGTGCAAGTATTTATATGTGTGTGTATGTGTATGTGTATGTGTATGTGTATGTGTATGTGTATGTGTATGTGTATGTGTATGTGTATGTGTATGTGTATGTGTATGTGTATGTGTATGTGTATGTGTATGTGTATGTGTATGTGTATGTGTATGTGTATGTGTATGTGTATGTGTATGTGTATGTGTATGTGTATGTGTATGTGTATGTGTATGTGTATGTGTGTGTGTGTGTATGTGTATGTGTATGTGTATGTGTATGTGTGTGTATGTGTGTGTGTGTGTGTATGTGTATGTGTATGTGTATGTGTGTGTGTGTATGTGTATGTGTATGTGTACGTGTATGTGTATGTGTATGTGTATGTGTATGTGTATGTGTATGTGTATGTGTATGTGCATGTGCATGTGCATGTGCATGTATATGTGCATGTGCATGTGCACGTGCATGTGCATGTGGTATGTGTATGTGTATGTGTATGTGTATGTGTATGTGTATGTGTATGTGTATGTGTATGTGTATGTGTATGTGTATGTGTATGTGTATGTGTATGTGTATGTGTATGTGTATGTGTATGTGTATGTGTATGTGTATGTGTATGTGTATGTGTATGTGTATGTGTATGTGTATGTGTATGTGTATGAGTATGTGTATGTGTATGTGTATATGTGTATATGTGTATATGTGTATATGTGTATATGTGTATATGTGTATATGTGTATATGCATACGTGTGTGTATGTGTATGTGTGTATGTGTGTATATGTGTGTATGTATGTGTGTGTATACATCTATATGTGTGTATATGCATATGTGTGTATGCATGTGTTATGTATGTATGCATATGCATATGTGTGTGTATGTGCTTGTGTTTGTGTATGTGCTTGTGTGTGTGTATGTGCTTGTGTGTGTATGTATACATATGTATGTGTGTATGTATGTATACATATGCATGTGTGTGTACGAATGTATGTGAGTATGTATGAAAGCAGGTATTTGCACTAGAGGATACAATGCATTGTACAATCGTTTGAAGCATGAATTATAGAGAAATCGTATTTTTCATAATATTTTTCCATGCCCTTACAAGGTATCTCTAAAGAAGTTGACCTCCAATGAAGATGTAGTTAGTATTCTTGGACACTACTTATATACATACCATATTATGCCTATGTTCATTTATCATTCAGATACATCCAAAAAAGAATTGAAAGGCTCGTGTGGAAAGGGATTCTCTTACACAAAATACAACAACATATTCATCGATTTGGAGAGGCTTCAACAAGCAATGGTTTGATTTTACAAATCTACCATACTAGATATGTCCATTATTGTTACCATGATATCCATTGTATTTTGATGTTATAAATGTTTTGGTAATTTCTACATATTGTAATACCAAATTGAGGTTTGTATTGAGTCTAGAAATATGCCAAATCATAAAGCGATGATGAATGGAGAGATTAAGTGTGACACTCATCTATGAAGCTATGACACATGCCATATGTGATGAAAGTAATAACTCTAGCTCTAGCTATAGATATAGTTTTCAATCTGAGAAAGATATATGGTGGATTGGTTCTATTGAAGTACCTAAAGAATCCAATGATGTTCTTTCATGGAGTTGTAGTAGGACCCATAGATCACTAAGGTAATAGCTTCTCAAATTCATGGTGCAAAACTCAACACAGACTTGGGTGATTTTGAGATAGAATGGCACTTGGGTGGGGATTTAAAGACTATAAAATGCATGTTAGGTTTCAGTCAAGGTGCATGTGCCCTTTATCTATGTCCATTTTGCACACAAGGTTATAAATTAACAAAGAGACAACAAAAGAGACTATATAATTTAGATGGTTACGTAGATGTACCTACTCTAGGCAATGGGATATACCTTTGTTAAGGTTTCCAGTGTTAGAAAAACCTTATTATGACACATAAGATGAAGATTGAAATCTCATTATTCCATTTCCATTAGTTAATTTTCACTTTGGCATATTGCATGCCTTCATGAGAATTCTTGATAGATTATTGAAGCTCCATATAGAATATGCATTTGCCATGAAGTTAGTTGATAAATCTGTACAAGCCATTAAAAAATTGGAGGATCTTCAGAATTCAATTAGTTGCCATGGTGGGAATGTAACTCTAGTTCTCAAAAAACCTAGTGAATCCCAAGATAGTTTGCAACAAGTATCGACGATAGGGAAGAAGGCAAGAAAATTTTTCATAAGAGGTATTAGTCCTAAAAATAATGATTTTGGGGAGCTATGAAAAGAATTATGCATGATCACAACTAATAATGATTCTCAAATTGACCTTATTAATAGGTAAAAGAAGGTTTGTTCATGCTTAGATAAACTGATAGGCTTAACGATTCTTATCAGCTCCAACAAAAATTAGCATCAATTGTTTCAATATACATTAACGGAGCTCACAAAGTGTTTCATCCTATCTTGAGGAGAGAGCTATATTACACATTACATTTTAAGCTTTCTTAATCATTTAAATTTTTTGTTGATAAGAGTTTTTTATATGTGCTTACAAAGTTTCAACATATTTTATTTGCATATGGAGAATTTTTCATGCATCGACATGGATCATTCGTGATTTTTAGTTCACAAGGAATGTAGAAGTCACACTAGAGGGCTAGAGGTGTTTACTTCAAAAACATGCAACATGGTGGTGGTACAATAAAATCCCTATATGAAAGAGATGTTTAATTGGTTTTATCATTCTATATTCTCAAGGAAATATGCTATGGAACACGCCAAGGATTCCGATATTGCAAAAGCTGCAAGAATTATCAAACACAACATGGCTGTGAAAAATGGAAGTCAATGTTGGGACCTCTACATCATGCGCAATGGCAGGCTACAAGAATATGAGAGGGTTCATCTTGGAAGTGAAGTCAACAATTCTACTTTTTAACTATTTATGTCTAGTGAAATGTTAGCCATTGTGATGCAAAGAACATGCTTGAAACATCCATGTGATGTGCCCATATTCCTAATTATGTGTCCAGAGGGAATGGGAAGGTCAAACAAAGTCTTGCCATAGAAACATGAGAGAAGGATTTGCAAATGTTTTGCAGGCCCTTCTCTTGTGTTTCTGTGGTAGGGCTTTTTTTGGCCTCTCAATTCCATGGTTAGCACATTGAATGTCATATACACACAAAATATTCTTAATGAATGCTCCATATGACAAACACAATCCAAGAAACTTTCAAATATGATATAAAAAAGAATTTCATGAGATAAAAGCAAAAGAATATATCAAAATTTATTTTTTTCATTAATTGATTTGATTACATCAATTGTCTTTGAGGTTCTCCATGACTCTCTTTTGATGCTTCAAAGCCATAGGTAGGGTGTAAGTCAAAGTAGACCTTGCTATATCATCACTATTCTTCACCCCTAACCCTAGAGATATACTTATTTGACCTAAGACTTTTTTGCAGAAGTTGGAACCTAAAGTTGTAACTACAAGGGATTCTTTACCTACGAAAACCACAATTGGTCCATGGGTGATGGTTGTTAAAAAAAGCAATTTAATTAAGGCCTTTAGACACATTGTCATGAAGTGCTCTTGAGAACTATATTCTTTATGGATAATTACAAAATGTCATCACAAACAAATTTGTTGCCATTGAGTCACAAAATAAAAAACACTTCTTCTCCAATAATTTAGAGCTACTATCCAAAGGGCACTCTGACATGGTACAAAATAAACTTAGGCATTCATCGAGTCCTGACCCAAATTCCTTTTGGCCATCATGCGAAAATCAAAATTCTTGTCCCTTGATAAGAACCACTAAAAAAGCTTATATTTCCAACTCTAGGATAGTCCCTTTTGGATCTACAGAGGTAGATAGTGTAGGTAATTCTTCCAACTTATCATCCACACAATGAGGATAAGTTGTTTTGATTGCTTCTCTCTCTAGTAAGATATTCAAGGGTTTTTGGGCTGGTTCTTTTTTATTCTAGTAAGATGAAGGATGTCATGAAGAGCAAGATATGGTTCCTCATTCACAATGAAAATGGTGGCTGCAATGAAAGATAGGTATTTTGCACCCATCTTGTGTTTCCTATCTAATTTCCTAATTAATGGCATAGTCTCATCGAGGAGGCGCCCTGCTTCCCATCCAATTTCTTGAAATTGCTTCAAACATTTCACAAATGCCTCATCACTTTTGTGAATCTAGATGAGAAGGTAACAAGGAACCCATCTCCCATCATATGGTGGTATGTTGATAGAGAACGCAATATATGAACATCCATATATTGAAGTAGCTCATGGAGATTAGGAAGCTTGGAAACAAGATCATATAGGCCTTGTTGACCTTTATAATCTAAATCCTCCTAGAATTCCAAAAACTTTTGGCATGGGCTCTTGGGAGTTGCAAAAGTGGAGGAGATGGAACTTCTATTTATAGTTTTTCTAGGGTTTTTAAGTGAGGGGCCTTAACTTTTATCATAAGTGACTTTTCTAAAAATTAAAATAGAAGTGAGTTTTCTAAAGCAATAATAAATAATAGTGACCTTTAGAAAGAAAAAAAAAAGACATTTCACATCACAACAAAGAAGATAAACAATACATTTTTTCTCAAAGGCAAAATAATGAAGATTGAAATCTCATTATTCCATTTCCATTAGTTAATTTTCACTTTGGCATATTGCACGCCTTCATGAGAATTCTTGATAGATTATTGAAGCTCCATATAGAATATGCATTTGCCATGAAGTTAGTTGATAAATTTGTACAAGCCATCAAAAAATTGGAGGATCTTCAGAATTCAATTGGTTGCCATGGTGGGAATGTAACTCTAGTTCTCAAAACACCTAGTGAATCCCAAGATAGTTTGCAACAAGTATCATGGTGACTTGCATGAAGACGTGTATGTTTTTTAGCCCCATGTTTTGTGCATAAAGGGTATAAAAACAAAGTGTGCAAGTTGAAAAGGGTATTATATGGTTTGAAACAAGCACCAGGCACTTGGTATGAAAAGATACATGCCTTCCTGATTGCACATGGTTTTCAGAACATTTCAACTAAGAGCACCTTATATGTTAAGCATGAAAATGATGTGCTTCTAATCATTATTGTCTATGTTGATGACACTACTGATTGGTCCTCATGAGAACCATATCACTAATTTTAAGGCTCATCTTCATGCCTCATTTGAGATGTCAGATTTGGGGCATTTGCATCATTATTTGGGCATTCAGTTTATGCAAGTTGATGGTGGAATAGCTTTGTGTCAAAAAAATATATTGAAACATTACTGTAGCATTTTGGTCTTGAAGATTGCAAACCTATTGCCAATCCTATGGAGATAGGTTTATGATTGAGTCTTCATGATGCTAGAGATGCATTTGACGTTGTTCTCTATCAGTAGTCTGTTGGATGCTTGATTTACTTATGCATTACTCAACCACATATTCAATTTGTTATCTCACAAATGAGCAGGTTTATGCATTGCCCAGGTGTCAAGCATTGGCAGGTAGTTAAGTGAATCTTTTGCTACTTGAGTGGTAGCTAACTACTTGGATTGTTTTATCCCAAGGGGGGATCACTGCCGCTAGATTTACATGCTTTTTCTATCTCTGGCTGGGCTTTTTGCTATGACACTCATGTGTCCACGAGTGGTTTTTACTTCATTCTTGGTAGCTCATGCATATCTTGGTTGAGCAAGAATCGGCCTAGTGTGGCCACTTCTAGTTCTGAGGCTGAGTATCGGGCCGCTTTCACAGCGACCATTGAGTGTGTGTGGCTCAAATGCCTTATGGCTGATTTGGGTGTTGGTCAATCTTTTGCCACCACCATCTTCACTGACTGTCAGAGCACATAGGCATTTGCGAAGAACCATGTGTTCCATGCTCGCACTAAGCACATTGAAGTGTACTATCATTATGTCAAGGAGAGGTTCTCTACTGGAGAGATCAGTTTGGCATATGTGCCCACACAGGAGAACATTGCAGACCTTTTCACAAAGGCTCAGCCTAGGGAGAAATTTGAAGTTTTTCACAAAGCTTTGGGCTTACTTCCTTTTGTGGATTGATTCCACATAGCTTGGCACTTCCTTATACATGAGTGTCAGCTCCTCGTTCACCGCATCACTCCTAGGGGGATTTATTGATATATTTAGGTAGTGATGTGTGAGAACACTCTAGGACCGCCAAGAAATTTTTTCCCTCTTTAGGAGGTCTTTTCCCCTGGCTTGTATATGCATCGATAACCCTAATGGCTTACTAATCTTTGCTCGTGTGCTTCGGTAAACCTCAAACTCCAATAGTACGCATGCATTTGTATAGTGTGCTTGTGTGTTTATATGTATATATGTGTGTATCTATGTGTGTATATGTACATGTATGTGTATGCATGTGTCTATGTATGTATGCATATGCATGTGTGTGTATGTATGCATGTGAGTGCATGTGTGTGTGTGTCTATGTGTGTGTATGTATATGTGCAAGTATCTATATGTGTGTGTATGTGTATGTGTATGTGTATGTGTACGTGTATGTGTATGTGTATGTGTATGTGTATGTGTATGTGTATGTGTATGTGTATGTGTATGTGTATGTGTATGTGCATTTGTATGTGTATGCGGATGTGTATGTGTATGTGTATGCGTATGCGTATGTGTATGTGTATGTGTATGGGTATGCGTATGCGTATGCGTATGCGTATGCGTATGCGTATGCGTATGCGTATGCGTATGCGTATGCGTATGCGTATGCGTATGCGTATGCGTATGCGTATGCGTATGCGTATGCGTATGCGTATGCGTATGCGTATGCGTATGCGTATGCGTATGCGTATGCGTATGCGTATGCGTATGCGTATGCGTATGCGTATGCGTATGCGTATGCGTATGCGTATGCGTATGCGTATGCGTATGCGTATGCGTATGGGTATGCGTATGCGTATGCGTATGCGTATGGGTATGCGTATGCGTATGGGTATGCGTATGCGTATGCGTATGCGTATGCGTATGGGTATGTGTATGGGTATGCATATGCGTATGTGTATGCGTATGTGTATGTGTATGTGTATGTGTATGTGTATGTGTATGTGTATGTGTATGTGTATGTGTATGTGTATGTGTATGTGTATGTGTATGTGTATGTGTATGTGTATGTGTGTGTATGCATACGTGTGTGTATGTGTATGTGTATGTATGTATGTGTGTATATGTGTGTATGTATGTGTGTGTATACGTGTATATGTGTGTATGTATGTGTGTATATGCATATGTGTGTATGCATGTGTTATGTATGTATGCATATGCGTATGTGTGTGTATGTGCTTGTGATTGTGTATGTGCTTGTGTGTGTGTATGTGTTTGTGTGTGTATGTATACATATGTATGTGTGTATGTATGTATACATATGCATGTGTGTGTACGAATGTATGTGAGTATGTATGAAAGCAGGTATTTGCACTAGAGGATACAATGCATTGTACAATCTTTTGAAGCATGGATTACAAAGAAATGGTATTTTTCATAATATTTTTCCATGCCCTTACAAGGTATCTCGAAAGAAGTTGGCCTCCAATGAAGATGTAGTTAGTATTCTTGGACACTACTTATATACATACGATATTATGCCTATGTTCATTTATCATTCAGATACATCCAAAAAAGAATTGAAAGGCTCATGTGGAAAGGGATTCTCTTACACAAAATACAAAAACATATTCATCGATTTGGAGAGGCTTCAACAGGCAATGGTTTGATTTTACAAATCTACCATACTAGATATGTCCATTGTTGTTACCATGATATCCATTGTATTTTGATGTTATAAATGTTTTTGTAATTTCTACATATTGTAATACCAAATTGAGGTTTGTATTGAGTCTAGACATATGCCAAATCATAAAGGGATGATGAATGGAGAGATTGAGTGTGCCACTCATGTATGAAGCTATGACCCATGCCATATGTGATGAAAGTAATAACTCTAGCTCTAGCTATAGATATAGTTTTCAATCTAAGAAAGATATATGGTGGATAGGTTCTATTGAAGTACCTAAAGAATCCAATGATGTTCTTTCATGGAGTTGTAGTAGGACCCATAGATCACTAAGGTAATAGCTTCTCAAAATCATGGTGCAAAACTCAACACAGACTTGGGTGATTTTGAGGTAGAATGGCACTTGGGTGGGGATTTAAAAACTATAAAATGCATGTTAGGTTTCAATCAAGGTGCATGTGCCCTTTCTCTATTTCCATTTTGCACAGAAGGTTATAAATTAACAAAGACACAACAAAAGAGACTATATGATTTAGATGAATACGTAGATGCACCTACTTCTAGGCAATGGGATATACCTTTGTTAAGGTTTCCAGTGTTAGAAAAACCTTATCATGACACATAAGATGAAGATTGAAATCTCATTATTCCATTTCCATTAGTTAATTTTCACTTTGGCATATTGCATTCCTTCATGAGAATTCTTGATAGATTATTGAAGCTCCATATAGAATATGCATTTGCCATGAAGTTAGTTGATAAATCTGTACAAGCCATTAAAAAATTGGAGGATCTTCATAATTCAATTAGTTGCCATGGTGGGAATGTAACTCCAGTTCTCAAAAGACCTAGTGAATCCCAAGATAGTTTGCAACAAGTATCGATGATAGGGAAGAAGGCAAGAAAATTTTTCATAAGAGGTATTAGTCCTAAAAATAACGATTGTGGGGAGCTAAAAAAAGAATTACGCATGATCACAACTAATAATGATTCTCAAATTGACCTTATTAATAGGTAAAATAAGGTTTGTTCATGCTTAGATAAACTAATAGGCTTAACGATTCTTATCAACTCCAACAAAAATTTAGTGTCAATTGTTTCAATATACATTAACGGAGCTCACAAAGTGTTTCATCCTATCTTGAGGAGAGAGCTATATTACACATTACATTTTAATATTTCTTAATCATTTACATTTTTTGTTGATAAGAGTTTTCTATATGTGCTTACAAAGTTTCAACATATTTTATTTGCACATGGAGAATTTTTCATGCATCGACATGGATCATTGGGGATTTTTAGTACACAAGGAATGGAGAAGTCACACTAGAGGGCTAGAGGTGTTTACTTCAAAAACATGCAACATGGTGGTGGTACAATAAAATCCCTAGATGGAAGAGATGTTTAATTGGTTTTATCATTCTATATTCTCAAGGAAATATGCTATGGAACGCGCCAAGGAGTCCAATATTGCAAAAGCTGCAAGAATTGTCAAACACAACATGGTTGTGAAAAATGGAATTCAATGTTGGGACCTCTACATCATGCTCAATGGCAGGCTACAAGAATACGAGAGGGTTCATCTTGGAAGTGAAGTCAACAATTCTACTTTTTAACTATTTATGTCTAGTGAAATGTTAGCCATTGTGATGCAAAGAACATGCTTGAAACATCCATGTGATGTGCCCATATTCCTAATTATGTGTCTAAAGGGAATGGGAAGGCCAAACAAAGCCTTGCCATAGAAACATGAGAGAAGGATTTGCAAATGTTTTGCAGGCCCTTCTCTTGTGTTGCTGTGGAAGGGCTTTTTTTGGCCTCTCAATGCCATGGTTAGCACATTGAATGTCATATACACACAAAATATTCTTAATGAATGCTCCATATGACAAACACAATCCAAGAAACTTTCAAATATGATATACAAAAGAATTTCATGAGATAAAAGCAAAAGAATATATCAAAAATTATTTTTTTCATTAATTGATTTGATTACATCAATTGTCTTTGAGCTTCTCAATGACTCTCTTTTGATGCTTCAAAGCCATAGGTAGGGTGTAAGTCAAAGTAGACCTTGCTATATCATCACTATATTTCACCCCTAACCCTAGAGATATACTTATTTGACCTAAGACTTTTTTGCAGAAGTTGGAACCTAAAGTTGTAACTACAAGGGATTCTTTACCTACGAAAACCACAATTGGTCCATGGGTGATGGTTGGTAAAAAAAAGCAATCTAATTAAGGCCTTTAGACACATTGTCATGAAGTGCTCTTGAGAACTATAGTCTTTATGGATAATTACAAAATGTCATTACACACAAATTTGTTGCCATTGAGTCACAAAATAAAAAACACTTCTTCTCCAATAATTTAGAGCTACTATCCAAAGGGCACTCTGACATGGTACAAAATAAACTTAGGCCTTCATCTAGTCCTAACCCAAATTCCTTTTGGCCATCATGCGAAAATCAAAATTCTTGTCCCTTGATAAGAGCCACTAAAAAAGCTTATATTTCCAACTCTAGGATAGTCCCTTTTGGATCTACAGAGGTAGATAGTGTAGGTACTTCTTCCAACTTATCATCCACACCATGAGGATAAGTTGTTTTGATTGCTTCTCTCTCTAGTAAGAGATTCAAGGGTTTTTAGGGTGGTTCTTGTTTATCGCCAACAAATCCACCCATAAGAAGAGGAGGGATGTCATGAAGAGCAAGATCTGGTTCCTCATGCACAATGAAAATTGTGGCCGCAATGAAAGATAGGTATTATGCACCCATCTTGTGTTTTCTATCTAATTTCCTAATTAATGGCATAGTCTCATCGAGGAGGTGCCCTGCTTCCCGTGCAATTTCTTGAGACTACTTCAAACATTTTACAAATGCCTCATCACCTTTGTGAATGTAGATGAGAAGGTAACAAGGAACCCATCTCCCATCATATGGTGCTATGTTGATAGAGAACGCAATATATGAACATCCATATATTGAAGTAGCTCTTCCAAGGGATCTGCATTAATCTGCATGGTACCATGGAGATTAGGAAGCTTGGAAACAAGATCATATAGGCCTTGTTGACCTTTATAATCTGAATCCTCCTAGAATTCCAAAAACTTTTGGCATGGGCTCTTGGGAGTTGCAAAAGTGAAGGAGATGGAACTTCTATTTATAGTTTTTCTAGGATTTTTAAGTAATGGGCCTTACTTTTTATCATAAGTGAATTTTCTAAAAATTAAAATAGAAGTGAGTTTTCTAAAGCAATCATAAATAATAATGATCTTTAGAAAGAAAAAAATTGGCATTTCACATCAAAACAAAGAAGATAAACAATACAATTTTTCTCAAAAGCAAAATATTGAAGATTGAAATCCCATTATTCCATTTCCATTAGTTAATTTTCACTTTGGCATATTGTATGCCTTCACTAGAATTCTTGATAGATTATTGAAGCTCCATATAGAATATGCATTTGCCATGAAGTTAGATGATAAATCTGTACAAGCCATTAAAAAATTGGAGGATCTTCATAATTCAATTGGTTGCCATGGTGGGAATGTAACTCTAGTTCTCAAAAAACCTAGTGAGTCCCAAGATAGTTTGCAACAAATATCGATGACAGGGAAGAAGGCAAGAAAATTTTTCATAAGAGGTATTAGTCCTAAAAATAATGATTGTGGGGAGCTATGAAAAGACTTATGCATGATCACAACTAATATTGATTCTCAAATTGACCTTATTAATAGGTAAAAGAAGGTTGGTTCATGCTTAGATAAATTGATAGGCTTAACGATTCTTATTAGCTCCAACAAAAACTAGCGTCAATTGTTTCAATATATTAATGGAGCTCAAAAAGTGTTTCATCCTATCTTGAGGAGACAGGTATATTACACATTATATTTTAGACTTTCTTATTCATTTAAATTTTTTGTTGATAAGAGTTTTTTATATGTGCTTACAAAGTTTTAACATATTTTATTTGCACATGGAGGATTTTTCATGCATCGACATGGATCATTGGGGATTTTTAGTACACAAGGAATGGGGAAGTCGCACTAGAGGGCTAGAGGTGTTTACTTCAAAAACATGCAACATGGTGGTGGTACAATATAATCCCTATATGGAAGTGTTAGCTCCGTAAATGCTTGGTTTTTATGCACTAACATGTTTCTATTTGGCAGAGGATATGCTTGGATGCAGGTATTTTGCAAGGAAAAGATAGCCAAAATGATAAACTACAATCAAATGTGGTGGCTTGGAGAAGGGAATTGGCGGCATGAAAACTCAGTGTAATAGGAGGATGACCCAATGTAGACCCAAAGATCAATGGAGTGCAGAAAGATGGGCATCTTTGAGAGTCACTCGGAGATAAGGATGCACTATTAAGAGAAGATCATGTCTGGGGAAATTGTGCATTTTTTGGCTAAGAAGAATAAAAGGAGAGTCAAAAGCAATGTCACACATTGGACGGCAATTAACCTTGGAAGCATTTCATATGTATTGTGATGAAGCCATAAAGATTACAATTACAAAGAAAAAAAACATCTGAATGAGTTGGGCTTTTGGGAAAGCTCGTGGTGTAGAGAAAAAGGGGGTTAGGCAGTGGTCAGCCTGCTGTCAGAGGGTCAATTTGATTTGGTTTTTTGGGAAAGAAAAAACGGTATTTGTCTTTCTCTCTCTCTCTCTCGTGGCTTCTTTTTGTTTTTGTTTTTTGTGTGCAGGAAAATGCAACGGGGAGGGTATGGCCTATTACCTCACACACAGGTGAGCAGAGATACACGAGAGGAATGAAGCGTGGCCGACAGACCTGGAGCCGATAAGGGGGGGATAAGAAGAAAAGGGCGCACAGTTGGGGGGGAGACTTCTGGAGTTTTCTGCTAAGGGAGAATGGGAGGCGGGTGATTGTCATTCTGTTCTTCTCATAAGAAAAAGCTGAAGGGAGTTTTTTTTGGCTGTTACATACAGTACACACAACCCATCCATCAAGGAAAAAAAGGGGAAATCGTTCAGAGCCCGTTGGGGGGGGGGAGTGGCTTGGACAGTTGCTTTTTGGGGAAGCTCTCGGAGAGCAACAGAGAGCGGGAGGTATTTTTGGAGGAGGAGAACACACGAGGGGGCTCTCTCGGGTTTTTTTTTGTTTTGTTCTTCAGGTGTCTCTGCAGATACAAAAGCTTGCAGCAGATCGAGGAGGAGAAGTCGCGCTTGATCCTTATGGAGGGGAGGAACAAAGAGAAAAAGTGATAAAGGCTAGAGCGTGGAAAAAAGAACCTCAGCTGAATCGAGGACAGGGAGCTTGGGAGCATAATTAGTCAAAGGGCTTCAAAGAGAGATACTAGAGTTCAAGGGGATTGTTTGGCGCATTCGGAAGGGAACGAAGACATCCACACCTCCACGCTCAGCTGTTACCGTTTACAGTGTTGACTGAGAAGGCAATCGAAGAGAGACAGCAGGCAGCAATTGAAAGTGTGACATCGATGCTTTCAATCTCAAAAGCACATGCTGGCATACTACTTCGAAATTGTGAATGTGTGTTAGCCGTGTCAATGATGATTGGTTTTCTGATGAGGCGAGAGTCCCTGATCGTGTTGGCCTTCTAGAAAGACCAATGAAGCAGTCACTGTCACTGCAGGAAGACATGAAAGAGGTCAGTTAGGGTGCATGTGATGCTTTAATATTGGTCACTTTCCTTTCCTACTGTGAGACTTGTTTTTGGCTCTTATGGCACTGGCAAATGAAGTGTGGCATATGTTTTGAATATCACCCAATAGAACGGATGCAAACATGTTGTTGTGAACATTATTTTTGCTCGACTTGCTGGGCTGGTAAGTTAGAAGTATGGAGGCACGAACATCATAATTACGTAGTAACTTGAGCCTAAGATTATGTCCATTGAGGTAACAATTCGAATGTGCTGCTTTATAATTGTGTTCAAGGATATGCGCATACATCCATAAGCGATGGTCCAGGCTGCCTCTCTTTGCATTGCCCCAATCCTGAGTGCAATGCTGTAGTGAGTGAGGAATTGATTTCATCTTTGGTTTTAGAAGTGGATAAGAGCAAGTATAGGCACTACATAATCAGATCCTATATTGATGCTAATAGAAGGGCAAAATGGTGTTTAGCACCTGGTTGTGAGTTTGTTATAGAATACACACCTGGTGGTGACATACATGAGGTGACTTGTTACTGCGGGCATATATTTTGCTGGAATGTATGTATGTGTGGCTTCTCTTTTTGTTGAAGGCGACGTGGGATTTTGAAGTGATGATGTGTTTAGTGTTTGGAGGAGGCCCACCGACCCTGTAGAGTGCACAACTGTTGCTAAATGGGTACTGAAGGATTCTATTGAATCAAAAAATATGAAATGGATCCTTGCAAATTCTAAACCTTGTCGGAAATGCAAACACCCAATTGAAAAGAATTTTGGTTGCATGCATATAACCTACACACCACCATGCAAATTCGAATTTTGTTGGCTCTGTCTACGTGCTTGGTCTGAACATGGTGAAAGCACTAGTGGCTTCTATGCATGCAACCGATATGAAGCCGAGAAAAAAGAGGGAAAGGTCAGTTTAGTGTCACAATATTTGACATTATTCTGATCCATTTGCTCTGCAACATGTTTCTTGTTCAATTTAGCATGATGAAAATGAAAGAAGAAGAGAATGTATGTGTGGGTATATGTATGAGCAGGTGGATGTGAGTATATGGGTTTGAGACTCTACGTGTGATGGTGTGAGAAAGGGAGGGAGTGGAAGTGAGTGCTTGAGTGTGGATGAGAAGAAGCAAGAGAGTATGTGTGTGAGTGGGTGAGAGAAAAAGAGTAAGAGGGAGAGAGAAAGTGTGAACGGGTGTGTGAGTATATGTATGTGTGAGTGCGTGCGTGATAGCAAGTGAGAAAGAGAAGAGGGTGAGGAAAAAAGAGTGAAAGAGTATGTGAGAGTAAGCAAGAGGAAGAGGGCAAGGTAGGGAGCAAGCAAGAAAAAGAGTGAGGGGAAGAAGAGAAAAAGTGTAAGTGTGGATGCATGTACCTATATGTGGAAAAGTGTGTATGCATATGTGTATGACGAGTGCGTGTGTGGTCTGAATACATATGTCGATAAAAAAGAGGGTCTGAGTGTGTGGAATAGTAGAAAAGCGTGGGTAGGTGTGCATATGTGAGTCAAGAGAGGGAGGTCGCGAGAAGTAATCACTAGAGTTGGATATCCATTTGTGCATGTACTTTCTGTTGGAACATCAAGCTTACACTATGCTTGAGGTGGATTTGATCTACATCAAAGGCTATCGCGTCGAAAGAATATCCGTCGGAGAGTTCTTTTTCATATGCTCATTTATTGTATTTTTTGAGAATACTTTGATGGCTCATTTACCGTTGTAAAAGCCTTGAGGTTGACACATGTAAAGGTAGAAATATAGAGCCAAAATCCCACGAAATTTTGGTGGTTGAAGTTGCATTCAATCAAGCAAATCAAGTCACCTAAAAGTAGATCAATCAAGATCTTCACTTTTCCTAGATTGTAGGGAAGTGAATTGATTCCCTCCAACAACCATTCCCACCTTCATTTGAATTCAAATTCAAGTTGTAAAAGTTGTGGAACACTCTTAGAGGCTATATAAGGAGTTGAAATCACTTGTACATTACATGGAAGCAATATACATACACTTGTGACCATCATTGTCTTGCTCCTTCAATTTTCTGCATCATCTTCTTCGCCAACAGTAATCTTGCAGAGGCTGCTGCTCTCTCCTCAGAGCTCCAAATTGAGTGAAAGAGGACTCATTGGAAAGGTATCAGTGTCTAGTTTATGCCTGTAAATTGTCAAAGCATTTGGTTCAGCAGATTTGGAGAAATCTCAGTTTTTCTGCCTCGGGGTCAATCTCTGCGTATTCCTGAAAAATAGGAAGTACCACCGGTGAATGTCGCATTCATTCCTATAGCATATTTTGCTTATTCCTTATACTTTTGTGCATTCCATACACTCAACCCTATGTGTATCACTCCCATAAAAGGATTTTTTCTAATTGTAATCACGCTGGTCGCTATGGGCATTTGAAGTTCATTGTCTCTTCCATAGATAGTAAGTTTTTTGAGCTAGTCGACCCGCGAACCTATCTGTTTTGTATCGACTCATTCTCCTTGATGCTCCAAGGTACATAGTGTGTTTCTTTGCACTTATAGCATGCCTATAAGGTCTATTTGAGTCTCCAAAAGCTCAAGGGCTGGTCTTGTGCCGGTTGGCTTGATCAAACTTCATCGCTTCGAAACGCACTTTTCTACCTTCGACAAGCTTCTCCAAGTTCTTTCAGTGGTATCAGAGCTAGTTCAAGATGGGTGACGGCTTTCCCTCAATGATCGAGAAGCTTGATCGACACAACTATGCGGCTTGGCAAATCAGAATGGAGGCCTACTTGCAAGGTAGAAATCTTTATGGAATTGTAGCAGGTGATGAAGCTATGCCTATTCCAAGATCCAAAGGAGGACCTACACAAGAGGAGACAGATAAGCTCACACTTTGGTGCGCAAGGGATGCTCAAGCAAGGTCGTACATACTAAACTCTATCTTTGACTTTCTATTACCACATATTAGAGGATGCAAGACATCTCAAGAGACTTGGGATGCCCTGGAGACTTTCTTTTCTGCTAGTACCAAAGCAAGAAAGAATCATCTTTGGAACGAGTTCAACCAAATGAAGAAGACACCTAAACAAACCATCACAGAGTTTGTTACCAAGGTCAAAGAGGTTGCGGATCAGTTAGCATCCATTGGAGAGCTGATTGAAGAATGTGAAGAGAGATGGTGGATGCAATCCAAAGATGAGTAGGTGCCGCTACAACCAGCTTCACACCAGCCAACTGAGACTTCAGAGTTGATTAGTAGACCCTTTGAGCTTCCTAAATCCACCAAAATATCAGCCAAGTACTTTGGAACATGTATCCCAAAAGTTTAAGTCAAGACCGACAAGTTGCGAAATGACTAGCTCCCAAAACTTGCTATTTTTGGACATACACCTGCTGGAAAAAATAAACAGTGCTCTCAACCTGGAAGGAATTAGAAAAATTCCTTTTGGGCATAGCAAATAGACTTAGCAAGCTTCCTATTCCAAGTTAAAACACTTCAAATGATGGACTGAGCACTGAGAACAAGTTTCATCAAGTTCTGGAACATTCCCACAATTCTCGGGGCTCTGCAGAGATAGACCAGTAAGCAGTAAAATGCAGATATCTCCAAAAGTATAAATCCAATGACCTTGAAACTTTATAGGTAGAAACTAGACAGTGAGAGCTATTCAACGCACGTTAAAACACTGAAAAATGTTCAGTAAAACTCGAGATATGACCTTCTGAAGTTACTGCTCTGAGTGAGTATAGCAGAGAACAAAACAGAGAGGTAGATGATAATAAATGTATAGATTCACATATGATTACAACCACATTGGCAATGAATCTTTGCACAATGGGAGTAGAATGATAGAGCTATGGAGTAAGCTCTTCAATCTCTACAAAATGACATCAAGTGGTCACGTACAAGGCTTGCTAATCGCCTCTTCCTTCTTGCTCCTTTTATAGCAATTCTTGGAGGGAGTTTTGAATTCGAATTCGAATGGCTCCACCTAAAAGTGATCCCCAAAGTTAGGAGAGATTCCCTCAGCTCAAAAATTCGTGATTTTGGTAGTTGGAGCCACGAATTTGCTTTTACATCATGGATGAGGTAAGCCATCCTTTTACTTTTTTCTTTTTCCATTTACAAGAGATAAAATGTACTCTTTTACAAGAGGTGTTCACATGACTACTCATGTGACTTACAAATGAGGATAATATCAAGCATATCAAGCATGTAGGCTTGGGAAAAATGCACCAACAGCTCCCCCTCAAGCCTAACATGCTTGGCCTCCAAATAAGTCTTCAATTGTCCTTGATTTCCTGCAAACCAATCATCAACTTGAATCTACTTAATTTCGTACCATCAAGAGCTTTCGTCAACATGTCTGCACATTGCATATCTGTAGATACGTAGGATAGTTGAATATCCTTGCTCATTAGCTTCTCCCTTACATAATGGTAGTGGACTTCAATATGCTTGGTTCTAGCATGGTATACCGGATTAGCTGCTAGATGTAGTGAGCTTGTGTTGTCACCAAAAATGTGAGGTGTTGAAGAATGAAGTCCAAGATCTGTGTACAAAGATTTTAACCACATGATTTCTTGAGTTGCATTAGCCAAACCTCTATATTCTGCTTCAGTAGAAGATAATGCCACGGTTGGTTGCTTCTTCGATGACCAAGAAATGATTTTTGAACCTGCAAATGATATATACCCTGATGTGCTTCTTCTATCATCTTTAGATCCGGCCCAATCTGCATCTGAGTAGACCTTTAGCTCAATATCTGAAGTATATGAATAGAACAAACCTTCATTCATGGTCCCCTTTAGGTACTTGAGGACTCGCTTGGCCGCTTCCATATGTGGTCTTCTCGGCTTATGCATAAACTCACTCAATATGCTAACACTATAGCATATATCCACCCTTGTGAGTGTTGCATAGTTCAAACTTCCAACCAAGCTTTGATAGCTTGTGATGTCTTCAATTGGCTCTCCTTCATAAGCACTAAGCTTATGATTTTGCTCCATAGGTGTACCTGCACACTTGGTATTTTCCATCTTGAACTTGACGAGCATGTCATGGACATACTTCCTTTGTGTGATGTATATACCTGAATCTGTGTAGATCAACTCCAATCCAAGAAAATAAGTGAGTGGTCCGAGGTCACTTATTTTGAACTCCTCCTTCATTTGACTCTTTACCTGTTTGATTCCTTCAAGATCATTGCCTGTGATAATAATATCATCAACATACACACATAAATAGATCACTTCAGATCCATTCCTCTTTATGAACAAAGAGGTATCCGCCTTGCTAGCTTTGAATCCTTGGTCCTGCAAATAAGTCACCAATCTGAAATTCCAAGCTCTTGGAGCTTGCTTCAATCCATACAAAGCTTTCTTTAGTTTGCATACATAGTTAGGATGATGTGCATCCTCATATCCAGGAGGTTGTGCCATATACACTTCCTCAGAAATCCATCCATTCAAGAAAGCATTCTTTACATCAAGTTGATAAAGATTCCAATTTCTAGATGCAGCAAGACTTATGAGAACCCTAATTGTAGGCATTTTTGCAACAGGAGAGAAAGTCTCCTCATAATCAATACCATGGGTTTGAGCAAACCCTTTAGCAACTAACCTTGCTTTGTGTCTATTTATACTTCCATCTGGATTCTTCTTGATTTTGTATATCCATCGAGATCCGATTATCTTCATAGATGGCTTGTTAGGTACAAGCTCCCAAGTGTCATTCTCCTTCAAGGCTTCCATTTCTTCATCCATTGCATCTCTCCAAGCTTTCTTGCTTTGTGCTTCTTCAAATGTGGTAGGTTCTTCATTGGTTGAATCCTTTGCAATGTAGATTGAGTGCTTGGTGACCAAAGAAGTATCATAACCAAACCTCTCTGGTTTCTTCTTCTCCCTCGAAGACCTTCTAAGTGGTTGATGTGAGCTCTCGGGTCCATATGTAGCATCCTGCATCTTTGCTTTACCTTTGTTCTTCCATAGCTTTAGTCTTTCCAAGTCTTCTAGGTCAATCTCCGAATCACTTTCTTCAATCTGCTTTGGCTCCTTTGGTTGAAGTGATGGAAAATCTTCATCCAAGTCATATGGCAGCTTCACTTTCCTGTCATCATCAAACCATGATTTGTTTTCATCAAAAATTACATCTCTACTCACAGAAAATCCTTTATTGGTTGGATTGTACAATCTATATCCTTTTTGGTTTTGATCATAACCAATGAATACACACTTCTCTGCCTTGGGATCCAATTTCCCTCTTACTTGAGAAGGAATGTGAGCATAGGCTAAGCATCCAAAGATTTTACAATGCTCTAGACTAGGTCTTCTTCCATTCCACACTTCATATGGAGTGGTTCCATCTAGTGACTTAGATGGAAGTCTATTTATGAGATATGTGGCTGTAGACACAGCCTCTGCCCATAGGTAGTTCGGCAATCCCTTTTCATTGAGCATGGACCTTGCAGCTTCGACAATAGCTCTGTTCCTCCTCTCTGCTACACCATTGAGTTCGGGTGTATACCTTGTAGTGACTTCCCTTTTAATGCCTCTTTCATGCAAGAAGGCATCAAATTCAGAAGAGAAGTATTCTCCTCCACCATCTGATCTGAGTCTTTTCAAAGTCCTACCTGTTTGATTTTCAACAAGAGCAATATACTTCTTAAAGCAATTAAACACTTCATCCTTGTGCTTCATGAAAAACAGAATGGTCCACCTGCTACAATCATCTATGAAAGACACATAATATCTTGAGCCTGATATAGATGGCTCCTTACTTGGACCCCACACATCCGTGTGCACTAGATCCAAAGGATTTTGATACATATATCCTTTCTTATTGAAAGGTTGTCTATGAGCCTTGCCGAGTTGACAAGCTTCACACTTATAAATCATGTGTTGCCTTGTGATATTAGGCAAACCAAGTACACTTTGGTCCCTGCAAATCTGTTTGAGTGTCCTCTCACCAATGTGAGCAAGCCTTTTGTGCCATATCTCCAACTCTGTTAGAGTTTGAGATCCATAGCTAAACAAAGCTATGTTCTTTGTATCTTCCACTTCAAAAGTGAAAAGCCTTCCTGTCTTTTCTCCTTTGGCAATCCTTCGAAAGCCTTGCCTTGGGTCTTCAACATATGCTCCAAATCGATTGAATCTAACCTGCAATCCTTTTTCAACAATCTGTCCAACACTTATTAAATTTTTGGTAATTGTAGGGACATACAAGACTTTGCTTAAGAGGTTCATATTCCCATCTGATGTCTTCACATTACCTATCTTCTCCACTGAGTGCTTTGTGTCATCTCCTGTCTGCACTTCATGCTTGTTATGAGGATCTTCCAAATCAGAAAGTAAAGCCACATTTCCTGCTACATGGTTCGAGCATCCCGAATCAATGTAAAATATGTGATCATCATCCTTACCCTTCTTCGTTGATAGATTCATAATCAATAATGAATCTTCTTGACTTTGGTCCTCTGCATAGTTATTGTAATCTCTTCTTCCTCTATGACCACTTTGATAGTTGTTGTTGTTGTTGTAATTGTTGTTGTAGTAGTTGTTGTTGTAGCCTCCATTGTACTTGCCTCTATTTGATCCATAGCCACCTCTATTGAATCCTCTTCCTCTTGAGTTCCTCGGGTTCCTGAAACATTCTTCAGTAGTATGGTTAGATAAGCCACATATGTTGCAAGGTTGAGATGATTGGAATCTCCCCCTGCCTTGCTTTCCACTTCTGCCTCTTCCTCTAGCTCGTCCTCTACCTGCAAAGTTTGCTTGGAAAGAGCTTCCTTCATCTTCATTCTTTCTATTCTTTGACTTGTCCTTGACCTTAGCTTTATCAGAATATAAGGCAGAAGTTTGATTACCTTTTGAGGACTCACCACCTTTGCTAATCTTTGCTTCATGAGTGAAGAGTTGGCCCATGAGTGTGTTGAGGTCGGGTACATGCATATCCATGTATAAATCCATGGCTGTTGTGAATGACTCCCACTTGTCGTCTGCTTTGATTCCATTCATGATTTGTCTTATGATTTGCTCCTCTTCAATTACCTCTCCAATGCTTCCAAGTTGGTCGGAAATCTCCTTCATCTTTGTGACATAATCAGTCACATTTTGCTTCGGGCTTTTCTTCATTGTTGTGAACTCCATCCACAATTGGTTCTTCCTTGCTCGAGTGTTGGAAGAGAAGAAAGAAGCAAGTGCATTCCAGGTTTCTCTTGATGTCTTGCATCCCTTGACATGAGGTAAAAGAAAATCAGAGATTGAGTTTAGAATATAGGACCTTGCAAGTGCATCCTTCGAACACCAATTCGAAAGTCCTTCCACTTCTTCATGTGATGGTTGCCCTTTGTTCCTCATGGTTGGCATTGCTTCATCTCCGGATATGAATCCATATAGATTCCTTCCTTGAAGGTAAGCCTCCATCCTTAGAGACCATGCCGGGTAGTTGTTTCGATCCAATTTGTCAATTGTTGATGGAAATCCATCTCCCATGTTGCTTGACTATGCTCTGATACCACTGTGAAGAGAGATGGTGGATGCAATCCAAAGATGAGTAGGTGCCGCTACAACCAGCTTCACACCAGCCAACTGAGACTTCAGAGTTGATTAGTAGACCCTTTGAGCTTCCTAAATCCACCAAAATATCAGCCAAGTACTTTGGAACATGTATCCCAAAAGTTTAAGTCAAGACCGACAAGTTGCGAAATGACTAGCTCCCAAAACTTGCTATTTTTGGACATACACCTGCTGGAAAAAATAAACAGTGCTCTCAACCTGGAAGGAATTAGAAAAATTCCTTTTGGGCATAGCAAATAGACTTAGCAAGCTTCCTATTCCAAGTTAAAACACTTCAAATGATGGACTGAGCACTGAGAACAAGTTTCATCAAGTTCTGGAACATTCCCACAATTCTCGGGGCTCTGCAGAGATAGACCAGTAAGCAGTAAAATGCAGATATCTCCAAAAGTATAAATCCAATGACCTTGAAACTTTATAGGTAGAAACTAGACAGTGAGAGCTATTCAACGCACGTTAAAACACTGAAAAATGTTCAGTAAAACTCGAGATATGACCTTCTGAAGTTACTGCTCTGAGTGAGTATAGCAGAGAACAAAACAGAGAGGTAGATGATAATAAATGTATAGATTCACATATGATTACAACCACATTGGCAATGAATCTTTGCACAATGGGAGTAGAATGATAGAGCTATGGAGTAAGCTCTTCAATCTCTACAAAATGACATCAAGTGGTCACGTACAAGGCTTGCTAATCGCCTCTTCCTTCTTGCTCCTTTTATAGCAATTCTTGGAGGGAGTTTTGAATTCGAATTCGAATGGCTCCACCTAAAAGTGATCCCCAAAGTTAGGAGAGATTCCCTCAGCTCAAAAATTCGTGATTTTGGTAGTTGGAGCCACGAATTTGCTTTTACATCATGGATGAGGTAAGCCATCCTTTTACTTTTTTCTTTTTCCATTTACAAGAGATAAAATGTACTCTTTTACAAGAGGTGTTCACATGACTACTCATGTGACTTACAAATGAGGATAATATCAAGCATATCAAGCATGTAGGCTTGGGAAAAATGCATCAACAAAGAAGAGGTCATCATGAGGCAAATTCTCAACGGCATTTGAAGTGATAAGCAATGGCAATCCTTCACGACGGCTTACGATCTCATCATGGATGTGCAGACTCCAGACTTCAACATCTTTCTTGGACAACTCTTCAATCAAGAAGCCAACAATAGCATAAAGGAAGGTAACTCTTATCATGGTAATTCAACTAGTGCTCTATATGCAGATAAGAAGGATAAGAAGCAGAAAGGCAAGAAGAAGGAAGAAGACAAAGAAGAGACTTCCCAAGCCAACTTCGCAAGCAAGAGCAAGTGGAAAGGGAAGAAGAAAGGACCAAAGCAAGACAAAGCCAAAGGTCAGAATGTTCAACCTTGTGCCATATGCGATAAGACCAACCACACCACTCAGAATTGCTGGTTCAATGGGAAGACCCAGAAAGGAAGTGGAAGAGGTGGATATGGCGGCAATAGAGGCAGAGGTGGACACAACTTCAACAACAACAATAGAAGCTATAATAGAAGGGACTACAACAATTATTCAAAAGATCAACCACATGAAGACTCATTACTTCTTATGAACCTAAGCCACAAAGAAGGTAAAGAAGATGATCATTTGTTCTACATAGATTCAGGATGCTCGAATCATGTTGCAGGCAACATTGCTCTTCTATCTGACTTGGAAAGTCCAAAGCATAGACATGAAGTGCAAACAAGGGATGACACGAAGCACAATGTGGAGAAGATTGGTAATGTCAAAGCTTCCAATGGCAGGACAAACATTCTGAGTAAGGTTCTCTATGTACCCACTATCACTAAAAACCTAATCAGTGTAGGCCAAATAGTTGAAAAAGGCTTGCAAGTTAGGTTCACCCAACATGGAGCTTTTGTGGAAGATCCATGTCAAGGCTTCAAGAAGATAGCCCGAGGTGAGAAGCATGGTAGGCTCTTTACTTTTGAAGTAGGAGATACCAGGAACATAGCTCTATTCAACTTTGGGTCTCAAACCCTAAGTGAGCTTGAAGTGTGGCATAAGAGACTTGCTCATGTGAATGAAAGAACCTTGAAAGATATATGCAGGGATCAAAGTGTTCTAGGACTGCCGAACATATCAAAGCAACACATGATCAACAGGTGTGATGCATGTCAGATTGGGAAGGCACAAAGACAACCATTCAACCACAAAGGCTACATCCACAACAACTTATTGGACTTAGTACATACAGATGTATGGGGACCAAGTCAAGAACCTTCATTGGCAGGATCAAGGTATTATGTCTCATTTATTGACGACCATAGTAGGTGGACTGTTCTATACTTTATCAAGAGTAAGAATGAAGTGTTTGATTGCTTCAAGAAGTATCTTGCGCATGTGGAGAATCATACAGGTAGATCACTAAAGAAGCTCAGATCTGATGGAGGGGGAGAATACTTCTCCAAAGATTTTGATGAGTTCTTGCAGGATAAAGGTATCAAAAGGGAAGTGACTACCAGGTACTCTCCTCAACTAAATGGAATTGCAGAGAGAAGAAACAAGACATTGGTTGGATCAGCCCGAACAATGCTTGAAGAGAAGAAGTTGCCACATTATCTATGGGCAGAAGCTATTTCAACTGCAGTGTACCTTGTCAATCGACTACCATCCAAATCACTTCAAGGTATGACTCCTTATGAAGCATGGCATGGAAGAAAACCTAGTCTTGGACATTGCAAGGTTTTTGGTTGTTTAGCTTATGTTCATGTACCATCACAAATAAGAGGTAAGCTAGATGAAAGGGCAACAAAGGCAGTGTTTATTGGATATGATTCAACTCAGATGGGTTACAGGTTCTTCAATCCTTCAACCAAGCAATTCACTACAAGTAGAGATGTTGTGTTTGAAGAACACAGGTCTTGGTATGATGAAGACAAACAAAAGGTAACACTACCATATGATCTTGATTATGACTCTCATCAATTAGGAAGCAAGCATGATACACAGGTCCAGGATCCAAGAAGTGATACAGACGATGACCAAGATGAAAGAGAAAGGGATTACAAGCTATGGAAGTCAAGAGGCAAAGCAAAGATGCAAGAGGTTGGAGAATGCTCCAAACAAGCACCTAGAAGATCAGCAAGAGAGAAGAAACAACCAGAAAGGTATGGATATGATTCCACATTTGTTACAAAGCATTCAATCTACTTGGCAAAAGACTCTATTTCAGAGGAACCCTCAACCTATGAAGAGGCAAAGGGAAACCCTAATTGGGAAAAGGCCATGAACGAAGAGATAGATGCATTGAAGGAAATGGACACTTGGGATTTGGTTCCAATGTCACCGAATCAAAAGGTAATTGGTTGCCGATGGGTATATAAAGTTAAAAGAAATTCAGATGGATCACTTTGCAGGTACAAGGCAAGATTAGTTGCCAAAGGATGCTCACAAACTCATGGTATAGACTATGAGGAAACATTCTCACCAGTTGCAAAGATGACTACAATCAGGACATTGATAAGTGTAGCTGCTGCAAGGAATTGGAGACTCCTCCAACTTGATGTGAAAAATGCATTCCTAAATGGTTGGATAAGTGAAGAGGTATACATGTCACAACCACCAGGTTTTGAAAACCCTAATCATCCATCTTATGTTTGCAGACTTAAGAAAGCATTGTATGGATTGAAACAAGCTCCAAGAGCTTGGAATTACAGGTTGGTTACATATCTTCAAGACCAAGGGTTCAAAGCTAGCAGCTCCGATCCTTCTCTATTCATCAAAAGGGATCACAATGAGGTTATCTATCTATGTGTATATGTAGATGATATTATTGTGACAGGTGATGATCTAAATGGCATTCAAAGGATCAAGAGACACATGCAAGAGGAGTTCAAAATCAGTGACCTAGGTGAACTCACATATTTCCTAGGTATGCAGGTGATATACACAGATGAAGGAATGTATTTGACTCAAAGAAGATACATTCAGGATCTTCTTCTCAAGTTCAAAATGGAGAACACTAAACCTGCAGGTACACCTTTGGAGATGAATCATAAACTTAGTGTTTATGAAGGTGAGAAAATTGAAGACATAAAAGAGTATCAAAGCTTGGTAGGTAGCTTGATATATGCTACTCACACAAGGGCAGACATCTCATATAGTGTGGGAGTGCTTAGTCAGTTCATGCACTCACCAAGAAGACCACACATGGATGCGGCTAAGAGAGTACTTAAGTATCTCAAAGGTACAATCAACGAAGGTATATTCTATCCTTACTCTTTCGATTTGGATATCAAAATCTGCTCAGATGCAGATTGGGCAGGAGCTAAGGATGATAGAAAAAGTACATCTGGTTACTTAGCATTTGCAGGTTCGAAGCTAGTGTCATGGAGTTCCAAAAAGCAACCAACAGTTGCTTTATCCTCAACTGAAGCAGAGTACAGAGGCTTGACCATAGCAACTCAAGAGGCAATATGGTTAAAAGCATTATATACAGATTTGGGACTTGTGAGTTCCAAACCTCACATATTTGGAGATAATGTAAGTTCCATGCATCTAGCGGCAAATCCTATTTTCCATGCGAGAACCAAGCACATAGAAGTCCATTATCACTTCATCAGGGAGAAGCTCATGGCAAAGGAGATCGACATTTCTTTTGTTCCGACTGAAAAGCAAGTAGCAGATATGATGACGAAGGCACTTGATGGAATAAAGCTTTGTAGATTCAAAGCTATGGCAGGTATTCAACCTATCAGAGAATGAAGACTCAAGCATACTTTAGCTTGAGGGGGAGCTGTTGGAACATCAAGCTTACACTATGCTTGAGGTGGATTTGATCTACATCAAAGGCTATCGCGTCGAAAGAATATCCGTTGGAGAGTTCTTTTTCATATGCTCATTTATTGTATTTTTTGAGAATACTTTGATGGCTCATTTACCGTTGTAAAAGCCTTGAGGTTGACACATGTAAAGGTAGAAATATAGAGCCAAAATCCCACGAAATTTTGGTGGTTGAAGTTGCATTCAATCAAGCAAATCAAGTCACCTAAAAGTAGATCAATCAAGATCTTCACTTTTCCTAGATTGTAGGGAAGTGAATTGATTCCCTCCAACAACCATTCCCACCTTCATTTGAATTCAAATTCAAGTTGTAAAAGTCCTGGAACACTCTTAGAGGCTATATAAGGAGTTGAAATCACTTGTACATTACATGGAAGAAGTATACATACACTTGTGACCATCATTGTCTTGCTCCTTCAATTTTCTGCATCATCTTCTTCGCCAACAGTAATCTTGCAGAGGCTGCTGCTCTCTCCTCAGAGCTCCAAATTGAGTGCAAGAGGACTCAGTGGAAAGTTATCAGTGTCTAGTTTATGCTTGTAAATTTTCAAAGCATTTGGTTCAGCAGATTTGGGGAAATCTCAGTTTTTCTGCCTTGGGGTCAATCTCTGCGTATTCCTGAAAAATAGGAAGTACCACCGGTGAATGTCGCATTCATTCCTATAGCATATTTTGCTTATTCCTTATACTTTTGTGCATTCCATACACTCAACCCTATGTGTATCACTCCCATAAAAGGATTTTTTCTAATTGTAATCACGCTGGTCGCTATGGGCATTTGAAGTTCATTGTCTCTTCCATAGATAGTAAGTTTTTTGAGCTAGTCGACCCGCGAACCTATCTGTTTTGTATCGACTCATTCTCCTTGATGCTCCAAGGTACATAGTGTGTTTCTTTGCACTTATAGCATGCCTATAAGGTCTATTTGAGTCTCCAAAAGCTCAAGGGCTGGTCTTGTGCCGGTTGGCTTGACCAAACTTCATCGCTTCGAAACGCACTTTTCTACCTTCGACAAGCTTCTCCAAGTTCTTTCAGTGGTATCAGAGCTAGTTCAAGATGGGTGACGGCTTTCCCTCAATGATCGAAAAGCTTGATCGACACAACTATGCGGCTTGGCAAATCAGAATGGAGGCCTACTTGCAAGGTAGAAATCTTTATGGAATTGTAGTAGGTGATGAAGCTATGCCTATTCCAAGATCCAAAGGAGGACCTACACAAGAGGAGACAGATAAGCTCACACTTTGGTGCGCAAGGGATGCTCAAGCAAGGTCGTACATACTAAACTCTATCTCTGACTTTCTATTACCACATATTAGAGGATGCAAGACATCTCAAGAGACTTGGGATGACCTGGAGACTTTCTTTTCTGCTAGTACCAAAGCAAGAAAGAATCATCTTTGGAACGAGTTCAACCAAATGAAGAAGACACCTAAACAAACCATCACAGAGTTTGTTACCAAGGTCAAAGAGGTTGCGGATCAGTTAGCATCCATTGGAGAGCTGATTGAAGAAGAGGTCATCATGAGGCAAATTCTCAACGGCATTTGAAGTGATAAGCAATGGCAATCCTTCACGACGGCTTACGATCTCATCATGGATGTGCAGACTCCAGACTTCAACATCTTTCTTGGACAACTCTTCAATCAAGAAGCCAACAATAGCATAAAGGAAGGTAACTCTTATCATGGTAATTCAACTAGTGCTCTATATGCAGATAAGAAGGATAAGAAGCAGAAAGGCAAGAAGAAGGAAGAAGACAAAGAAGAGACTTCCCAAGCCAACTTCGCAAGCAAGAGCAAGTGGAAAGGGAAGAAGAAAGGACCAAAGCAAGACAAAGCCAAAGGTCAGAATGTTCAACCTTGTGCCATATGCGATAAGACCAACCACACCACTCAGAATTGCTGGTTCAATGGGAAGACCCAGAAAGGAAGTGGAAGAGGTGGATATGGCGGCAATAGAGGCAGAGGTGGACACAACTTCAACAACAACAATAGAAGCTATAATAGAAGGGACTACAACAATTATTCAAAAGATCAACCACATGAAGACTCATTACTTCTTATGAACCTAAGCCACAAAGAAGGTAAAGAAGATGATCATTTGTTCTACATAGATTCAGGATGCTCGAATCATGTTGCAGGCAACATTGCTCTTCTATCTGACTTGGAAAGTCCAAAGCATAGACATGAAGTGCAAACAAGGGATGACACGAAGCACAATGTGGAGAAGATTGGTAATGTCAAAGCTTCCAATGGCAGGACAAACATTCTGAGTAAGGTTCTCTATGTACCCACTATCACTAAAAACCTAATCAGTGTAGGCCAAATAGTTGAAAAAGGCTTGCAAGTTAGGTTCACCCAACATGGAGCTTTTGTGGAAGATCCATGTCAAGGCTTCAAGAAGATAGCCCGAGGTGAGAAGCATGGTAGGCTCTTTACTTTTGAAGTAGGAGATACCAGGAACATAGCTCTATTCAACTTTGGGTCTCAAACCCTAAGTGAGCTTGAAGTGTGGCATAAGAGACTTGCTCATGTGAATGAAAGAACCTTGAAAGATATATGCAGGGATCAAAGTGTTCTAGGACTGCCGAACATATCAAAGCAACACATGATCAACAGGTGTGATGCATGTCAGATTGGGAAGGCACAAAGACAACCATTCAACCACAAAGGCTACATCCACAACAACTTATTGGACTTAGTACATACAGATGTATGGGGACCAAGTCAAGAACCTTCATTGGCAGGATCAAGGTATTATGTCTCATTTATTGACGACCATAGTAGGTGGACTGTTCTATACTTTATCAAGAGTAAGAATGAAGTGTTTGATTGCTTCAAGAAGTATCTTGCGCATGTGGAGAATCATACAGGTAGATCACTAAAGAAGCTCAGATCTGATGGAGGGGGAGAATACTTCTCCAAAGATTTTGATGAGTTCTTGCAGGATAAAGGTATCAAAAGGGAAGTGACTACCAGGTACTCTCCTCAACTAAATGGAATTGCAGAGAGAAGAAACAAGACATTGGTTGGATCAGCCCGAACAATGCTTGAAGAGAAGAAGTTGCCACATTATCTATGGGCAGAAGCTATTTCAACTGCAGTGTACCTTGTCAATCGACTACCATCCAAATCACTTCAAGGTATGACTCCTTATGAAGCATGGCATGGAAGAAAACCTAGTCTTGGACATTGCAAGGTTTTTGGTTGTTTAGCTTATGTTCATGTACCATCACAAATAAGAGGTAAGCTAGATGAAAGGGCAACAAAGGCAGTGTTTATTGGATATGATTCAACTCAGATGGGTTACAGGTTCTTCAATCCTTCAACCAAGCAATTCACTACAAGTAGAGATGTTGTGTTTGAAGAACACAGGTCTTGGTATGATGAAGACAAACAAAAGGTAACACTACCATATGATCTTGATTATGACTCTCATCAATTAGGAAGCAAGCATGATACACAGGTCCAGGATCCAAGAAGTGATACAGACGATGACCAAGATGAAAGAGAAAGGGATTACAAGCTATGGAAGTCAAGAGGCAAAGCAAAGATGCAAGAGGTTGGAGAATGCTCCAAACAAGCACCTAGAAGATCAGCAAGAGAGAAGAAACAACCAGAAAGGTATGGATATGATTCCACATTTGTTACAAAGCATTCAATCTACTTGGCAAAAGACTCTATTTCAGAGGAACCCTCAACCTATGAAGAGGCAAAGGGAAACCCTAATTGGGAAAAGGCCATGAACGAAGAGATAGATGCATTGAAGGAAATGGACACTTGGGATTTGGTTCCAATGTCACCGAATCAAAAGGTAATTGGTTGCCGATGGGTATATAAAGTTAAAAGAAATTCAGATGGATCACTTTGCAGGTACAAGGCAAGATTAGTTGCCAAAGGATGCTCACAAACTCATGGTATAGACTATGAGGAAACATTCTCACCAGTTGCAAAGATGACTACAATCAGGACATTGATAAGTGTAGCTGCTGCAAGGAATTGGAGACTCCTCCAACTTGATGTGAAAAATGCATTCCTAAATGGTTGGATAAGTGAAGAGGTATACATGTCACAACCACCAGGTTTTGAAAACCCTAATCATCCATCTTATGTTTGCAGACTTAAGAAAGCATTGTATGGATTGAAACAAGCTCCAAGAGCTTGGAATTACAGGTTGGTTACATATCTTCAAGACCAAGGGTTCAAAGCTAGCAGCTCCGATCCTTCTCTATTCATCAAAAGGGATCACAATGAGGTTATCTATCTATGTGTATATGTAGATGATATTATTGTGACAGGTGATGATCTAAATGGCATTCAAAGGATCAAGAGACACATGCAAGAGGAGTTCAAAATCAGTGACCTAGGTGAACTCACATATTTCCTAGGTATGCAGGTGATATACACAGATGAAGGAATGTATTTGACTCAAAGAAGATACATTCAGGATCTTCTTCTCAAGTTCAAAATGGAGAACACTAAACCTGCAGGTACACCTTTGGAGATGAATCATAAACTTAGTGTTTATGAAGGTGAGAAAATTGAAGACATAAAAGAGTATCAAAGCTTGGTAGGTAGCTTGATATATGCTACTCACACAAGGGCAGACATCTCATATAGTGTGGGAGTGCTTAGTCAGTTCATGCACTCACCAAGAAGACCACACATGGATGCGGCTAAGAGAGTACTTAAGTATCTCAAAGGTACAATCAACGAAGGTATATTCTATCCTTACTCTTTCGATTTGGATATCAAAATCTACTCAGATGCAGATTGGGCAGGAGCTAAGGATGATAGAAAAAGTACATCTGGTTACTTAGCATTTGCAGGTTCGAAGCTAGTGTCATGGAGTTCCAAAAAGCAACCAACAGTTGCTTTATCCTCAACTGAAGCAGAGTACAGAGGCTTGACCATAGCAACTCAAGAGGCAATATGGTTAAAAGCATTATATACAGATTTGGGACTTGTGAGTTCCAAACCTCACATATTTGGAGATAATGTAAGTTCCATGCATCTAGCGGCAAATCCTATTTTCCATGCGAGAACCAAGCACATAGAAGTCCATTATCACTTCATCAGGGAGAAGCTCATGGCAAAGGAGATCGACATTTCTTTTGTTCCGACTGAAAAGCAAGTAGCAGATATGATGACGAAGGCACTTGATGGAATAAAGCTTTGTAGATTCAAAGCTATGGCAGGTATTCAACCTATCAGAGAATGAAGACTCAAGCATACTTTAGCTTGAGGGGGAGCTGTTGGAACATCAAGCTTACACTATGCTTGAGGTGGATTTGATCTACATCAAAGGCTATCGCGTCGAAAGAATATCCGTTGGAGAGTTCTTTTTCATATGCTCATTTATTGTATTTTTTGAGAATACTTTGATGGCTCATTTACCGTTGTAAAAGCCTTGAGGTTGACACATGTAAAGGTAGAAATATAGAGCCAAAATCCCACGAAATTTTGGTGGTTGAAGTTGCATTCAATCAAGCAAATCAAGTCACCTAAAAGTAGATCAATCAAGATCTTCACTTTTCCTAGATTGTAGGGAAGTGAATTGATTCCCTCCAACAACCATTCCCACCTTCATTTGAATTCAAATTCAAGTTGTAAAAGTCCTGGAACACTCTTAGAGGCTATATAAGGAGTTGAAATCACTTGTACATTACATGGAAGCAATATACATACACTTGTGACCATCATTGTCTTGCTCCTTCAATTTTCTGCATCATCTTCTTCGCCAACAGTAATCTTGCAGAGGCTGCTGCTCTCTCCTCAGAGCTCCAAATTGAGTGCAAGAGGACTCATTGGAAAGGTATCAGTGTCTAGTTTATGCCTGTAAATTGTCAAAGCATTTGGTTCAGCAGATTTGGGGAAATCTCAGTTTTTCTGCCTCGGGGTCAATCTCTGCGTATTCCTGAAAAATAGGAAGTACCACCGGTGAATATCGCATTCATTCCTATAGCATATTTTGCTTATTCCTTATACTTTTGTGCATTCCATACACTCAACCCTATGTGTATCACTCCCATAAAAGGATTTTTTCTAATTGTAATCACGCTGGTCGCTATGGGCATTTGAAGTTCATTGTCTCTTCCATAGATAGTAAGTTTTTTGAGCTAGTCGACCCGCGAACCTATCTGTTTTGTATCGACTCATTCTCCTTGATGCTCCAAGGTACATAGTGTGTTTCTTTGCACTTATAGCATGCCTATAAGGTCTATTTGAGTCTCCAAAAGCTCAAGGGCTGGTCTTGTGCCGGTTGGCTTGACCAAACTTCATCGCTTCGAAATGCACTTTTCTACCTTCGACAAGCTTCTCCAAGTTCTTTCATTTTTCGTCTCCTCTTATCAATACATTGGAATGAAATTGTGGACTTAGGGCAACCAAAACTGACCTAGTATCAGAAAGTTTGGGCAAACTATCATTGTGCATAGGCATTTTCCCTTGGGCTAAGAGGACGAACATTTTGGTGCGTCTGCCGGGAAAAGCTTGGCACGTCTCTATAAGGGAGTGTCATAGGTTCGCCTAGCGCCACATGTTGGCCGAGCTTGCGGACCCTAGATCTAGTACATGAGCGAGGGGAGCTCATCCTCAGGAGCAACACAAACGCAAAGAGAGGAATGCGCTGAGAGAAGAGCCCTTGAAAGAGAAAGGAAGAGGTGGGAATCGCAAGGCGAGTCAACCTTGACTAGCTCGAAGAAATCTGCCAAAAACGTGTACTCCTGTAGGAGAGTCGCGAATCAAGTGCGAAAGTTTGAAGGAGGGATCATGAGGCCACGTGCGCTAAATTTCTGGGATCGAAGTGATATTGAAATCACATCTCTGTTCGAAATGGCTCAACGGATTTCGGTTCATTTGGGGGCTTTACCAAGTTCTCAAGTGCTTGGGACGAGGATCCGGATAGTTTTATCCAGCTGTTTGAAGTTACTTGTGAGGCCAATGAGGTAGTTGACCAGGGTCAAAGGTTGAGGATTTTTCCAGCTATTCTCCGTGATGAGGCAGCCAATTGGTATGGGAATCTGACACCACAAGAGCGTGGAACTTATCAGATGCTCAAGGAAGCCTTCTTGGCAAAGTTTCGACGACAAGGCTTCCAAGATAGATTGGGCCAACAGATGGATTACCTGCGACAGGGAGTCAATGAAAGCATCGATAACTACATTCAGAGAATGGAAACCTTGGTAAGAAAGATGGGCGCGAATGCCCCGAACGATGAGACGTTGAAGAGAAGATTTATTGCGGAATTGAGAGATCCTACGGCGCAGCAGCATATCAGCCTGACAAGACCGACAACATTAATAGATGCTAAGGAACAAGCAAGGCTTTGGGAGGAAGTACAATTATGTCAACAGAGGAAGATGGAGCTCTTATACGAGCCAATGGGAGGCCCAGGAAATATACCGATGAAAGATCCTGGTCAGGGAAGTCCCGCATTGACGACTCCAGCTTTTGTAGCTGCCACTAGCACGCCAAGCGAGGTAAAGCCTGCGCTAACTGAAGAACGAATATTGGAGTTGGTCACACAAGCTATAAAAGAAATATACACAGTAAAACCAGAGTTCACAACAAACCCGAATCAAGTGTTTCGATCAAATACATGGTGTGGAAAGTGCCATGATTACGACCATTTGGCTTCAGAATGCCCTACAATCTCGAGAGTATTCACAGATAGATCACCACCTAGAATGCGTTGCACTTTTTGTGGAAGGACCAATCACACGGAGGACCGATGTTACAACAAGAGATCCTATGAAGAGAGGACCATGAAATCGGGAGATACAAGAGAACGGTCTTATACGGGATTGCCTGCTCAAAGTGTCCCGCCTACATCTCGTTGGGAAAATAGACAAACTTATGGATATGGTGCTCAGGGTCAAGGAGGAGACTATCCGAGAGGAGTCGCACGTGATCAAAAGAGAGATGGTCCAATCCAGTTCTGGAGATGCCATGGCCATCAATCTAGATGTCCAAACGAAAAGAAACCACTTGATTATACCCCACTATGTAGGTACTGTATTGGAGACGGCCACTTTGATGAAGATTGTCCAAAACGAAGAGCTGCCGCCGGCAAGGAAAAAGGACTAGTAGGGTCCTCGAATTATGTTGATACTCAGATGCATTCCACAACGAGAGCTCAAGAGCACGTTCCTACGATCGGAGTAGTGTTCAAGACACCGAACCCTCAAGAAGACTCTAGCTCGTCAATGCACTTTGTGGATGCTTATCAGGCCAAGAACCCGCATAAAGAGCCAACTGTGGCAGTAGTCATAAGGACTCAAGAGTATTTGAAGAAAAATCTAGAAGGTGAAAGCGAAAAAGCAAGCCAAGAGAAGATACCCGAACATGAAGAGGTAGAAAACCAAGTTGGAGGATTTGCTGAGCAGCAAGAGTTTGAGGATGGGGAAGAGATAGAGATTCTTCCACCAGTGACCAAGGAGTTTGTGCCAGGCATAGCACCATTCCCTGAAAGATTAAGGGCTCCAAGGTGTAGGAAGGAAAGACAAAGTTCAGAAGAAGTGGACATCATAAAGCTGCTCGCTGACACGGAAGTCACATTGGGCATTGGCACATTGCTGAAATGTTCACCTGTATATAGGAAACAATTCTACAACGAATATATTAAGAAGCCAAGGAAAGCTCGAGATAAAAAGAGACAAGATAAAGAGGTCCAAGGTATGATTCAAAGTATTACGATGCAAATTGATTCGAATGCTCTAGCTGTGACAGTCAAGATTAAAGGGTATGCAGTCCCCGGTGCTCAGTTAGATAGTGGAGCTGCAGTCAACTTAATGACTGAGTACATGATGAAATCTTTGGGCCTCAACCACATGGAAGAAACTCCGATGTCCTTGAGGATGGCAGATCAAACGCAAGTAAAGCCTGCAGGTCTTTTGAAGAATGTAAGCACCGTTGTGGGCGGTCTAGAATTTACAGTTGATTATCTGATAGTAAGACCAAGGACCTCAGAGGCCACCTTCTCGATCTTACTTGGACGGCCATGGCTGGTGCAAGCCAAATGTGTGCACGATTGGCGCACAGGATTTATCACAATTGGACCGAAGGGCGAACGAATACAACTTCAAGTGTCTCCAAACTTGTCTGGCAAGAAATGGACAACAGCTGAGGAAAGGGAGCAAAAAGCAAAGGAAAAGGTTAGACAAGAAATGGCGCGGGTAAGATTTGCCTTGCGCACGGAGACTTCCAAGGACCTTTTGCAGGATGGATTTAACTTGCAATTGTCCAACCTCCAACATGCGAAAGGGGGCGAGTACAAAGACCCACTAGTTTACAAGGATGACTCAGACCAGGAGTTGCTGGGATGGTTGACACACACAAGTGAATTTGAGTGCTACATGTTGAGTATAGGCGCAAAGGAAAGCAAAGCTACCCAATCCCTGGAGAAGGGAACTTCAAAAGATGAGTTGAAGCTGGAGTCAGCTCCGACAATGGAAGTGCAACAGTTGAGAGAAAGGGTCAGAGTGCTAGAAGCAGAGCTTCTAAGGAGAAGCCGAGAATCGGAAAAAGAAGCGAAGAGTAAGACTAAAGTGTCGGAAGCCATTGCAAAAGCTGAACTAAAGAAAATGGGTCCAGTCGAAACAGAAAAAAACAATAATTTACTGGCCAACCATGCACGCGTGATCGGGGAGCACTTTCCAATCACAGCGTCATCAAGGAATAAGGAATATTCGCGAGAAGCTCAGGTGGAAAGATGGGAAGTTTTTCCAGAAAAGTTCTTGAGCGTGGGGTCAGAGCTACCAGATGGAGTACGAGATTGCATTAAATTGGCACTCAAAAATTCAGCAAGGTCCTTTGCATGGTCATACAGTGATCTGAGAGGAATTGATCCGCGAATCTGCCAACATTATATAGATTTGGAAGAAGGCACCCGACCAATATGTCAATGACTTAGGCGGACAAATCCAGTCTACTCAGAATTGATCAAGCTGGAATTGACTAAGTTATTGGAAGCAGGATTCATATATCCCATCGCATCCAGCGAATGGGTATCACCAATTGTAGTTGTTCCGAAAAAAAAAAAGAAAATCCGCATTTGCATAGATTATCGGAAGTTGAATGAGCGCACAAAAAAGGATCACTTCCCTTTGCGGTTTACTGAGCAAATCTTGGACAGAGTGGCTGGCCATAAATTGTACTCATTTTTGGATGGTTTCAGTGGGTACAACCAGATCCAAATCCATGAAGAGGATCAATCAAAAACCACCTTCACTACTGAATGGGGCACATACGCATATCGTGTGATGCCATTTGGATTATGCAATGCACCGGCCACATTCCAGAGGGCAATGATAGCTGCATACCAAGACTATTTGCAGGATTGGATGGAGATATTCCTCGATGACTTTGCGATCAGAGGCAACGATGAAAACATGATGGAGAGGATCGAAGCTATTTTAAGAAGAACATTGAAAAAGGCATCGCATTAAATCTTGAAAAGTGTACATTTGGAGTACGAAGAGGATTGCTTTTGGGACATGTTATTTCCGAAAAAGGGATCGTTGTGGACGAGGATAAAGTAGAAAAAATCGGACAACTTCCACCTCCTCAAAACTTGCGGCAAGTCAGAGGATTCTTAGGGCATGCTAATTATTATCGACGATTTATATTAAATTTTGCATCAATAGCAGCACCACTGACGAATCTTTTGAGGAAAGACCAACAATATCAATGGACTGGAGAGTGTCAAGTTGCATTCGACTTGATCAAAGAGAGATTGATAAATGCACCGATTTTGGTAGCACCTGACTGGACGAAAGAATTTCATGTGCACACAGATGCTTCTCATACTGTGGTTGGAGCAGTGCTATGCCAAGCCGATGAAAAGAAGTTTGACCACCCTATTTATTACGCAAGTCGAAACTTGAATAGCACTGAGAGGAACTACACAACTACAGAGAAGGAATGCCTCTCGATGATCTTTGCGGTAAACAAGTATCGGCACTATCTGATGGGAAAGCATTTCACGTTTTATGTGGATCACGAAGCCCTAAAGTATATCATCAATAAACCCGAGCTATCAAGGTGATTGATGAGGTGGATGCTACTCCTACAAGAATTTCAGTTCACAGTGGTAACCAAACCAGGCAAAGCGCACATATTGGCTGACCATTTATCTCGAATTATTAATGAGGAGCCAATCTCTGGTGTGCCCGATGATGCTCCTGATAGACATCTATTTCAGGTTGATGCTAAGGTACCTTGGTATGCCGACTTGGTGAATTTCGTGTGTACCACCAAATACCTGCCGAGAGCAAGCAAGAGAGAGAAGCAAAAACTATTAGCACTGGCAAAACACCATAGCATCATTGGTGGGTAGCTCTATCGATATTTTGTCCATGAAAGCATTTATTGGAGGTGTCTCGAGGAAGAAGAAGCAACCCTAGTTTTGAGGGCATTACATGATGAACCCTGTGGTGGGCATTTTACTGGTGAGCTAATGGCAAGAAAGATCTTATTGGTTGGGTATTGGTGGCCAACGCTGTTCAAAGACTCTCACACATACTGTAAGAAATGTGACAAATGCCAAAGAATGGGCAAACCAACATTAGCACATGCAGCTCCTCTTACGCCGGTGCTGGCTCTTAAGCCTTTTGAAAAATGGGGAATTGATTTTGTGGGGCCTATTGATCCTCTCTCAAGACGTAGATCCAATAGGTACATCTTGGTCTGCACTGACTATGTTACCAAGTGGGTAGAAGCCAAAGCTCTAAAAACTGACTGAGCTATTGATGTAGCTAAATTTTTGTATGAACAAATTATCACACGATTTGGATGCCCGTTGGAGATAGTGAGTGATAGAGGAACACACTTTGTCAACAAGCTGATCGAGGAATTAATGGAATTATATAAGATCAAACATAGGAAGAGCACTCCATATTACCCGAGGGCGAATGGACAAGTGGAGGTTACCAACAAGGTTCTTGAATAGATTTTGACAAAGACAGTAGCTGTGCATAGGCGAGACTGGGATGAGAGACTTTTGGAAGCTTTGTGGGCGTATCGAACATCCTACCGAGTGACGACTAAGAGCACTCCGTTCTCCCTAGTATATGGCGAGGAAGCCATCTTTCCCATCGAAAAAGAAGTTTTGACATTAAGAGTGGCCATTGAGGCCAGGCTGGGAGAGGAAGAGTCATTGAAGGAGAGGTACATACAACTGGTCAAGCTAGAAGAAAAGAGACTCATTGCACAGCAAAGTCTGGAAGCTATTCAGAGAAGACGTAAGGAGAGGCACGACAAGAATCTCAAGACCTATGCGATTCAAGAAGGGGATTTGGTGCTAGTCTATGATAGCAAATATTATAAATTCTCGGGGAAGTTACACAAAAGATGGGCAGGGCCGTTTAAAGTGGTGGAACTCAACTCCAATGGTTCCATGCAAATTCAAGATTTAGGAGAATAATGTGCTCCCGTGAAGGTTAACGTGCTTCGAGTTAAACCATATTTCAACTAGCATTAGGACGGGAGAAGCCAGACGAGATCCAAGCGGAAGGACGTAGTAGACTCCTTGTACATAGATGTATAGTTATATATATATATATATATATATATATATATATATATATATATATATATATATATATATATATATATATATATATATATATATATATATATATATATATATATATATATATATATATATATATATATATATATATATATATATATATATATATATATATATATATATATATGCGCATATGTTAGCTATGATTTTTGTTGTCATAAATATTATCCCTTGCTAGCTCAAGATTTTGGACTTCTAATTTTTTTTTTTTTTTTTTTTTGTGTTGCGTAGAGACTGTTACGAGCTAAGTAACAAAATGGCAGATCAAATAACTCAACTCTATTTGTACGAGCTGGGGATATATTTCTTGGACCAGACATTTGCCCGCATGGACATAGAGGTCGACGACTTTGAGACCGAATATGATGTGGAGCAAGCGCACTGGCTAGTATGCTTCATAAACCAGGGTTTGGATATTACGTTTCATATTGAGTGGTTTAAGACATACCTGATCCGACATGTAGGGTGGGTGGGGGATTGATATTACTATTTCGACCCTTCGAGGGAAATGCCTAACGAAGAGAACGATATCACTTGGGCTTGGGCAGATCTGTTAATGATAGGTAGTGATGACGGAGCTCCTGAAGTTGAGCCTGACTCGCCCTACGGAAGTCGTTGGGATGCGAGTACGAGGTGAGGCTATATGAGACATCCAAGAGACCCACATTCTAGATCATCAAGGATAGGTATATAAGGGACCAGGGCATAGCTGGTTGTATTTATCTAGTGAAAATTCAAATCGATGATACATATGTGGTATCTGTAACTGAGAGAGTGGGGTAAAGAGATGGTTGATCTATCAGAGGCTGGAGTGTGTATGTTTGCATGCATGTTTGGGAATAGTGGAGAACATCCCTTTCTTTCTCTCCCTAATCTCGCGACTGGGATAACTTAATTAACTATTATAAAAAAAAATAAAAATAAAAATAAAAATTAAAAAAAAAAAGAGAAAAAAAAGAAAAAAAAACATTGTGTTGTTGTGATTGTACCAATGCGCTATGGTGGGCTAGTAGGTGGGTGGAGTTATCCTAGCCGGGTGGTTAGGACCACGAGCCGCAGCTAGTTTCGCCATAGGCTTGGGATGCATATGCTTGTGTCTTAGCTACGCGCCATAACAGGTTGGTAAGTAGGTGGAGCCATCGTGGCTGGGTAGTCACGACCACGAGCCGCATCCAGCTTCGTTATGGGCTAGCTGATATATGTTACTTGTCTAGCGTTATGTGTTTGTGTGTTGTGCGCTGGGTTGCATTGGTAGATGGGTGGAATCAACCTGGCCGGGTGGTCAGGGCAACGAATTGCATCCAATGTCAACTTAGGCCAACGTGTGAATATAAATAAAATTTACATATGAAATTATTCCCCACTCCTGAGGGGGAGAGAGAGAGAGAGGAGAGGGCGATGATCGCCTGGGAGGGAACGTTATTTGCTTGTGTGATTGGTATGGTGGCTTGTGACAGATCAGCTCACTCTGAATCAACATTCTCAAAGGCACGGATACTGTATATGTATTTATAGATGAGATCTTTAGCGAGGTAATGCAACGGTCTTGCTTTATAACTTGTGTGCTCTATCCGAGGGTTTTCCAGTGTGTGGGACACTCTAGGGTTTTTATGTAGTACTTGACCTGTACTCGAGTCTCGATGACTTTTGTAGGACGACGATGGGGATTCTTCGGGAGTGTCTAGTCATGGAATAATTGTACATAGCGAATAGTAGGTGCAATAATGGGGTATGCATTTTGGGTAGGTTGCATCTCCTATTGGATTCATTTCAGTTGTCGTTGTTTATTTCGGTATTTTCTTTTCTATTTTCCATAATGATAGTTGCATGTGTAAAACATGGAAAGGTATGCATGTGTTATTTTAATTGAGACTATTTTCATAATGGAAGGCATGAGCAATTTGATGCATGATGGAAATGGAATTGCATATATGTGCGTGTCCGTGGATCATTTTGTAAACGAATGATTTGTATGTATTCATGAGTGATTTTGTTTGAGCACTAATGGCTTCAATGAGTGCAGGTCTAGTGGAAATGATGGCTCGATGAAGAGGTATGTAAATAAGTTGTACACCGACAGTCTCATGGCTGTTTGGATTGTATTGCAGCAAGAGTGGCTCGTTGAGGACGACTTCGCAAATAAGAAGAGGGGAGTATGTTAGCTTCGTAAATGCTTGGTTTCTATGCACTAACATGTTTCTATTTGGTAGAGGATATGCTTGGATGCAGGTATTTTGCAAGGAAAAGATAGCCAAAATGATAAACTGCAATCAAATGTGGTGGCTTGGAGAAGGGAATTGGCGTCATGACAACTCGGTGTAATAGGAGGACGACCCAATGTAGACCCAACGATCAATGGAGTGCAGAAAGATGGGCATCTTTGAGAGTCACTTGGAGATAAGGATGCACTATTAAGAGAAGATCATGTCTGGGGAAATTGTGCATTTTTTGGCCAAGAAGAATAAAAGGAGAGTCGAAAGCAATGTCACACATTGGACGGCAATTAACCTTGGAAGAATTTCATATGTATTGTGATGAAGCCATAAAGATTACAATTACAAAGAAAAAAAACATCTGAATGAGTTGGGCTTTTGGGAAATCTTGTGGTGTAGAGAAAAAGGGGGTTAGGCAGTGGTCAGCCTGCTGTCAGAGGGTCAATTTGATTTGGTTTTTTGGGAAAGAAAAAACGGTATTTGTCTTTCTCTCTCTCTCTCTCTCTCTCTCTCTCTCTCTCTCTCTCTCTCTCTCGTGGCTTCTTTTTGTTTTTGTTTTTTGTGTGCAGGAAAATGCACCGGGGAGGGTATGGCCTATTACCTCACACACGGGTGAGCAGAGATACACGGGAGGAATGAAGCGTGGCCGATAGACTTGGAGCCGATAAGGGGGGGATAAGAAGAAAAGGGCGCACAGTTGGGGGGGAGACTTCTGGAGTTTTCTGCTAAGGGAGAATGGGAGGTGGGTGATCGTCCTTCTGTTCTTGTTAGAAGAAAAAGCTGAAGGGAGTTTTTTTTGGCTGTTACATACGGTACACACAACCCATCCATCAAGGAAAAAAAGGGGAAATCGTTCAGAGCCCGCTGGGGGGGGGGAGTGGCTTGGACAGTTGCTTTTTGGGGAAGCTCTCGGAGAGCAACAGAGAGCGGGAGGTATTTTTGGAGGAGTTGAACACGCCAGGGGATCTCTCGGGGAAGTCACGCTTGATCCTTATGGAGGGGAGGAACAACGAGAAAAAGTGATAAAGGCTAGAGCGTGGAAAAAAGAACCTCAGCTGAATCGAGGACAGCGAGCTTGGGAGCATAATTAGTCAAGGGGCTTCAAAGAGAGATACTGGAGTTCAAGGGGATTGTTTGGCACATTTGGAAGGGAACAAAGACATCCACACCTCCACGCTTAGCTGTTACCGTTTACAGTGTTGACGGAGAAGGCAATCGAAGAGAGACAGCAGGCATCAATTGAAAGTGTGACATCGATGCTTTCAATCTCAAAAGCACATGCTTGCATACTACTTCAAAATTGTGAATGTGTGTTAGCCGTGTCAATGATGATTGGTTTTTTGATGAGGCGGGAGTCCCTGATCATGTTGGCCTTCTAGAAAGACCAATGAAGCAGTCACTGTCACTATAGGAAGACATGAAAGAGGTCAATTAGGGTGCAGGTTATGCTTTAATATTGGTCATTTTCCTTTCCTACTGTGAGACTTGTTCTTGGCTCTTATGGCACTGGCAGATGAAGTGTGGCATATGTTTTGAATATCACCCAATAGAACGGATGCGAACATGTTGTTGTGAACATTATTTTTGCTCGACTTGCTGGGCTGGTAAGTTAGAAGTATGGAGGCACGAACATCATAATTACGTAGTAACTTGAGCCTAAGATTATGTCAATTGAGGTAACAATTCGAATGTGCTGCTTTATAATTGTGTTCAAGGATATGTGCATACATCCATAAGCGATGGTCCAGGCTGCCTCTCTTTGCGTTGCCCCAATCCTGAGTGCAATGTTGCAGTGAGTGAGGAATTGATTTCATCTTTGGTTTCAGAAGAGGATAAGAGCAAGTATAGGCACTACATAATGAGATCTTATATTGATGCTAATAGAAGGGCAAAATGGTGTCTAGCACCTGGTTGTGAGTTTGCTATAGAATACACACCTGGTGGTGACATACATGAGGTGACTTGTTACTGCGGGCATATATTTTGCTGGAATGTATGTATGTGTGGCTTCTCTTTTTGTTGAAGGCGACGTGGGATTTTGAAGTGATGATGTGTTTAGTGTTTGGAGGAGGCCCACCGACCTGTAGAGTGCACAACTGTTGCTACATGGGTACTGAAGAATTCTGCTGAATCAGAAAATATGAACTGGATCCTTGCAAATTCTAAACCTTGTCCGAAATGCAAACACCCAATTGAAAAGAATTTTGGTTGCATGCATATAACCTGCACACCACCATGCAAATTTGAATTTTGTTGGCTCTGTCTACGTGCTTGGTCTGAACATGGTGAAAGCACTAGTGGCTTCTATGCATGCAACCGATATGAAGCCGAGAAAAAAGAGGGCAAGGTCAGTTTAGTGTCGCAATATTTGACATTATTCTGATCCATTTGCTCTGCAACATGTTTCTTGTTCAATTTAGCATGATGAAAATGAAAGAAGAAGAGAATGTATGTGTGGGTATATGTATGAGCAGGTGGATGCGAGTATATGGGTTTGAGACTCTATGTGTGATGGTGTGAGAAAGGGAGGGAGTGGAAGTGAGTGCTTGAGTGTGTATGAGAAGAAGCAAGAGAGTATGTGTGTGAGTGGGTGAGAGAAAAAGAGTAAGAGGGAGAGAGAAAGTGTGAACACCCATATGTATGTGTGAGTGCGTGCATGATAGCAAGTGAGAAAGAGAAGAGGGTGAGGAAAAAAGAGTGAAAGAGTATGTGAGAGTAAGCAAGAGCAAGAGGGCAAGGTAGGGAGCAAGCAACAAAAAGAGTGAGGGGAAGAAGAGAAAAAGTGTAAGTGTGGATGCATGTACCTATATGTGGAAAAGTGTGTATGCATATGTGTATGACGAGTGCGTGTGTGGTCTGAATACATATGTCGATAAAAAAGAGGGTCTGAGTGTGTGGAATAGTAGAAAAGCGTGGGTAGGTGTGCATATGTGAGTCAAGAGAGGGAGGTCGCGAGAAGTAATCACTAGAGTTGGATATCCATTTGTGCATGTATTTTCCGTCTCCTCTTATCAATACATTGGAATGAAATTGTGGACTTAGGGCAACCAAAACTGACCTAGTATCAGAAAGTTTGGGCAAACTATCATTGTGCATAGGCATTTTCCCTTGGGCTAAGAGGACGAACAGGAAGACATGATTAATTGGTTTAATCATACTATATCGTCAAGGAGATATGCTATTGAACAAGCCAAGGAGTCCGATATTGGAAAACCTGCAAGAATTGTCAAACACAACATGATTGTGAAAAATGGAAGTCAATGTTGGGACCTCTACATCATGCTCAATGGAAGCCTACAAGAATACGAGAGGGTTCATCTTGGAAGTGAAGTCATTTAATCCATTCATGGTATTTTTTGATACATCATAAGGTTCCCATACACTCTTCTCTATTTTGTAATTTTTAAAGGAATAATTCTACTTTTTAACTATCTATGTCCATTCAAATGTGAATAGAACCTTTTTACATGAAACCTTATAAGAAGAGACTCATTCCCTCATCTCAGATCATGCTCCACATCCCATCATGAAACAGGTGGTGGAAATAACTTGCAATGTGAACAATATCATGAACAAGAAGTGTCACACGGACAATCCAAGAAACCAACTACAAATCAACCACCATCATCATACAATGAGCTTCCATCACCCAAGAAATCATCACTGAAAAGGATGAAGGAGCGTGCTCAAAGAAAGCTAGTTCTTGCTGACTATTCCAATGATCCTGTAGAGGATTATTTGTAACAATATAGAACTCCTCCACAAGCTTTAGAGGAGTCAAGTGAGGAGAGTTAGATACAAGAACCATGGCTAAACCAAGAAATACCATCAAATCATAGAGTGAGCATAGCTGGCAAGAAACCACCATTGAATTAGGGAGCCATACCAAATGATGAAGAGAGGGATCGAAGTCGACATCAACATTTAGAACAATGATAAAGCTCAAGATGCGTGCAACATAAAAAGAATGTCTTCAAACCTCCTCATAGACCACCACAACAAAATTTCCAACAAGGACCTTTAGCACCACAAGCAAGAGCACCACAACAAACAAGAAGATATACACAAAAATTTTCATAGATAAGGCACTACTAAACTTTTTGCAAAGATGGTTAAAGAGGAGTTACAAAGATGATATGTAGGATTAAGAATTGAGGCTCTAGCTTTATAAGATTTACAAGAGGCGGAAGCATTTTTAATATCAATGCTTGATGAATATTCCAACCTATGTGCCATCCATGCTAAGAGGTTTACTATACAACCCAAGGACATACACTTAGCTAGGAGGATTAGGGGTGACCATAGCTAACACTTGCAATTGATCTCTCTAGAAAATAGAGTTTTGTAACTTTTACTATTTTGAAACTTGAGCACTTTTACTCAATTGTTTGTCTATCATCTTTTCCCATGTTGTTTTATGTTGTAGTCTCACATATCTCAGTGATTTTTTATATTTTCTTATTTGTGTCATGAAGTATTTGCAATCTATTCATCAAATATGTCATTCAAAGCATTGTAACATGGTGTATAGGCCAAAAAAGGACAAGCCACAAAAATGTGGTAGAAGACTCTCTAAATTCTTTGGAGAGGCTTCTCCTTCGTTTCTGTGGGTTGGCCTTTTTTGGCCTTTAAACCATGTGGGTTGGCCTTTTTTGGCCTTTAAACCATATTTGGGATCAGTTGGATTGATAGAGTGTTTTTATCTCTATATACCATGGATAGCTTGTGCACTCAAATTGTACAATTACTTGGGATCACTTAGCCATTGTGATGCATAAAACATGCTTGAAACATCTATTTGACGTACCCATATTTCTTTTCATGTGGCTATATGGCATAGGAAGGCCAAAAAAAGCCTTTCCACAGAAGCGCAAGACAAGGCCTTGCGAACTGCTTGCAAGGACTTTTCCCCCATTTGTGTGGTAGGGTTTTCTTTTTTAACCTCCATATGCCATGGATAACACTTTGAGTATTACATACATACAAATCATGGGTTAAAATTGCTTCATATGACAATTACAAATCGAAAATACTTGGAATATGATATACGCAACAATTTCAAGACCGTAATGATGCATAGTGAAATGTTAGCCATTGTGATGCAAAGAACATGCTTGAAACATCCATGTGATGTGCCCATATTCCTAATTATGTGTCTAAAGGGCATGGGAAGGCCAAAAAAAGCCTTGCCATAGAAACATGAGAGAAGGATTTGCAAATGTTTTGCAGGCCCTTCTCTTGTGTTTCTGTGACAGGGCCTTTTTTGGCCTCTCAATGCCATGGTTAGCACATTGAATGTCAAATACAAACAGAATATTCTTAATGAATGCTCCATATGACAAAGAAAATCTAAGAAACTTTCAAATATGATATACAAAAGAATTTCATGAGATAAAAGCAAAAGAATATATCAAAATTTATTTTTTTCATTAATAGATTTGATTACATCAATTGTCTTTGAGCTTCCCAATGACTCTCTTTTGATGCTTCAAAGTCATAGGTAGGCTGTAAGTCAAAGTAATCCTTGCTATATCATCACTATTTTTCACCCCTAACCCTAGAGATATACATATTTGACCTAAGAAGTTTTTGGAGAAGTTGGAACCTAAAGTTGTAACTACAAGGGATTCTTTACCTATGAAACCCACAATTGGTCCGTGGGTGATGGTTGATAAACAAAGAAATTTACTTAAGGCCTTTAGATACCATGTCATGAAGTGCTCTTGAGAACTATAGTCTTTATGGATAACTACAAAATGTCATCACAAACAAATTTGTTGCCATTGAGTCACAAAATAAAAAACACTTCTTCTCCAATAATTCAGAGCTACTATCCAAAGGGAACTCTGACATGGTACAAAATAAACTTAGGCATTCATCGAGTCCTAACCCAAATTCCTTTTCCCCATCATGCAAAATCAAAATTCTTGTCTCTTGATAAGAAGCGCTAAAAAAGCTTCTATTTCCAACTCTAGGATAGTCCCTTTTGGATCTACAGAGGTAGATAGTGTAGGTACTTCTTCCAACGTATCATCCACGCCATGAGGATAATTTGTTTTGATTGCTTCTCTCTCTAATAAGAGATTCAAGGGTTTTTGGGGTGGTTCCTTTTTATTGTCAACAAATTCACCCATAAGAAGATGAGGGATGTCATGAAGAGCAAGATCTGGTTTCTCATTCACAATGAAAATTGTGGCCACAATGAAAGATAGGTATTTTGCACCTATCTTGCATTTCCTATCTAGTTTCCTAATTAATGGCACGATCTCATCAAGGAGGTGCCCTGCTTTGCGTGCAATTTCTTGAAAGTGCTTCAAACATTTCACAAATGCCTCATCACCTTTGTGAATGTAGATGAGAAGGTAACAAGGAACCCATTTCCCAGCATATGGTGGTATGTTGATAGAGAACACAATATATGAACATCCATATATTGAAGTAGATCCTCCAAGGCATCTGCATTCATCTCCATGGTGCCATGGAGATTAGGAAACTTGGAAACAAGATCATATAGGACTTGTTGACCTTTATAACCTGAAACCTCCAAGAATTCCAAAACCTTTTGGCATGGGCTCTTGGGAGTTGCAAAAGTGGAGGAGATGGAACTTCTATTTATAGTTTTTCTAGGATTTTTAAGTGATGGGCCTTACTTTTTATCATAAGTGACTTTTCTAAAAATTAAAATAGAAGTGAGTTTTCTAAAGCAATCATAAATGATAGTGACCTTTAGAAAGAAAAAAAATGATATTTTGCATCACAACGAAGAAGATAAGCAATACAATTTTCTCACAAGCAAAATATTGAAGATTGAAATCTCATTATTCCATTTCCACTAGTTGATTTTCACTTTGGCATATTGCATGCCTTCATGAGAATTTTTGATAGATTATTGAAGCTCCATATAGGATATGCATTTGCCATGAAGTTAGTTGATAAATGTGTACAAGCCATTAAAAAATTGGAGGATCTTCATAATTCAATTGGTTGCCATGGTGGGAATCTAACTCTAGTTCTCAGAAAACCTAGTGAATCCCAAGATAGTTTGCAACAAGTATCGATGATTGGGAAGAAGGTAAGAAAATTTTTCATAAGAGGTATTAGTCCTAAAAATAATGATTGTGGGGAGCTATGAAAAGATTATGCATGATCACAACTAATAATGATTCTCAACATGACCTTATTAATAGGTAAAAGAAGGTTTGTTCATGCTTAGATAAATTGATAGGCTTAACGACTCTTATTAGCTCCAAAAAAAATTAGCATCAATTGTTTCAATATACATTAATGGAGCTCAAAAAGTGTTTCATCCTATCTTGAGGACAGAGCCATATTACACATTGCATTTTAAGCTTTCTTAATTATTTAAATTTTTTGTTGATAAGAGTTTTTTATATGTGCTTACAAAGTTTCAAGATATTTTATTTGCACATGGAGGATTTTTCATGCATTGACATGGATCATTGGGGATTTTTAGTACACAAGGAATGGAGAATTCACACTAGAGCACTAGGTGTACTTCAAAGACATGCAACATGGTGGTGGTACAATACAATCCTTATATGGAAGAGATGTTTAATTGGTTTTATCATACTATATTCTCAAGTAGATATGCTATGGAATGAGCCAAGGAGTGAGATATTGCAAAAGCTGTAGAATTCTCAAACACAACATGGCTGTGAAAAATGGAAGTCAATGTTGGGACCTCTACATCATGCTCAATGGCAGGCTACAAGAATACGAGAGGGTTCATCTTGGAAGTGAAGGTATTTTATCCATTCATGGTATTTTTTGATACATCATAAGGTTCCCAATACACTCTTCTCTATTTTGTAATTTTTTAAGGAACAATTCTACTTTTTAACTATTTATGTCCATTCAAATGTGAATAGAACCTTTTTACACGAAACCTTATAAGAAGAGACTCATTCTCTCATCTCAAGATTTAGAGGATGGCTAGACAAATCAAACTACTAGGAAGGATACCATTAACTTTCTTAGCTATGTGCAAGGTGCTTAGTGACCACCATGGATGAATCATCACAAAATACTACGCATTGGATCATGCTCCACATCCCATCATGAAACAGGTGGTGGAAATAACTTGCAAAGTGAACAATATCATGAACAAGAAGTGTCACATGGACAATCCAAGAAACCAACTACAAATCAATCACAATCACCACCATCATCATATGATGAGCTTCCATCACCCAAGATATCATCAATGAAAAGGATGAAGGAGCATGCTCAAAGAAAGCTAGTTCTTGCTGACTATTCCAATGAGCCTGTAGAGGATGATTTGTAACAATATAGAACTCCTCCACAAGATTTATAGGAATCAAGTGATGAGAGTTAGATACAAGAACCATGGCTAAACCAAGAAATACCATCAAATCATAGAGTGAGCATAGCTGGCAAGAAACCACCATTGAATTAGGGAGCCATACCAAATGATGAAGAGAGGGATCGAAGTCCACATCAACATTTAGAACAGTGATAAAGCTCAAGATGTGTGCAACATAAAAAGAAGGTCTTCAAACCTCCTCGTAGACCACCACAACAAAATTTCCAACAAGGATCTCTAGCACCACAAGCAAGAGCCCCACAATAAACAAGAAGATATACACAAGAATTTGCATAGATAAGGCACTATTAAACCTTTTGCAAGGGTGGTTAAAGAGGAGTTACAAAGATGATATGTGGGATTAAGGATTGAAGCTCTAGCTTTATAAGATTTACAAGAGGTAGTGGAAGCATTTTTTATATCAATGCTTGATGAATATTCCAACCTATGTGCCATCCATGCGAAGAGGTTTACTATACAACCCAAGGAGATACAATTAGCTAGGAGGATTAGGGGTGATGTTAGCCATTGTGATGCAAAGAACATGCTTGAAACATCCATGTGATGTGCCCATATTCCTAATTATGTGTCTAAAGGGCATGGGAAGGCCAAACAAAGGTTTGCCATAGAAACATGAGAGAAGGATTTGCAAATGTTTTGCAGGCCCTTCTCTTGTGTTTCTGTGGCAGGGCTTTTTTTGGCCTCTCAATGCCATGGTTAGCACATTGAATGTCATATACACACAAAATATTCTTAATGAATGCTCCATATGACAAAGACAATCCAAGAAACTTTCAAATATGATATACAAAAGAATTTCATGAGATAAAAGCAAAAGAATATATCAAAAGTTAATTTTTTCATTAATTGATTTGATTACATCAATTGTCTTTGAGCTTCTTAATGACTCTCTTTTGATGCTTCAAAGCCATAAGTAGGGTGTAAGTCAAAGTAGACCTTGCTATATCATCACTATTTTTCACCCCTAACCCTAGAGATATACTTATTTGACCTAAGACTTTTTTGCAGAAGTTGGAACCTAAAGTTGTAACTACAAGGGATTCTTTACCTACGAAAACCACAATTGGTCCGTGGGTGATGTTTGATAAACAAAGCAATGTACTTAAGGGCTTTAGACACCATTTCATGAAGTGCTCTTGAGAACTATAGTCTTTATGGATAATTACAAAATGTCATCACAAACAAATTTTTTGCCATTGAGTCACAAAATAAAAAACACTTCTTCTCCAATAATTCAGAGCTACTATCCAAAGGGTACTCTAACATGGTACAAAATAAACTGAGGCATTCATCGAGTCCTAACCCAAATTCCTTTTGACCATCATGCAAAAATCAAAATTCTTGTCCCTTGATAAGAACCACTAAAAAAGCTTCTATTTCCAACTCTAGGATAGTCCCTTTTGGATCTATAGAGGTAGATAGTGTAGGTGATTCTTCCAACTTATCATCCACACCATGAGGATAAGTTGTTTTGATTGCTTCTCTCTCTAATAAGAGATTCAAGGGTTTTTGGGGTGGTTCTTTTTTATCGTCAACAAATCCACCCATAAGAAGATGAGGGATGTCATGAAGAGCAAGATCTGGTTCCTCATTCACAATGAAAAATGTTGCAGCAATGAACGATAGGTATTTTGCACCTATCTTGTGTTTCCTATCTAATTTCCTAATTAATGGCACAGTCTCATCGAGGAGGTGCCCTGCTTCTCGTGCAATTTCTTGAAATTGCTTCAATTAACATTTCACAAACACCTCATCACCTTTGTGAATGTAGACGAGAAGGTAACGAGGAACCCATTTCCCATCATATGGTGGTATGTTGATAGAGAACACAATATATGAACATCCATATATTGAAGTAGCTCCTCCAAGGCATCTACATTCATTTGCATGGTACCATGGAGATTAGGAATCTTGGAAACAAGATCATATAGGCCTTGTTGAACTTTATAATCTAAATCCTCCAAGAATTCCAAAAACTTTTGGCATGGGCTCTTGGGAGTTGCAAAAGTGGAGGAGATGGAACTTCTATTTATAGTTTTCCTAGGATTTTTAAGTGATGGGCCTTACTTTTTATCATAAGTGACTTTTCTAAAAATTAAAAAAGAAGTGAGTTTTCTAAAGCAATCATAAATAATAGTGACCTTTAGAAAGAAAAAAAATGACATTTCACATCACAACAAAGAAGATAAACAATACAATTTTTCTCACAAGAAAAATATTGAGAATCTACACATACAAATAGAATGTGGCCAAAAACTTCCCGAAATAAATAAAAAAATATTTTTGTTACAAAAATAGATTTGTTCACACATTTCCCATTGTCTTTACATAAAAAATGATAACGATGTGAGAAAAGAGCTATGATAATGAAATTTTAGTCCCATCCATGTTCCAATATGTGAGGACCTTGAATTTTTCTTCCAATCTCTTTCCAATCTATGGACATTTCATAGTCGATTAAAACATTATGAAATTCATGAACAATAATGATAGAATAAGATTTATATAAATGGAATCCAACTCTTACCTTGTTCCCTCATATTCAAAATTTGAAATGAGGAAGATCTTTATATCCCATGATAAGTAAGTGCTGATCTCTCAAGTTAGCCAGGTTCCAATGTTGATTAAATAAAGCCACCTCCATATCGTTGTTGGGTAGCTTTGCATTAATTTCAAATGAAACTAAAGATCCTTCATATCTTTCTAAAGGTATCCACTCTCCAAGTTTACACATCCAATGAAATCTAATGTACAAAGAGGTATGATGTTTTAAATAGGGAAATCCTAGACCTTTGTCACCAATTATACAGTGATGTCAATCCCTTTTGACAATCCTTCTATGTAACCCTAGTTTTCTCCTAGTAAACTTTCTACTACCTCATGTAGTATCTGCACAATATAGGAACATTGTAGGAGTTTCTACAAAAAGGATGCCTTGAAATATGAACACAAAGCAATGGATTGATAGGGTCCAATGTGGACTTATCGATCTAGAAACTTGTGTGAATTTCAATGAATTATGTATGTCCATTACCATCTTATGCTTGAAAGATGATATGGACAAAAAATTAGGTTGTGACCACTCTAGAATAAGAAGAGAATCAACCTTAATAATGTATAACCTTCCATATTCATCATCTATAGAAGGAACAATCTATTTTTGTGTATAAAAGAAGATCCTTTCATGAATGAGTTGTTTAGTAGGAGGTAGATCTAGAAACACTAATGTCCCAATGACTACATGTAATGATTTGAAAGTGTCTGTGAGACAACGGAGTGGTTTCTCTTTCACTAAAGTAGAAGGAAATATTAATGTAACAAAGAAAATCATACTTAGATCACCAAGTAAGACATTCGACACCATGAAGCATTTAAAATAATATACAAATACTCACAATGGGTTGTATATCTAGTTCTATTAGAGTTTTCCAACTTCATGGTTGACATTGTGAAGACATGTTGTACAATAGCAACCATCTGACCACTATGTGTTTGGTGCTTAAGGCCTAAGAGCTTATCCTTCCAATGAAGATCAAAATTTTCACGATCTCAACACGATGAGGACCAAATCCATATGGTTGGATGTACATCCATGCACCTTTGCAAAAATCCTATGGTAGCCAATTTCCTTTCATTGTTTTGATGCTATGACATGTCATTGTGTGAATTTCATCTTTTGGTTTCCCACGACTTGTGGAGATTTCCATGGGAGTCCAAGTTATTGTAATTACTCCATAAGTTGGATGAAAAAGATGGGAGAAGAAACAAAGCTTATGTAATATGGTAGGGAGGGAACACAATGGAGAAATATGACTTTTTGGGTTTTGGGTATGAAAATGGGAGGTTGAGGAAGGAAAAGAAGTTTTTTGAGTTATTTTGAAAAATTCACTTTTCTGAGTTCTAATCGTGCATGGATTTTGAATTACAAGTAAAATATAGAACTTTTGACCCTGAAAACTGATAGGAGGATTGTTTAATTGTATTTTGATGAGTTTTACAACTTTTTAAATATTTTTAAATTTGAGCCTAGTTTGATTACGAGATTTCTTTCTCTCTCTAGAAGGCAATCCCAAACCTAGGGGAAAAAGAGTGGATAAGTTGGCTTTCTCCAGGGTGAAGGTGATGATTCATTCCCCGTAACCTACATTGTGGACATCTCCTTACCTATTGGGTAGGATGAAAAAGTAATCCTTTGGGTTTATGGACTTCGACCTCTTGAGCCAAGTGGATTTGGTTTTTGGCCTTCGGGCCCATCTAAACTAGTAGCATCTATATTGGGTCTTAGGGTCCTCCCTTTCCAATCTCTGCTTTAGTGGGCCATTGAGCTTTATAATCTTGATCGTGCTAGATTTCTAACCTTGCTTTGTGAGATACGTTGAGTCCCATGGGTACTAAGGTCGCCTTCACTTCACTTGTACTTTTACATTAATTCAAGCTAAGAGATTTAGCTTGAGAATGATATTCCTTAAAAAAAAAAGGTCCCATGGGCTTCACTTTACATTAATTTAAGCTAAGAGATTTACCTTGAGAATGATCTTCCTTAAAAACAAAAAGGGAACATGTTTAGATTAATTCAAGCTTAGAGATTTAGCTTGAGAATGATCTTCCTTAAAAAAAAAAAAAGGGAACATGTGATCCCTTTTTTTTTAAGGGTGTTGATTCAAAGACAAAGCACATGATATATATAGGACAATCTTATTTTAAAAGTAACTTAATGTATATGTTAAAATGCGCTATTATATTTTTAATAATGAACATACAACGCACATTGTAGGTGTTTCTTTAGGTATCTCAAACACGTGCTTAATGCCACCACAATAGGTTAATTTGTAATACTTTTAAATAATTATAATATATTACTGATTAAAATAACTATTAATATTGTTCATGCACATTAACTTGGTTGGCTGGGTCTTTTGCTTTTTGAGGCGAGGGTGAGGGTTCAATCCCCACTATCGATAAGATAGTGTGGACCTAAGGTGAATGTAAAACCATGACATTCCCATTGAAACTAGTTTTTCATGTGTCGTTTTCAAAGAGTCTAACCCCTCTTTTGTGAAATACAGAGAATCTCATGAGTACTATGCTCGTTCACTTGTACAATTACAATTTCAAAGTTAATACGGGGGAGTAAGCTTGGGCTGAACCTCCATTTAAAAAAAAAAACTATTAATATCAATTAATTCATAATAACTAGAAATTAATTGTAGCCATTCTATTTTATTTTCGACAATAATATTGATGTACAGTCGATCCATACATAGTCGATCCATACATCATCATCATGCAGGCAGCAGGAGTTCGTGTGCGTTGTGGATGCACCGCCGTCGCATCATGCATGCTCGTACAATGCTCCTAGTTCATAATGACCCGCATTATCATCATCTTCATATACTCTGTCGTATATCGGTCATTAGTTGATGGCCGTTACGTGGGGCAGGTCATGGTACGCAGTGCGCAGTCGAAGGCATCTTGTGTTTTTTCAATCTGCTCGTCGTTCATAACGATCTTCACATTATCTTATGTTCATGTATAATCTGTTGCATATCTGTCGTAGACGATAAGCTGGGTCAGCCAGGTCATGCTACGCAGTCGTGCTTCTCAATTGCCATTTTGCCAAATTGCGCCTTAAGACCCGAATCGCGATTGGTTGGATTAAATAAAAAATTAACGAAATTTACCGTCAATTGCTTGAAAAATAACTCTAGGTCGCTTCGCCTCGGCGGATTCTATTTAGCCAGGTTTCATTGTTCAAATCCGTGCCCTTTTCTTTTTCCGCTTGTTTGCCTAGCCTAACAAAAAGGGATACGACTAAAAGAGCGCAAATACATGATGGGCGAAAGTGAACAACAACTCACGTAAAACATGAGGAATCAGTTATGTGTTATTGACAGATAATATCTGTTGCTACTGGAGGCATGTTTGTTGCTACTGGAGGCGTGTAGAAATTGAACTGATTTCTGTTTCATCAAGTTTGCCGTTGAACTGTGTTGATTGCTTTCGCTGGAATTAGAACGCGCGACTGATTTTTGTCACGGAGAATTCAACATAACTGTTGATCGCTGATGTGGAGATGAAGGGAAGACGCGAGAATGTTATTTGCCCTCGTTTGCAAAATCTATGAAACCTCCTACTCGTATGGACGTCTGTTGCATGCTCGGATCTTTATTGTTCTGATGAAAGGCACAATGTGAATGTTTCAATAGCATTCTGCATGGGATGCTTGACACGTGGACCTTGCAGAAAATGCTGCATAAATGCAGAGAAGTCGGAGGAACTTCTATTGTCAATGTTTCGGAATTGGCTTTTATGTTGTCATTATTCTGCTAATTAAACTTAGAACTATTTTCTGTAAGGATCTCTCTCTCTCTCTCTCTCTCTCTCTCTCTCTCTCTTCCCCCCCCCCCGTGTGTGTGTGTTCTTTCTTCCCTTCCTAATCAAAACCAATTATGTTGACTTGCAACTGAGACGCACATCCTATAATCTGTTCACAAATCAGGTGAGAATGTAACTTTCTTATTGATTGTTACATGTAGCTTGACAGCTGGAGATATAGCTCTGAAAATAGATATTACAGCCACATTCCACACTAGTTTCGTGGTATTTGTCAGATTCTGCAAAGGTAGAGCTGGATTTTCTAGTTATATTAGTGATAGAGTGCTTTATGAAAGAAATTGAGCGGGGATAATTCCAAGAGTTAAGTTCCTGTGTGAGACAGAATATATCCACCTGAATGGCCTGCTTTTCTTGGCGTTTGTATTTGGGTTGTGCCTCAAAGTACATAATTCTATCTATGCGCCATCCCATGGGCTTTTCCGCTTTTCCTTTCTCGGTTTCTATGCGTAAGTCTTTTCTGACTGGTCTATTTTCTTGGTTCTTATAGGTGATCCACAGCTCTCGGAGCCCACAATTGGCAGCGATCAGTTGATTTATGCTTGTGCAAATAAAGAGGTTCTTGCATTCCAGGGGAACGGAACAATAGCCTGGAGGGCCGGCATGAATCAAACCTGCCAGACTAGAGTTGCTCCTGTTATTGATTATGATGGAAGGGTGGGTCTTGAGTACATGGATGGTTTGTTTTGGCATCATTCAATAGTTCTATTATGGGGAGATAATAAATTCCACATTCTTAATAAAAAGGGAGAATACTTGCCATTTTTACAGGTTTATGTGGCAGCTGACCGGACAGTTGTTGTTATTACTCCACCATCATCTACTGCAACAAATGCTTCTGCAGCTGACTTTTTTAGCACAGTTCCAACAGAAAGCTTGAAGGCCATTGGAAACTTTTCATCTGTTACTGGCCTAGCTGTAACATTGTGGAGTTCAGTACTTTATGTGAATACAGGCACAGGACTTCATGCTTTTATGTTTGATGGTACACCCTTGTGGAGCACAATTGTGCAATTCAACAACAGTGCCATGACCTCCCCACAATCCATGGGGCCTTGTGCATATAATACGACAAACTGCACTCTTCTTCCATATCTTGCTGTGGACCAATGTGATGGAAGCATTTATGTGAGCGCTTAAGCTTAATAAGTCTCCTCCTTCAAGATATTATTATTATTATTATTATTATTATTATTATTATTATTATTATTATTATTATTATTATTATTATTATTATTATTATTTCCCCCCTGTAATGAATTTTGATCCTATCACCATCACGTCTAACATTAGATCAAACGGTTTCCTTTATTAGATGAAATTGAGAAGGCTTAGAATCCTATGATTTATACCTTGGTCTGCCAGGTAGCTCGGAAAGATGGCTGGCTGTTTTCGTATTCAACATGGCAACCATTCATGAGATGGCGTTATGCGCTCAGTGTTGATGTACCATTATCAGTTAAAATAATGGCTGGTAACAATGGGCGCATTTATGCAGCTATTGCTGAGTATGACACAGTTTATGCTCTATCATCTAGTCTGGGAACTTTGGTATGGCAAGTGAAAGTTGGACCTCTAAGCGAAGCAAGCTGCATCCCCACGGTTGATTTGCTAGGTTCATATTCTCTTTTCATGTTCGCAAGAAGGACCAACTCAAGTGAACTAATTTTATCATTACTTTATCAATTTATAAACATAGTTATGGTTTTGCAAATGTTGACTGGCAGGTTTTGTATCAGTTGGATCTTTGGATGGCTTTATTTATGTGATATCTCCAGATGGAATACTTGTGGACAAGTATTTAGCAGCAGACAGCTTATCTCTGGTCAGCATTTTAGTGGCACCGATTCTTGATTGCTCAAAGCAAGCTATATATGTTTCTCAAACTAAGGTGCAGTCCAAAATAATAACCAAAGAAGCAGATGGAACCAAAGGCCTGGGTATCACAGAGTTTTTAGGGATGAACATTTATTTGTTTAGACCTTCTTCTGGCCAGGTCTTATGGCACACACTATATCCCGGTATGCCCTTATCAGTATGGCATTGTAACACACACACACACACACACACACATGTATATCCATACATTTATACACCTGCATACATACAGAATATGTACTTGTAAGATATTTAAGATAGATGCAGTATACATAGATACATGCATATGTACATAGTACATACTTTTTTTATAAGGGTTGTCTCATTCTTATCAAACATATCTATAAGTGAACATAGTTCTAGTGAATTAAAATACAAGAGACTTCATTATAACCATTAGAATTATGCAAGTGAGATGTGTAGAGAGGACACACACAATAATGTAACTTCAAAGAGTGAGTAGACCATGCAACAAGATAACTCACATATGCATTAGAGTGAGCTTGCCAAAGAGCATGAAGAGCTCACAAGCTACGAAATGTGTGTACAAGGATAAATCCCAAGTGTAGTGAAGTCCTCCTTTCATAGATGTGGGAGAGACTTTGACAAGTACATTAAATGTGGGATATATTCTCTTGACGGGAGAGCAAATGACATACATTCATACCTGAGATAGTGCCATATAAGAAGAAGAAATGCATCAAGTAGTTACATGGAAAGCTTTCCAAATACAAATATAAGAGTGCTACAAAATGAGGATGCACTCATATATATAAGAAATAGGTATGTGGATATCTAAGTTCTAACAGCACCTTTATAGCTTTATTTTGCAGTCAATGAAAGCTCTAGGAGTCCATAGAGTAATGACGTGGAGAAGGCCCAGACTCCAAAGGAAGATGCGCACCATATGGAGTAGAAGTAGGGAGATATAAGGATAAACTCCATGAAAAGCGTTTTCACTTTAAAATCTAGTCCGAGTATGGAAGGTAGCCATGGCTTTTTCATAGATTCCTCATTTATAACACTCATCATGAACAATCCATTCAGATCAAATCTTTCAATGTCATAGTGTTTTGTTAAAGTATCCTCATTTACAGATATGTCCATGGCAGCTAAGATTTGCTTCCATCCATGGGGTTCAAACCGTTCATCATTAAAGTGTTGAGACCTATATGCTTGATCCTCAATAGATATGCCTTGAATGACATGATTAATAAGATCCCTGTGCACTAACCTCCGATCTTCTTTGTGAGCTTTCCTACATACCCACAAGTTATCATCCTCATCCATCCTCAATCTGATGATTTATCCAAGATCAAGTAATTTGCATCTTTATGCACGTTGTTCCATTAGATAAGAGGAATGTCTCGATGCTTAAAAATGTAAAAACTGAAAATATCTCCATGAACTTGAGAGGATATCCACCATATGCACCCTCGAGGTGCTCCAAAGAATGTCCATCATATGAGTACATCAGATGCTTCATATTTAGTCCACCAAAGAGAGATACATGAATGAATTAGGATCTCGTTGGATGAGATCCTTGTCATATCAAACTGGTATTGGCACTCTACGTGATCCATGTAAACAAGAAGCTCCAATATCTTGGCTATTGCCAAGATAGAATATATATCACCATGAAGTAAGTTTTGCATTGATGAAATATGAAGCATGAAGTGGTAGACCATAATAGCATGATAGTACAAAACTATGAAGTAAGCCTCAATGGAAGATGAGACTGCCTTGATGGTCTTCCATGAGGATTCATCTAGAGAATACAAGGAGGGTACATGTAGGTCGGTGGTTGGAGACATAAGTTCTCCTTTTCTATATCATTTCATGTTGATAGGAGGCTTATGGATAGGTTGTCTTGTGAGTTTAGGATGCAAGGTCTCGACTTCTAAGACACTCAAAAACTTTGCTTAGAGACTAATACACTCAGACAATAATATATGGTTAGCACAATCACTTATGTGAACACCTACGTTATTACATAAGATTGTCTCAATCACTTAGCTAACAATAATAAGTACACGAGAGCTTTGCTTCCATAAATACTTGGCAAGTACGCTGGTAGCACAATAGGACAAGAGGAGGTACACAAGAAGTATGGTAAACGGAAAGTGCACCTCAAGTAGAAAGAAAGTACAATAGCAAGTACAAAGGAAGTACAATACTTTTCAATTAGTCTCGCAAGCTCAAGGAAATACAGTGTGATTTCATGAATGACAAATGCTTTGGACACTCCAAATGCGTTCCTAATACAAAGAACCCTTTCTTGATGTTGAGGGTGTTGACGACATGAGTTCATCTCCTTCATTTCCCTTTGTATGAGTGCATCTCCATTTTATATCTAGGAGACACTCTATTTCATATTGTAAATGACTTTTCCCACCTTCCTTCCTTAGAGTATATTGGGTATCATTATTCTCTCGTTCTAGTTATCAGGGAGGTCTCTGAGAACGTCATTAACCGTAACTACATAACCACGTATAACGGAATGGCGCCCGTTTGTTAGTTTCATTGTCTTCAATGCTTCTAACTTGGGGTTTACTTTACAGGTCCTTGCCATAGGGCTAAGGTGAGAGGTTCGTAACGCCATGAATCTTGTTGATCATCCTCACTGAGGTGGTGAAGGAAGGATTTGTATTTAGTGTATTTGAGTACCTTGCCATTTTCTTCTACTTTGTATTCATTCTCCTTCAAGGGGAACTATCCCACATGTGATGTACTTTGGAGATCCGAGATCCTCTTCCAAATCTATATAAGGAGGGCCTCTCCCTCACTTTGCACTTGGTTAGAAACTTAGAGAGCCTACTTCATGCTCTTGGTAAGCTCTTTTATAATTCATGTGAGTTTACCCATTTCTTGGTCGACTTACTTTGCGCCTCTCACACTCTTTCATTTTGTGAGTACACTCTTTTTTCATTTTGCTTCCGCATGTGTAGTCTCTACATGTTGTCAGAGCACTAGGTGGATGTCTTGGGAGTCATTTTGGAAGTCTTGGTGGTGGTAGTGGTGCTCGAGTTTGGTGGTGTGGTTTTCTCCTCATTGAGAGAAGCCCCTTTTTACCATCATTTTATGCTCTTTGAAGTCATACCTTTCCACCCCTTTACCCCCATTTTCCCACCCTCCCATCCTTGCATTTGGCGGTTCTTCCATTTTGGTGG
>CM035440.1:111205540-111558040 GCA_020310875.1 Ceratopteris richardii | reverse complement strand
TATGTCCTGAAACCTATTACTGTGTAATTGGAGGATCAAATTCTGGTATTGTCTTGTTGCAAGTTTTACCTCAGTGATCTGAAAGTACAAAGTAAACTTGAATCACATCTAAAATATTGTCTAAAAACGTCTTGGAAGCAAAAACAAAACTCTGGAAATTTCACTTGGATATCTGACCTAAGCTAGAAAGGTGTATCGAGAAAAAGAGCAAAGGACCAAGAGTTTATGATTAGGCAATATAGTTAGGGATTAATGCACATTATTATTATAATTATCTGTTTATCAACATATCTGGGGTTTCCTAATGCATTTAAAGATCTTATAATGCCTTCAAAGATGATTGAATAGCTATTACGGGATTTGCACTCAACGACATGCATTCATCTTTTTGTGAATAAAAAATAGGCATGTTTTTTTCTACCAATAAAGTGAATAGAGTTCTGATAGTATGGAATCATATGTTACAATTGGAGGGGTTTAACAAACTTGATGCCATAGTAATGACTGCATGATGAAAGCATTATATTTTTGTCATTCTGTTGAATAGTGGTGAAGAAGAGAAGTTTGGATAAATACTGATCCATGATGTTGATTTTAATGATATAATGACTTCATGATGCAAATCTTATATAACCATGGATTCCAAAAATAGAAGAAGATGAATAAAAAGTGGCTTCGATATAGGTTGATTCCATGTAATAGCATGGCATAATAATGGCCTTCTACGAGCTTCCTTTGAAACTGGGCACTGATTTCAGTTCCCATTTTACATTACCTTTCAGATATCTGAAAAGGAATTTGGATTTTTGACCATTATTGTCTCAGGACCATTCTCTTATTGTTAACTGCTGCATGGTGTATTTCAATATGGTTATACAAGTAACAACAGCTTTTCTTGTTTCTTATCTAACAGATCTTTCAACCAAAAGCTTCTGTGATACTGACTGTAAGTTGAATTTCTTTGAGCCTCGATTTCATTGATCCACATTCTCTTCTCTGACATTCTTAACACGCTTCTATATATCTGTCGCGAGATTGTTCTTTTGTGCAATTTCAGGGAATGTCTACAATAAAAGCTGTTCACAATTTTTGTTTACAGTATCGAAGATGCAACATCCAGGTTTCATCATTTGCCTCCAACTTTTCTGACACTTCATTTTTCATACCTTTTTTTGTTTTTGTGATGTTGTGAAAACTCATCTCTTTATTAATGCATACTGACATACAAGAGAGTGATCTGCCAAAAGTCTGCACCATGCTAAGTCAATAAGAAATAGAGATTCAGGTTAATAAGATGAAGAATATGATCTCTACTGTTAGCATTTTGGACTCTAGCAGCAAATCCTAATATATTCTTTCAGACGCTTCATATGGAGAGCTCCAGAAAATATTTTCCTATGTTCAAAATATTATGGTATTTCTAGACTGCCATCACATCCAAAAACTTGAGTTGATTCACAATTCACATTACACCATCATCATGATGTTTGTAAGTGCCAAATGTGATGGTGTATATGTTGACTGTAGAAAGCCATCCTACAAAATCAGTGAGATTCTTTGCCCCTGTCCATTAATATATCAGCAATTCTAAAAGGTATGTTTCATGTCCTTATGAAGAGGGGATACTCAGTTCTTCTGCTATCATCGATGGTATTGCCCGTGTGAGAGAGGATCTAACTTTTTTTTCATGGCCAGTGATGGTGCTTACCATGCGATAGAGAACTTATTACCTTTTTCAGGCCACCAATGACATCTATCATGTGAAGGATTTTATTTCCTCCATTATCACTAGATGGTATGTTGCATGTGACTGAGCAATTGATTTCCTCTATAATTGTTTGGGGAGCAGTGCATCCACTATGCATATTTGGATTCATTGCATTATTTGCCTATGTTTTGTGTTTCTTTTTTGGACACCTATGCATCTGGTTGCATTCTTTTTATTTCTTTTGTTTTCAATCATGAGTCCATGATTTGGTCCTTTTACTGCCTGGTATGGATGAACTCCACTAGGGGTATTAGTGCAAGGTATCCACTAGTAGGTGGACTCAGCATATGGGTACACTGAACAAAACATATGCCATTTCTTGGACTCTATGTTAGAACATCCCCAGGGATGGAAGACTAGCTCAGATCAGCGTAATGATGCATTGGATTAGCTGATCTTTCACAAAGAGATCGGTGGAAACCTTTTTGGCAACCCATGTGTTTGTTGCCATGGCCGCCAGAGACTGTGCTTGACTGTTGCTTCCTTCACTTTTTTGGTGAAGAGTATCCATGACAACAACCGCTGCTCTAGTCCAGCTGTTGAGGACCATAAAATTCGTCAGTGTTTTTTGACACTAAAGCTGCATATGACCCACATTCTTATAGCGAGCCATAAAGTTTTTGATGAGTTGATTCTAGTAGCCACACAAATTTTGGGTGCATGGAAGGTTTTGGTGTCACTATGACTATGTTCCATTTCACGGTTATTGCTAATTGGATATCCCCATCATGGCCCCAAGCTCCATTAGCCATATAGCAAAGTAGGCAAAACTCATATTTGGTTCAATTTTGATTGCATGGTTTTACCAATATGGTGATTATAGCCTGTCGAATATTTCATGAGGTATAATCTAGACTTAGGGGTGTGCATTTGTGATCTATAGCAGGTTTTTTGCATGAGTGAAGGCACAGTATAGGAAGAGGTTTAAACTGAGATTTAAATCGAGATTTAAACCGTTTAAAATGTAGAGCTTTATAAAATCCAAAATAAAAATCGGGGTTTTTATTCACTTTGAGAGATTTTTATTTTTTGAAACATAATACTACGTACCAATGCATATTTAACATCTTTTTGATATACCTAACATGAATAACATATAAAATCACCTAATAGTCTATAATCACCACTTAGCACACTACTTTCAATTTTCAAATCTTAACTTTCAAATGCATTTTAAATAAGAGAGTCAAGAGTCAAAACAAAAATGTAAACAATGAACATACATGATACATGAAAGTGAACAGTGGAACAATGGATATAATCAACTGCCAATCAGTCAATGAGTCATGCTATACGTAACACAATTGCAAGCAATGTCAATGATCAGTGATCATACAAAACAAACATGTAGATACTAAATAGTAAACAAGCATCAAAATATAATGATTTTGCTGAAAAAGATTGTTTTCCAAAAAAGACCTCCATAAAAATCATTTAAAGCGTTCCAACGAATTTTATTTAAAAATCGTTGATTTTTTTGTACTATGAGTGAAGGAGAGGAAGAGCATGGCCTCATTTGATAGTGGCGCATCAAAGCACATGAAATTTGAACTTACCTTGTTTTAGACTATTTCATATGTGAAGACTGACAGCCTAACACCATTCTACACTATCCTATAGAGTAGGCATCATGACCTCTGCATTGGCATGTGGATGTACCTTAGGATATCGTGATATTCTAAGATGATTTGAATTGGAATACAAGGCTATAAATAGGGCTTGGTTCATTTATTATTATTATTATTCCTTGTATGATTCTAAGATGATTTGTTGGTGTAGTGATATGGGATGTCGCTGTAAGAAAATAACAGCACAGCGGAATAGACCTCTAGACAGAGTTTAGAGAAAAACGAAGACAAAGATAGACGGAGACTGAGAGATAGAGAACTCAAATTCTCAGATTGCCGAGCGTAATGCAGTTACAATGATGGTACTGTCCACCCGTGCGCTCCCACTGTGGATCTTAGATGGCGATCTAGACAGACTCTAGATGAAGGGCTTACTAGTGAGCAATGCTATATAAAGCTCAACTTGGGCCGTGCTTATATAGCTTTTACAAGGCGGTTCGGTATAGATAAACATAGTCGGGAGATACAAAATAGTCGGTAAAATATATGATCCGACAATATCTCCACGACCAGAAGTCCTACCGTCTCTGCCCTAGTGGGGGGGGGGGATAGGCCCCCCGAACCTCACAGAAGGGGGCAAGCCCCCCTCTTCATGCCCCCATCAAGGTTCTATGGGGAAACCGCGCGACGCCATAGGGCCTTTATTTTCACCTTAAATGGCAACCCAATGGCATGGAAGTTTATGCCCTACCTAACCTAACGGCTAGGTTCACAAAGATCATCTACAACCATCAACGGTCACACATAGACCTCATCTAACTTGGAAGTTAGGGTTCCACAAATGTCCGGGCTCTCATAATGGGGGACCTTACAACTTAGAGCACCATGGATCATTTGTGGTCACATGAGGGCTTACTAGTGAGCAATGCTATATAAAGCTCAACCTAGGCCGTGCTTATATAGCTTTTACAAGGCGGTTCGGTATAGATAAACATAGTTGGGAGATACAAAATAGTCGGTAAAATATATGATCCGACAATATCTCCACGACCAGAAGTCCTACCGTCTCGGCCCTAGTGGCCGGGGGGATAGGCCTCCGGACCTCGCAGAAGGGGGCAAGCCCCCCTCTGCATGCCCCCCATCAAGGTTCTATGGGGAAACCGCGCGACGCCATAGGGCCTTTATTTTCACCTTAAATGGCAACCCAATGGCATGGAAGTTTATGCCCTACCTAACCTAACAGCTAGGTTCACAAAGATCATCTACAACCATCAACGATCACACATAGACCTCATCTAACTTGGAAGTTAGGGTTCCACAAATGTCCGGGCTCTCATAATGGGGGACCTTACAACTTAGAGCACCATGGATCATTTGTGGTCACATGAGGGTGGAGTATTGAGCATATCTAACACCCCCCCTCAATGTCCACCCGATGGTGAACTACCTCCTTGGTCCAATCCCAAGCTTTGGAAAGTGTCGAAGAAGTTGCTCTCTCCCAAGAGCCTTGGTGAAGATGTCTTCTCTATTTTCTTCAGTAGGGCAATAGGTTATCTCCACGACCCCGTCCTCAATCAACTCACGCACATAGTGATACTGGATTTCTATGTGCTTGGTACGTGCATGGAAGACAGGATTTTTGGTGACGGCCATGCAACTTTGGTTGTCACACTTCAACTTTGTAGCCTCCTGTCCTTGTATTCCTATGTGCCATAGGATCCTCCTCAACCATACTGCTTCACATGCTGCAACGCATGCAGCTTTGTACTCAGCTTCAATAGAAGATAATGCTACAGTCGGTTGCTTCTTACTGATCCAAGAGAAAATCCCTGATCCTAAAGAAAAGCAATATCCAGAAACTGATTTTCTGGTATCAATATCTCCTTCCCAATCTGAGTCACAGTATCCGACTAGAGATGATCCTTCTTCATAAAGAATACCATAATCAGTGGTTCCTTTCACATACCTGAGTATCCGCATGCTTGCCTTCCAATGAGTTTGGCAAGGCTTATTCGAGAACCTGCTTACTACTCCAACAACATAAGAGTTGTCTGGTCTTCTATTGCACAAGTAGATGAGACTTCCAACTAATTTCTTGTATCTTCCAATATCCACTGGAGGTGAAGTATCTTCAATAGATAATTTTGTGTTGACCTCCATAGGTGTCGAATGCCTTCAATATCTGCCTTGCATACTTTTGTTGAGAGATAAAAATCTTCCCTGGTTCCTTCCAAACTTCAAGACCTAAGCAATAATGCATTAATCCCAAGTCTATCATTTCAAATTTTGAACTCAGGGCATCTTTTGTTTGTTGAAGAAGAGCATCATCATTTCATGTAATCACAAGGTCATCTACATAGAGTACAAGCACAATTGTCTTCCCTCTTTTCTTTAGAGCATACAAGTTAGCATCAGAAGCACATCTTTTGAACCGGGATCCAAGAGATACTTATTTATCCGTTGGTACCATGCTCTAGGGGCTTGTTTTAGCCCATATAATGCCTTCTTTAGCTTACATACCTTGTTCTCTGAATGGGGAGCCTCAAACCCTGGTGGCTGAGACACATATACTTCCTCCTTGAGATCTCCATTCAGGAATGCTGATTTAACATCCATGTGATAGATTGGCCAACGCTTATGTGCATCCACAGCTAGTACTACTCGGATAGTAGTCATTCTTGGAGTAGGGGCAAATGATTCACAAAAGTCAATGCCTTCAACTTGTGAGTAGCCCTGTGCAACAAGTCTTGCTTTATATTTTTCTAGAGTACCATCAGCCTTGTACTTTAGCTTCCAAACCCACTTGGTGCCAATGACTTTACGCTTAGGGGTCGACCCACTAGCTCCCAAGTTCCATTCTTTATAATATTGTTGTATTCTGTTTGCATGGCAGCTCTCCAATTCGGATCATGGAGTGCCTCTTCCACATTGGTTGGTTCCTTTGCTTCTTCTTGAATGAGATCAGCCATCAAGGCCATGTTTACAATATGGGCGCTTGCTCGTCTCTGTTCCTCTATTCTCTGCGATCGCCTCGGTCCATCTGCAACCTGTTCTAGTGACTGTGGGATGGGGTTTGCAGAATCATAGAGCTGCCTCACCCAACGTGGCAATGGCTTTTCCACTTGGGTGTTGGCAGGTTGGTTACTTTCAGACTCATCATCTGAAGATGATGCTTCCTTCTCTTGTGTAGAAGGGATAGCTCTTTGGCCAGGTTCATAGTGGATTGCCCCTTGGCCTGATGATAAAGTGGAAGCTCTCTTTTCCTCCTCCACTGCATGTGGTTTCTCCTCCTTAAACACCACATCACGACTCGCCATGATCTTCTTAGCCTCACGGTCATAAAGCTTATAAGCCTTCTTATCTTCACTGTACCCTAGGAAGATACATTTGATGCTTTTTGGTTGAAGCTTGTTTCTCTCTCTATCTGGAACATGTACATAACATTCACTTCCAAATACTTTGAAATGGGAAACAGAAGGCTTTTTACCAGTGTAGGCTTCTTGTGGAGTCTTTCCATCAAGTGCTTTGGTGTAGCTTCGATTCAAGATGTAGACAGCAGTGTTGACATCCTCTGCCCAAAACTAATTAGGCAAACCCTTTCCTTTCAACATGCACCTTGCCATCTCCATGATGGTTCGATTCCGACGTTCTTCAACACCGTTCTGTTGAGGATTATGTGCCACTGTGAGTTGATGCTTGATTCCCTTACTCTTGCAGAAATCTTCAAACTCTGTTGATGTGAACTCACCACCACCGTCTGTCCTGAATTTCTTCATCTTCTTCCCTGTTTCAATTTCAACAAGCTGAAGCCATTCTTTAAACTTACCAAAAGCTTGAGCCTTATCGCGAAGGAAGTACACCCACATCTTCCTGCTATAGTCGTCGACAAGTAACATGAAGTAGGAAGATCCTCCCAAGGCCTGTGTAGGCATTTTTCCGCACAAGTCAGCATGCACCAACTCTAGAGGATAGCTTGCCCTGTTCTTGCTTTCTTGTGGAAACGCCTTCCTCTGTTGCTTGCCCATCATGCAAGCTTCACATGGTTCCTTCATTTCTGCAATCGATGGTAGGTGTGCAACCATACCTCTGCTATGCATCTCCTTCAGTACATGGTATCCAAATTCCAATGTGGCCGAATCTCTCATGCCATAGCTTACTTGTACCCACGTTTGTAGTGGCTGTAAGAGCACACAACTCATACAGGTTGTTCCTCCTTATGCTAGTCCCAACAATGTTGTTGTTACTGTCCATAATCTTAGCTCCTGTCTTACTGAAAGATACTTGGTGACCTTGATCAGTTATAGAAGCTATTGAAAGTAGATTTCGTTTTATTTGTGGAACATACAACACATTTGAAAGCTTTCTCATATCACCATTAGAGTTAATGAAAGAAACCGTACCTTCGCCCTCTGCAGTACACCTTGCATTGTTCCCTACCTTTACTGTGATGGGTTCCTTTAGAGGCTGTAAGGAACTATAAAGGTCTTTTCTACTCGTCATGTGACGAGATGCACGACTGTCCAACACCCATGAGTCATCTGTTCCTGAATCTTCAGCCAAGGAGCACACCTCCTCTATCGTAACAAATAACTCAAGCTCTGTTTCTGCTGTGTTTGCAGACTCCTTTCCCTTTCCACCTTTTGAAGAGCCACTCTTCTCTTCTGCCTTCTTGATGCGACAGTCTTGGATTCTGTGTCCTTTCTTCTTGCAGTGGAAACACTCTCCCTTGAACTTCTTTTTGTCGTACTTCTTTTTGTCTCCATCTTTTGAAGAGCGTGTTTTGCCTCCTTTGGTATTTGTTGTGAATGAAGCATCTCCTTTGCTACCACCACTCCTTGCCTTGAGCCGTAGCTCCTCCTCCATGAGTAAGGCACTGAATTCTTCAAAAGTTAGTGGTTGAGGTTTGATTTGAGTGTTAAGAGAAGTTACCAAACCATCAAACTTAGGTGGACAGATTCTAAGACAACGTCGAGCTAGCTCCTCACTTGACTTTTGGACACCTGCTCCCGCCGTTTGATCTCGTAGATTCTTTATGCGAGTGATAAACACCTCTGCAGTCTCCCCATCAGCAAACCGTTATGCTACAAGCTGATTCTCCAAGTTCTGAATCCGTGTCTGATTACGAGTTTCATATTGATTTCTCAATATGTTCCAGGCTTCACATGCCTTCGTAGTATGTTGAATGAGAGTCAGAACACTATCAGAAGTACTTGTAACAAGAGCACAAAGTGCATCTGCATTTCTACGTTTCCAAGCACGTAGAAGATCAGCATCAGGAGGAATCATTCGACCAAGATTATTTGGATCAAGTCTTTCTTGGGGCTCATGATCAGTCCCAAGAACAATCTCCAAAAGCTCATACGAATCAAGAATAGAAGTGATTTCGAACTTCCACAGGGTGTAGTTCATACCATCAAGTTTACCTTCTATGAAGGCTGGTGGCCGTATCCGCAACGTTGGGATGACCGGCATCAGTGCTGCTCCTGCTTGTGCGCCACCTACTCCTGTTGATGAACCCCCTTGGCCCCTAGTCATAGATGATGACGCACAGCTTGACATCTTCTCTCTTTTGTTGTTCAGACCTCTACAACCTCTTCATTTCTACTTCTGCACCACTCAGAGCCTCCTGAGCTTTGATTCCATGTAAGAAAATAACAGCACAGCAGAATAGACCTGTAGACAGAGTTGAGAGAAAAACGAAGACAAAGATAGATGGAGACTGAGAGATAGAGAACTCAAATTCTCAGATTGTCGAGCGTAATTCAGTTACAATGATGGTGCTGTCCACCCGTGCGCTCCCACTATGGAGCTTAGATGGCGATCTAGATAGACTCTAGATGAAGGGCTTACTAGTGCGCAATGCTATATAAAGCTCAGCCTGGCCGTGCTTATATAGCTTTTACAAGGCGGTTCGGTATAGATAAACATAGTCGGGAGATACAAAATAGTCGGTAAAATATATGATCCGACAATATCTCCACGACCAGAAGTCCTACCGTCTCGGCCCTACGGGCCGGGGGGATAGGCCCCCCGGATCCCGTAGAAGGGGGCAAGCCCCCCTCTGCACTCCCCCCATTAAGGTTCTATGGGGAAACTGCGCGATGCCACAGGGCCTTTATTTTCACCTTAAATGGCAACCCAATGGCTTGGAAGTTTATGCCCTACCTAACTTAACGGCTAGGTTCACAAAGATCATCTACAACCATCAACGGTCACACATAGACCTCATCTAACTTGGAAGTTAGGGTTCCACAAATGTCCGGGCTCTCATAATGGCTTCTCCTCATAATGGGGGCCTTAAAACTTAGAGCACCATGGATCATTTGTGGTCACATGAGGGTGGAGTATTGAGCATATCTAACAGTCGCCCCTTGTGATGATGGTCACAAGTCTAGCCACATGCATTGGAAGAATATGACAGTTCTTCCAATACAAGATAATCCGATGACTAATTACATGGACAAGATACTATAGCATAACATAAAGAGATGGACGATTGAGGGGGAGAGTCCAAACTCACTGCTCCGCAAGAAAAGGAAGATATTTTCTCTGCCTAGGAACTTGAGAACTTGTAAGGAAGGCAGTGACAGCTACCCTTGCTCAATTCCACATGTTGCAGTCAAGTGCCCGACCCACTCCTCCTTCACAAAGCTCCCAAATCCATGCTTCAATCTTCCATCCATCCCTAGGAGAAGCAAGAAGGGACTCCCCCTCTACACACTATGTAGAGGTCTTGTGTCTGTGTGTCTCTGTCTCTCTATGAGCTTTTTTCCTTTGATGGAGAGGTCTTCTTATATAGTTTTTCTTTGGGATTGGTAGGAATGAAGGTAGCAAAAGGAGACAAGATTAGTTTCTTCTTTTACGGCTCACTGACAATTTTGACACTGTAGAAACTTCCTTCTTGGTCCACTTTTCTTGCATCGTCACTATCTTCCAAATTTTGATATTCGGCGCCATCCACCGTCCATGAGTTCTCTACGTGCAAGTGGCTGAAAATTTAGACCATATGGAGATTTGGAAAATTTAGTCGCTTTTTTCAAGTGCAAAACTAGACTAAATCAGAAGTACACCCTTTTCTTAAAAAATAGACTACTTTTGAAGTAAGTAGACTAACTTCATAAAAATGGTGAACTTTTGAGTAAGTCGACTAACCTGTAAAATTTGACCAAAAAATTAGACTAGTTTGAGAAATTGGTCAACTTAGGAATTTAGACTACTTAGGTGAACTGGGAAAATTAGACAACTCAGGAAATTGGTGAAATGGGAAAATAGGAAACTTAGGAAAATAGGTGAAATGGGAAATTAGGCAACTTCGGAAGTTGGTGAAATGGGAAAACAGTGAGGTAAGAAATTGGGAATCTGGCTTTCTTCATGAACTCATGAGCTGGATCTCCTCTTCACCATTTTCTTTCTCTTTGCTTCTTTTGCTTCTCCTCTTTCTCGAAGTTGAGGTAACTTGTCTTGTACTTGGCTTCTTCATCTTGAAAAGCAAAACATAAAATACATTATTTTAAGGGCTGTAGAACAAATTTTTGAAGGACAGAGTAAAGGATGGCACCAAGGAACCAAATCTAGAGTTGGGCGCCAAGACGTCCAAAATCTGGAGTTGGGCACCAAGACGTCCAAAATATGGAGTTGGGCACCAAGACGTCCAGATGGTAGAGTTGGGCGACTACATGCCCAAGGCATGCCCAGACAAGCAGACCTGACAAGGCGGCCAAGTGGGGCCCAACCGCTCATCATTACACGACAAAGTCTGGTACTGGCGGCCATGCTGACAAATGAAACCGCCTAGTGCATTAACTTCCCATTACTCCCGTGTAACAGACTTCCCTATTGTACCGGTTCCTCACCTCTCTCCTATAAAAAGGGGAAACCTCAAGAGAGGGATATAGCATATAGTGCACACTACAAGAGACTATAGCTGAGAGTGAGTGCAATCTTAGAGCTCGTAGAGACCTTATGCTTGTTCCATTGCTTTTCTATGATTAGCTAATGGCTTGTATTCTGATTGTGTTACATTTGGCTTTCTAGTTAGTGTTGTCTTGTGCTCTATTCTGCTCCATGCTTGTTGCTGTTGTGACTTGTACTCCTAAGTGTAGTTTGTAGTAATGATACGGAGGCTTGGTGATAAGTGTCTATTATGGTAATGTGCTTAATATACCCATGTGCTTACATGTGCTCCAGGAGTAGTGCATTTTGCATTCCCTGCACCCACACACTTCACTTCACCACCTACAGGTGAAAATTTGGCACGCACGGTGGGACAGGGCTTCTGGAGATTTCCTTTTCCTTGAGAAATCACTTAGAATTGAGTACCCTTTTCCTTGAGAAATCACTTAGGGTTTGAGTGCCCAGGGCCACCTCTCCTACTCCTCTTCCTCCGGGCGACTCCTCCTCCTCCTCCTTGGCTTCTTGGGCGCCAGAGCACCTACCAATAGGTATCTTTATATAACTTGTTAGCTATGAGTCCTAGATTCAGAGGAGAAGTAATGGCTTGCATAAACGGGTTAGACCCGGGCACCATATTAAGTGGCGGGCAAGGCTTCACTTCTCTAATTTCTCAACAAATACCTATACCCTCAACTTATAGCTCTGAACCATCTAGGATGGCACCTCTTACTGATTACAAGAGCCCTAGACTAACTGTAAGTATCAAGGGAACTCCTTTGGTAGGAGTGATAGTTGATGGGGGATCTGGTATTAATCTGATGCCTGAGTACACAATGACATTGCTAAATCTGAAACCAACTAAGGATGCTCATTTTACAGTATCATTGGCAGACCAAAGCAAGGTAAGCCCACTAGGCATAGTGGAAAAGGTTGAAGTCGTCATCCATAAGCTAAAATTTGTGGTGGATTTTGTGGTAATAACACTCCCAAAGGTGAAGGGAGGATTCCCTCTTTTGATAGGAAGGCCATGGCTACGCCACAGTAAAGCGGTACATGACTGGGTAGTGACACCTTATAGCTGGCCGGACGAGACAAGGTGATGAGACAGCTTCAGATGGAAGGAGGAAGAGATGAAGCCCTAGGTACTTCTCAAGTTGTTCTCCATCAAGAGCAAACTACAGAGGAAGGCATAGAAGATAACAATGGAGAATACGAACAACATACTAGACAAGGAGCAAACATTTGGGCCACACCTCCTCCACCATGGGTTCTGGAAAATCAAGAAATATCAGGACAAGAAAGGGCTCCTTCACCTCCCTGGGCGTCTCCACCTCCTAATTCAAGTTGGGCGTCTAGACCTCCTAATCCGAATTGGGCGCCTCCTCTACCTCCAAGCAGCTTGGCACCTCTACCTCCTAGTCCCAGCTGGGCGCCTCCGCCTCCAAGTAGCTAGGCCACTCCAGAGGCTTGGGCCCCATACTTTGTTCAAGGGCCTCCACACTGGGCACCTGAATGGGCAGCTTATCCTCCATCTTTGGCTACCCCTACAACTAATTGGGCGGCCCAATGGGCATCCGGGAAGCCTCACACAGAGCCATATAAAACAAAATCACCTGACATCAAGGAAGAAGTTGATATAGGAGAAGAAATATCCAATGAAGATCTAGGCGACATCATGGATTGGATTGAGGAGACCAATAATGTTTCATGTTTTACAATAGCAATCAAGGAAAAAGAAGAAGAAGAAGAACCTACTGTGGAGTCTCTGGTATTAGGAGAACCAGCTAAAGATTTCCGAAGAGGTAAAGTTTTGAAAGGAGTTGAAGGAAGAAAAGGGATTGAAGCAAGCCAAACAGAAGAAGAACTAGTAGAAAGCATTTTCCCATTGGTAGAAGTCCCAGTAGGATGGACACAGGAAAAGACCCAGGAAATTACCATCAATGATAATCCAGCATTCACCAAGGAAATGTTGTTTACGGACAAGGAAGAGGCACTTTCGGAACCAGTTAAAGAAGTCAACTTAGGAGGAGAAGAAAATCCACAAAATCTTCTACTAGCAAGTTGGTTGTGGGACCACCCTCTTCTTCTTACAGAGGTAATAACATTCATGCATAATTTTAAAGACATATTTGCATGGAGTTACAAGGATTTGCCAGGAATACCAAAGGAATACCAAAAGAGCTTGGAATACACACTATTCCTCTAGTGGCTGAAGCTCGGCCAATTAGAGGGAAAATGTATAGACTAAATCCCAAATATGCAGAAGCAGTCAAGAAGGAAACCCAGAAAATGGAGGAAGCAGGAATCATAATTCCTGTAGAACATTCAGAATGGTTGTCCTCTATGGTCATCGCACCTAAGAAGCAACCTAATAAAATCAGGGTTTGTGTCGATTTCAGAGCATTAAATAAGGTAACCATCCCTTATGGGTTTTCCACCCCTTTTTTTGAACAAGTGATTGAAGATGTGGCAGGACATGTGCTGTACAGTTTCATGGACATGTGCTGTACAGTTTCATGGATGGTTTAAGTCGGTACAATCAACTGGAAATCCATCCTGAAGATCAACCAAAAACAGCCTTTGTAACTCCTTGGGGAACCTATATCTACACCAAAATGGCTTTCGGCCTTAGAAATGCACCAGCCACTTTTAATAGGACAGTATATCTGATCTTCAACAAGTTGCTCCTAAAAATTCTTAAGAATTTTCATGGATGACTTTTCAGCCTTCTCTGGAGAAGCCTGCACCACTGCAGTAGAGAATGTGCCAGAACATTTGAAGCAATTAGAACAAGTATTCCAGCGTTGCAGAGAGAAAGGTTTGAAACTTAACCCTAACAAATGTCATTTTCTGGTAACCCAAGGTACCTTGTTAGGACATGTGGTCTCTGCTAAAGGGATGACTCCAGATCCAGATAAGGTAATGTCAAGTCTTAAGCTTCCAAGACCTATAAATGCTAAAGAGGTCCAGAGCTTCTTGGGGCACACAGGATATCACCGCAAGTTTATACGCATGTATGCAGAGGCAGCACGACCACTTTCACGGCTTACGAGTAAAAGTTTTCCCTTTCAATGGTTTGAAGAAGAAGAATCAACATTCACTTATCTAAAACAAAGGTTGGCATCTGCACCTATACTCATCTCACTAGATTGGTCTAAGACATTCCACGTGCATGTAGATGCAAGCTTGTATGCAGTAGGAGCTATACTGACTCAACCAAGAGAAGCACACAAGTTAGATCAACCCATTCATTATGTGAGTAGTCTCCTCTCAAAAGCCGAGAAGAACTATAGCACCACAAAAAGGGAAGCATTGGCTATTGTATTTGCTCTCAAGAAATTCAGGCACTATTTATTAGGCACTACCTTCACAGTGGTTACGGATCATCAAACTTTGAAATATTTGTTGAATAAGCCACAAGTTGCAGGAAGAGTATGGAGATGGTTGCTTCTCTTCCAAGAATTCGACTTTGAAATTGTACAGAGAAGCGGTAGGCAACATGTCATTGCAGACCACCTCTCTCGCATCAGGCATCCAACTCAAGCAACAAAGGGAGTAGAAGATGATTTCCCAGACAGCCAAATATACAAGGTAAATATAGCACCTACATGGTATGATGACTTGACTCTCCTCCTAGGAAAAGGTCAATTTCGTGCTCGGTCTACGCCATTGGAAAAGCGTAGACTCCTCCTAAAAAGTAAGAATTTCATGATGGCAAAAGATACCCTCTATAAGGTTGGTCCTGATGGGATGTACAGGTGTCTTCAACCACATGAAACAGAAACTGTTCTTCAATTGGCACATGAGGGAAAGTCTAGTGGTCATTTTCTTGGACATATCACTGCACGGAGGGTACTTCAAAGTGGCCTATGGTGGCCATATCTCCTCAGATATGCCACTAAATTTGCCAAGGCATGTGATGTTTGTCAATGATGTGCGCCCAAACCAACACGACAAAGGAACCAACCGCTTAATATCTTTGTAGCTTGGCAACCCTTTGAGCATTGGGGAATAGACTTTGTTGGTCCAATTTTTCCAATAGCACAAGATTCAGGTGCAAAGTATCTTCTAGTAGCAATGGATTATGCCACTAAGTGGGCTGAAGTAATATCCAGTAAGGAATGTACTGCTGAAACGGTAGCCACCTTCTTATATAATTACATCTTTTGCAGATATGGATGTCTAATAGAGGTCACAACAGATCAAGGATCCCATTTCGTCAACAAGGTGCTGACATTGATTTTTGAAAAGTATCAAATATTCCATAAGAAGTCCTTTGCATACTACCCAAGGGCAAATGGTCAGGCAGAGAGAAAAAATAAGGTTCTCATGCTCTTACTAAGAAAAACATGCTTACAGTTTCCTAATACATGGGGCCAGGCATATCTTGGAACCTTGTGGGCCTACAGAACGACATACTCCATTTGAGCTAGTGTATGGAATACAAGCAATTGCTCCTTTTGAGTTCTTGCATGACTCCAACCGCGTGGGAACCAATCGAATTCCTGGATTTACTAGCGCACTCTCAGCCAACATTGTGAGGCTACAACTTCTTGAAGAAAAGAGAAGGATAGGCAATGAAACTCTAGTGGCAGTACAGGAAAAAAGAAAACAGGATCATGATGCAAATCTCTGGAAATCAAAGATTAAGGAAGGAAGCTTAGTTTTGTTGTACCACCCGCGACTCTTTGAGAAGAAGGCTAAGAAGAAGTTGATGCCGAGATGGAACGCACCTTTTAGGGTCATACGCACACTTTCAAAAGGTGCAGTACAAATTTCCACATTGACGGGCACAATATTGCCCCTAATCAATGAATCTAAGCTAGAACCCTATGTGGAAAGATAGGAAAGAAGGAATTTGCCCTTGTATATAATGTATATACCCTTATGTTATTTCCTACTAGCTTATGTCGCTTCCTTATTTAGCTATCGGATTTTTCTCATCTATCTTCTTCATGTATCCCATTCCCATTTATCTACTGTCCTTCCCACCCACTCCTAGACCACTACCGCCATTACCATCTTCCCCTTGCTACTCATAGGCATTATGCTACTAACTTCTTCTATCTCTTATCACATAAAAATTCTCCTCCCTTATCCTTCTGATGCCACCCCTCTAAGCGAAGATTGCAAAAGATCATCTCATACCACTTACATGGGCGACCTCTCCTCCCTCTCAAGCTTCCATGGCCAGCATGGGCGACCTCTCATCCTTCCACCTTAACCAATTGGGCTACCTCTCCTCCCTCTCAAGCTCGAGGGCCAACATGGGCGACCTCTCATCCTTCCACCTTGGCCTATTGGGCGACCTCTCCTCCCTCTCAAGCTCCATGGCCAACATGGGCGACCTTTCGTCCTTCCACCTTGACAAATTGGGCGACCTCTCCTCCCTCTCAAGCTCCATGGCCAACATGGGCGACCTCTCATCCTTCCACCTTAACCAATTGGGTGACCTCTCCTCCCTCTCAAGCTCGAGGGCCAACATGGGCAACCTCTCATCTTGCCACCTTGGCCAATTGGGCGACCTCTCCTCCCTCTCAAGCTCCATGGCCAACATGGGCGACCTCTCATCCTTCCACCTTGACAAATTGGGAGACCTCTCCTCCCTCTCAAGCTCCATGGCCAACATGGGCGACCTCTCATCCTTCCACCTTGACAAATTGGGCAACCTCTCCTCCCTCTCAAGCTCTATGGCCAACCTGGGCGACCTCTCATCCTTCCACCTTGACAAATTGGGCGACCTCTCCTCCCTCTCAAGCTTCCATGGCCAACATGGGCGACCTCTCATCCTTCCACCTTAACCAATTGGGCGACCTCTCCTCCCTCTCAAGCTCGAGGGCCAACATGGGCGACCTCTCATCCTACCACCTTGGCCAATTGGGCGACCTCTCCTCCCTCTCAAGCTCCATGGCCAACATGGGCAACCTCTCATCCTTCCACCTTGACAAATTGGGAGACCTCTCCTCCCTCTCAAGCTCCATGGCCAACATGGGCGACCTCTCATCCTTCCACCTTGACAAATTGGGCAACCTCTCCTCCCTCTCAAGCTCTATTGACAACGTGGGTGACCTCTCATCCTTCCATCTTGACAAATTGGGCAACCTCTCCTCCCTCTCAAGCTTCCATGGCTGACATGGGCGACCTCTCATCCTTCCACCTTGGCCAATTGGGAGACCTCTCCTCACTCTCAAGCTCCATGGCCAACATGGGCGACCTCTCATCCTTCCACCTTGGCCAATTGGGCAACCTCTCCTTCTCAAGCTTGAATGACCAATTGGGCGACCCCTCCTCCTCATGGCTATTCTATGGGCGACCCTCGCTCCTCCTCCCTTCAAATGACTTCGACCACCTCCCCTCCTCCTCCCTCCAATATAATTTGGGCCACCTCCCCTCCTCTTCCCTCTTGGGTTAACTTGGGCCACCTCCCCTCCTCCTTACTTCAATATGACTTGGGCCACCTCCCCTCCTCCTCCCTGGGTTAAGTTGGGACACCTCATCTCCTCCTCATTCTAGCCTCCTTAGAATCTCAATGGCAACCCTTCTTCCCTCACGCGACCTCGACCTCTCCAACTTCCCCAACTTCTTGCTTTGCCTTAAATGTTCGATCTCTCCACCCTCCACATCTGGGCAAATTCTCCACCTTCCCGCCCATTAATCCTCAAATTGGGCCCCTCATCATCAAGTGGGCAAACTCCCAATCTACACCTATCTCCTCTCATCCACCACCCTACCCTTTTCCTCCATGACCTCCTACGATGATCATGTGTACATCATCGTCTCTAACCATGTTGATGAGAATGTCACGATTCATCGGCATGGGATTAGGCAGTTGCTTAGTGGATGGGCCGATGGTCCAACATTTGTTAGGCAGTGCCCTTGCAGCCTAAGGCGCATTACAACCATAACTTCACTTCACCACCTACAGGTGAAAATTTGTTCTCTTTCTTCTTCCCCTTCTGAGGGATACTGGGTGGGCATTTCGACCATCACTTCTGCTGGTGGATACAGGCTTAGACACGTCCAGGACGCGTCCTTTTGGGAGTCTTCGTACCCCATTTTCCGAGTTTCGTGGTTTCGCACATTTTGTCGCACCGCATTCGGACTTTCTCGTTCCTTGGGAGAGATTGGGGTTGAGAGGGGAGGGGAGACAGAAAGCTTTCTCTGCAATTGACCTGCACCCTGCTACCCTCTTTATCAGTAAATCTTTTGGCTTGAATGTCTTCATCAGTTTCGCATTTGCTCACACATCTGTTGTGCACCTCCGGGTATTCGGTTTCCTACCTCTTGTTCCCTTGGCCGTCAGTATTTGCAACCGTAGCATCACCGTCCCATGGCGTCTGTGGTGTTTGGAGCATCAGTGTCATTTGGACAGAGATCATTATTTTTTGTTGTCGAGTGTCCTAGTACTTTATTTTATTGTTGCACAGTGTCATAGTATTTTATTTTGCACCAGTTGTATAGAACTTCATGGAACTTTAAATTTTGTACTAACAGAACTCAGAATTATATTTGGAAGTTCATGATGTATTCACTCCACTTTCTCTCTTGATATATTTGATGTAATCACTCCATTTATTCTCTTGTAACACCTCAGTTATTCATTTTTCCTTTCTCTCCGAGACGGAGAGACACTAGTGGCGGGCAACCTGTAGAACAAATTTTTGAAGGACAGAGTAAAGGATGGCACCAAGGAACCAAATCTGGAGTTGGGCACCAAGACGTCCAAAATCTGGAGTTGGGCGCCAAGACGTCCAAAATCTGGAGTTGGGCACCAAGACGTCCAGATGGTAGAGTTGGGCGACTGCATGCCCAAGGCATGCCCAGACAAGGAGACCTAACAAGGCGGCCAAGTGGGGGCCAGCCACTCATCATTACCCGACAAAGTCTGGTACTGGCGGCCATGCTAACAAATGAAACCGCCTAGTGCATTAACTTCCCATTAGTCCCGTTTAACAGACTTCCCTATTGTACCGGTTCCTCACCTCTCTCCTATAAAAAGGGGAAACCTCAAGAGAGGGATATAGCATATAGTGCTCACTACAGGAGACTATAGCTGAGAGTGAGTGCAGTCTTAGAGCTCGTAGAGACCTTATGCTGTTTGCTTATGCTACTTATGTGAGAATACTTGGAGTTTGAATTTTGTTGTTCCATTGCTTTGCTATGATTAGCTGTGGTATGATTAGATGTGGTATGATTAGCTAATGGCTTGTATTCTGATTGTGTTACATTTGGCTTTCTAGTTAGTGTTGTCTTGTGCTCTATTCTGCTCCATGCTTGCTTCTGCTGTGACTTGTACTCCTAAGTGTAGTTTGTAGTAATGATACGGAGGCTTGGTGATAAGTGTCTATTATGGTAATGTGCTTAATATACCCATGCGCTTACATGTGCTCCAGGAGTAGTGCATTTTGCATTCCCTGCACCCACACACTTCACTTCACCACCTACAAGGGCGTATTAGAATACCCCGGTACAGGTTGCCCACCACTTAGACATTCTCCGTCCTCGGAGAAAAATAAGACTTTTTTTTTCCCCTTCTTACCTTTTTTCTTTTTTTTTTTTTCCTTCTTTCTTTCTTCATATTAATGGTTGGTTTTGTTGCTCGATTTGAATATGTCCTGCTATGATGTACCATAATTGCCCATTGATGGTGCAACTCTTTGGCTGGAAAGAGGAGCAGATGGAGGAAATACACAGCAGGTAATTCACAGCTGAACGATTCCTCGATGACAAATTAAAGTGACTGCCATTAGCTGCTGGTGCCGATCAACTTTGCCTGCCTAGTCTACTAAGAAGAAATCCAACTCTCACACAAGCTCACAAGCTCCCTCCCCACGTGCTACATCCATGCATACACACCTTTCTCCTTACAAGGTCTTGTGCGCATTCATGTTGTGGCATCCCAAGCTCAACATTACCTATTTCGAATCTATGACACATTACCCACTTGTGTCATCTTGATAGAGCCACATGCATTAGGGTTTTTTCCCCTTTTTCACCAATTTCAAAGGAGCCCTCCAAAGAGCTATTAGAGGAGTAGAGGTTAATTTCTCACTTCGTCGAGAATTCCCCTCTTGCATTACCTCGGATAGTACGTGTAGGACTTTTGTAAGAAAGATAACCTATGTAGTAATAGGGTGGAAGTGTTGGAATGTACACAAAGACTACATCCACAAGACTAAGTGTACGTGATTCTAGAATCCACTTCGGATACTTCTTGCTAAGGAATTCATGTTTTGTTATTGAAAATCATAAATATATGGTGACTTCTAGTACAAAAGAAAGTTATACAAACTTTTAGATGCCATCTTTTCTAAAAGAAGGCATTGACATTCTTGCTCCTTAATTACAACCACTTGAGTCCTCTCACTCGTGACCAATTACTTCTCACTCGTGACCAATTACTTGGTATCCTCTACCAAAACGTTACTATGGCCCTTACGCTGCATCTTCAATCGCCTTTGGCATCACATTTACACCTAGAACACTTTGGCTTTGTACCTTGCTTCATGCATGGTCATGTTTCGACTCCAAAAGCTTTTTATTCTTCATCTAGGGAATTTCTTCATGAAGTTAAGTATTGAATTGGGTTTGGGGAGACGTTTTCTCTAGAATTAATTTTCCCCACTATAATTAGAACACCATATCATTCCAACTACATGGTTTCTTGACTTTGTCAATATGCATTGTAAGAGTAATAAGGCAAGGGTTTCCTCATCCCTTTGGCTTTTGCCATTGCTACACAAGAGCTTCATTGTTTGTTGGAAGCTCATGTTAAAAGATGGTGTATTTCACTCAATCCGTACACATGATTGAATAATAGTTGGAACGAACTTTGCAAATGATATTGTACTTCTCCTTAAAGGCATTTTGTCATCTCTTTCCCTATGCTTGTGTATACTTGATTGACAATGTGTCATAGATTCGAAATAGGTAATGTTGAGCTTGGGATGCCACAACATGAATGCACACAAGACCTCGTAAGGAGAAAGGTGTGTATGCATGGATGTAGCACGTGGGGAGGGAGCTTGTGAGCTTGTGTGAGAGCATAGAAACGGAGCACATGAAGCGAGCCTATGAGGATGCCTTAGAAACCCTAACGGATGGCACACAAGCATGTGAACCTGCGAGGATACCCAAAGAACCCTAGTGTCACAAGAGTGAGCAAGAGCAAAACGAGAGTGAGAGGATGAGAGAGAGAGAGAGAGAGAGAGAGAGAGAGAGAGAGAAACAAAGAAAGAAAGTTTTTTTTACGTCTATGACAGGCCAAAGTCGGCCTATGAGACAAAACATAAGATACATGATGCGGATGTCATCCGGCTGTCACAAAACTAAAGTAAGATCATAAAAAGCTAATACAATCTAGTCTCCAACATGTGTGGTAAAATACTAAGGCTGATGGAGCCCTATCTCTGGGGGTATATGCATGTCTATATGCTGAGGGCAATACAATCATGAAGATGCATTTGTCTACTAGCTTCATCCAGTGGTAATGGAGGGGTGGAGGATGTGATACATAGGTGGAGCTGGTGCTAGAGCTTTCTATATGAAAGCTATACGGGCTTCTCTCATCAGGGCTACTTTCTCCGCAGTCGCCTCGAGATGTCATGCTCGAATCTTCTCTCTCTGGCGATGGTGTAGCCTCACTCCACTGAGCATTGTGACTCGTGGTTGTCGTCTAGCTCGACTCACCTTAGCCTACAGTAGTGTCACTCCTCGCTTGGAATCAGGTGGGGAGGGGACTCTAGAAGTCTGGAAAAAATCAGTGAGCTATAGCTGTCTCCTCTCCACCTGTGTAGCTGTGTGTCTCAGTGGTAAGAGTGCATCTCTATCCCTCTGAATCTCTATCAAGAAACGTCCTAACTGTCTCTGATCTTGGGAGTCCATAATCTCTCGTAGGGTGGGTTGTCCTCTGAACAAAGTCTCATATCTGTCTCTAATCTGAGTGTATGCTCTGCATCTACATACGAAATGCTCCTCACTCTCCACCTCCTCTCTACATAGTTTACAGATCTGCTTTGCTCTCGGGACCCCACTATGAGGGAGCGATATTTGGGGGGGGGGGAGAGAGAGAGAGAGAGAGAGAGAGAGAGAGAGAGAGAGAGAGAGAGAGAGAGAGAGAGAGAGAGAGAGAGAGAGAGAGAGAGAGAGAGAGAGAGAGCTTTGCTCTCGAGACCCCATTGTGAGGGAGCTATATTGGGGGGGGGGGGGAGGGGGAGAGAGAGAGAGAGAGAGAGAAAAGAAAGAAAGAAAGAAAGTGTTTTTACGTCTATTAGGAGGCCGAACTCGGCCTATGAGACAAATCGATGTACATGGGTGTATCTTCTGTCAATCAGAAAAGATAAAAGTGCTGAAAAGAAACTGGTTAAGCTGATATAGATCTCCGTAGTATGCATGTGGGGATACCCATGAAAGTGGTGGGGGGTGTATGGAGTGCGATATCTATGATAGTCTATATGCAAAAGGGTAGTACAACAACCATGAGAATGCATCTAAAACGACTAACTAGCTCCATCCTGTGCTAGTGGGTGGGATGTAATATGTGATACATAGGTGGAGGTGGAGTCAGGGCCACCCTGATGGCTGCAACGGGATCGGCCATCATCTGGGATCGTCTCTCCTCCATGGCGCGATGGTCACAAGCCTGGATCTCCGCAATCTGGTGTCGGTGAAGTCTCTGGGCCCGATATCCTATAGCACGGGGTCGTCTCCTAGCTCGAGATACCTGAGCCTGCTGAAGAGTCACCCCGCTCGGTATGTGGGCTGAGGGGGGGAGGGCTGCAGCACGTCGTGGAATAAAGAAGTCAGTGAGCTGACTCTGTCTCCCTCCTGTATGGAGTGCTACAGTAGGCTGGAGTAGGGAATCTCTGTGACTCTGTATCTCTAGTAAGAATCGCCCGAGCTGTCGCTGGTCTCTAGAGTCCATGATCTCTCGGAGGGTGGGCTGCCCTGCAAACAGAGTCTCGTATCTGCCTCTGATGCCATCATATGCGCTACATCTGCATACAAAGTGCTCCTCATCCTCCATAGAGAGAGAGAGAGAGAGAGAGAGAGAGAGAGAGAGAGAGAGAGAGAGAGAGAGAGAGAGAGAGAGAGAGAGAGGTAGAGGTATATTAACGTCTTCCAAAGGCCAAACTTGGCCTATGAGACAAAATCATACGTAATTGTGGTAATCTCTGTGTACCAATGGAAAGGAAAAAAATACTTGCTACACAAAACTGTGTAGGTGGAAAACAGCAAAGGATGGTGTACCTGGTAATGAGGAGGTAGTGGGAATAAAATAATGGTGCTTGGGGGGAGAGTGGCTCTCGCTCAGCAAATAATGACCACCTGATACAAGGGGGACCCATGAGAGAGAGAGAGAGGGCGGGGAGGGGGGGGGAGGGGAGGGAGAGCGGGAGGGAGGGAGGGAGGGGGGGGGAGAGAGAGAGAGAGAGAGAGGGGGGGGGGGGGAGAGAGAGAGAGAGAGAGAGAGAGAGAGAGAGAGAGAGAGAGAGAGAGAGAGAGAGAGAGAGAGAGAGAGAGAGAGAGAGAGAAAGAGAGAGAGAAACAAAGTGATATTAACGTCTTCTGAAGGCCAAATTTGGCCTATGAAACAAAACCATATAAATGTCTCTAGCACTATCTCATATAATTTGGCCAATGTGGGGCCAATCATGATCATCCGATACGTAGCTGGATCCATAACATCGCCTGACTTATGAATGGGCAATATGATGTCCTTAGTCCATGAGTTAGGGAACCCTTCAACCAGTGCACGGTTGCAGAGGTAGGCAATGAGTGGTGCTAGAGTCGTGCATCCGTATATGAGGTGCTCTGCCTATAAACTGAACTGATCATGAGCTCTACCATGCTTCATATGTGAAATAGTGCGGCTCACCACTGTGGGTGTGAAGAAGAGGTAGTGGGGCGTGAGCTCTGCGGCCTGGGAATGGGAGGCTTGCCTGGAATCTGGTATAAGCTCTTTGCATAGCTATGCCAAATGCTTGGATCTCGAATGCGTGTCTGCTATCTCCTCTCCCTCAGATGTCGCCATGCCACTGCATTATGCCGACTCATAAGCAAATGGTAGATATCCCAGTGCTGTCTCTCCTCCCACTCCTTCCATTTACGGCGAGTAAGGCTCTACATGCGACACTTTGCCTGTCTGTATGTAATATCCCTTCTATGCTCTAAAATCCGTAGATGTTTCTTGAGTTCCTGACAATCTGCATCATACCAGCAGTTCTGGGACATGGATCCTGTGCGTTGAGGATGTGTATGTGTGCGATATGGAAAGTTGTGGATAACTGAGTCATGAAGGAGGGTGGTGATATGTGATGTGAGTGTATCCAATGGTGAGTGGCTACTCCTCCCGATCCTCTGGTGGTGTGTTGACGTGTACACTCTCTGTATGTGGACTCCCACTAGAAACCGTGGACTCGAGGTAGGCCCCGGTCCGGGCTCTCATGTGTCTCCGTGCATAATGATGTCTTTGCCTTTGTGCACCTCTTCCAACCTCTTTGGATGTGTCCATAGATCTCCATTGCAGTTCCAAACTCTAAGGTGTATCTCCTCGAGTGTCTCAGGCCGCGAATCCCTATGGGATGGCCTTGCCATCAATGATGACACGACCATCTCTGTATGAAGCCTTCTTCCCTCTTTGCGAGCTTGGTGTACTCTCTGCATGCATGCACGGCGGTGTGCTACCTGCATGGGTGTTAGATCATCATCAAGGTAGATGGGGGGGGCTATCAAGTGCTCTCAAAATCACCCTCTTGAGTAGGAAAGTAGATCTTACATCTTCGGAAGGGAAGTGTAGAATGAGAGCTCTCTTCTTCGTGGGGTCTCGTCCCGTTCTCCAGGACTTGATGAATGGGAGGGACTCCTCTTTGTAGCCGAGTAGCTTGCATAGTGTCTTCCCATCGGACTCAAGGGTAGAGCCTTCTTTTTCTACAATGCCCGTGATGCTTACATTGAGACAATGGGCATGTCTCATCTTTTCTTCCTCAATGGTGGTGTGCATGATGAAGGCTTCTTCCTTTTGTGCTTCCTCTTTGGCTTGTTTTTTGATGTTTTTCTTCACTATGTCGATCCACCCTTCTTTGGTAGCTTCTAACTTGTTTTCCATGCTCGCGGTCAAAGCTTTGGTAAGTTCTTCTTTGAGAGCTTCTGTCTTGTTCATATTAATCTCTCCCTCTTCGGGTGTGAGAGATACCATTGAAGCTTTGAGGAGCTCCAATTCCTCTTTCATGTTTGCCCTCTCCTTAGCCCATTCTTCTTTCTATTTCTTTCTCTCCCTCTCCCACTCTTCTTTCTCTTTCTTCCATGTTTCCCTCTCCTTATGATATGTTTCTACTTCTTTCTTGAGCTTGAGAGGCGGTTGATGATGGTCCTGATAGTGGAGGCAACCATCTTCTTGTTTTCTTTGATAGCTATGGTGAGTTTGTCTTCCATTTTCGTCAAGTCTTTCTTAGCCATAGCGGTGATGGCGTTCAAAGATGGAAAAATGCTCAGTTTGCTGAGCCCAAAGACTTGCAATGAAGATGGGAGAGCACCTGATGCGTGATGGAGCAAGGGTGGGAGTGGCTAATAACTGTAGGCAACAATTATTAGTCCGGGGCAGGAACCCAGATTTAGGGTTTCGGGAGGCACCCAAAGATTTAGGGTTTCTGTTGTATCTCACGCGATGGTTGTTTAGGGCGCAAGCACTCTACTTTCATGGCTCAGAGATTTAGGGTTTGGGGTGACTTAACTCAGATTTAGGGTTTCGGGAGGCAACTCAGATTTAGGGACCTAGATTTAGGGTTTTGGGAGCCACTCAAAGATTTAGGGTTTCTGGTGTATCTCACGCGATGGTTGTTTAGGGCGCAAGCTCTCTACTTCCATGGCTTATAGATTTAGGGTTTGGGGTGACTTAACTCAGATTTAGGGTTTCGGGAGGCAACTCAGATTTAGGGACCCAGATTTAGGGTTTCGGGAGGCACCCAAACATTTAGGGTTTCTATTGTATCTCACGCGACTGTTGTTTAGGGTGCAAGCACTCTACTTCCATGGCTCAGAGATTTAGGGTTTGGGGTGACTTAACTGAGATTTAGGGTTTTGGGAGGCAACTCAGATTTAGGGACCCAGATTTAGGGTTTTGGGAGGCACCCAAAGATTTAGGGTTTCTGTTGTATCTCACGCGACGGTTGTTTAAGGGGCAAGAACTCTACTTCCATAGCTCAGAGATTTAGGGTTTGGGGTGACTTAACTCAGATTTAGGGTTTCGGGAGGCAACTCAGATTTAGGGTTTCGGTTGTATCTCACGCAACGGTTGTTTAGGGCACAAGCTGCGGGTAGAGGGGCACTGTGAACACTATGGAAGCGTCTGCATTGACAAGGCTGCCCTGACGAGCTGCTGTATTGTGGCAGCCTTGACACAGAGAGAGAGAGAGAGAGAGAGAGAGAGAGAGAGAGAGAGAGAGAGAGAGAGAGAGAGAGAGAGAGAGAGAGAGATTGTACGTCTATTAGGAGGCTGAACTCGGTCTATGAGACAAATCAATGTACATGGGTGTATCTTTCGTCAATCGCAAAAGATAAAAGTGCTGAAAAAACTGATAAAGCTGATATGGATCTTTTGTAGCATGCATGTGGAGATACCCATGAAAGTGGGGGGGTGTATGGAGTGCGATATCTATGATAGTCTATATGCAAAAGGGTAGTACAACAAGCATGAGAATGCATCTAAAACGACTAACTAGCTCCATCTTGTACTAGTGGGCAGGTGTAAGATGTGGTACATAGGTGGAGGTGGAGTCAGGGCCCCCCTGATGGCTGCAGCGGGATCAGCCATCATCTGGGGTTATCTCTCCTCCATGGTGTGATGATCATGAGCCTGGATCTCCGCAATCTGGTGTCGGTGAAGTCTTGGGGCCCGATATGCTATAGCACGGAGTTGTCTCTTAGCTCGAGAGGTCTGAGCCTGCTGAAGAGTCACCCCTCTCAGTGTGTGAACTGAGGGGGGGAGGGCAGCTGCACGTTGTGGAACAAAGAAGTCAGTGAGCTGACTCTGTCTCCCTCGTCTGGGATGCTGCAATAGGCTGGAGTAGGGAATCTCTGTGACTTTGTATCTCTAGTAAGAATCACCCGAGCTGTTCCTGGTCTCTAGAGTCCATGATCTCTCGGACGGTGGGCTGCCCTATAAACAGAGTCTCATATCTTCCTCTGATGTCATCATATGCGGTACATTTGCATACAAAATGCTCCTCATCCTCCATCTCTACTTTGCATACCCTGCATATTCACTGCTCTCTGCGAATGTCTTCGGCTCTGCCCGTCTCAATCTCTAATCGGTGTGAGAGAGAGAGAGAGAGAGAGAGAGAGAGAGAGAGAGAGAGAGAGAGAGAGAGAGAGAGAGAGAGAGAGAGAGAGAGAGAGAGAGAGAGAGAGAGAGAGAGAGAGAGAGAGAGAGAGATGCTTTGTTTAGGAAATAACAAGGCACTGCTGGTCCTTGTGGTCACTGTCATGGTGGTATTCTTCCTGTTATCTCTCTTGAGCATTCTTATGTATTGCTGTTGGAAGAGAAAACTAACCATACACGGGCAGAGGCTTTGTCAATTGTGGAAACAGGAGAGGTTCCAGCATCCGCAGGTTCATCTACGTATTCCTTTTATGATTTTACTTTCTTGATGACATTCATGATCTTCATGTTTCCAATAATATATCTGAGGATTGATCATGATACCATCTGTCTCTTCAAGTAAAGGGGCTGCTTTTAAGGAGGAGAAAAATTTATCAGCAAAACATAGAGCAATTGCAAGAGGAACTTGAAACTAAACCTAGATCGTCAAAGATTCTTGATCAATTGAGGGTCTCTCTGGAAGGGCTTCAATACATTGAAAGATACTTAGCATTACTTCCATCAGAAACACTTCAGGATGATCATGATCAGTTCCATCAATCTCGTCTCTCGGTTGAGGATACTGTCGGCATTTCTATTCCTGTGCAAGCAAGGAAAGGTTCATTTTGGAGATCATGGATAGACTCTGCTTCCTGCACTTTGTTTGGAGCACCAGAAGACGAAGATTTTACGGAGGAACTTCACATTCTTTCTCAATATGATAATGCCCAATTTTCCACAGCTCTCTGCCCCTCTGTTTCAAGACAGATGAACCCTCAGAGACAGTTGCAATCTTTGGATTCTCAGAGGTTGACGAGATCAGGATCCATTTTATCTGACTGCGACAGCAAGAGACAATATTCAATCATAGTACCTGGCGGCGAAGTTTCCGAGGAATATAGTAACCCTTTGTATAAGCAAAGCCCACAGCCCTTGCCTGTAAAGCCCAGTGTGAAAATTGTGTCCTTCTCATCAGTAAATGAAGTGTTTGGAGAGAAAAGTGATTCATTAGGGCACACATCAGATGCTTAAAGTATTATCCAAGAAGAAGAGGAAGAAGTTGGTCTTGAGAGTACAGGTTTGACTGTTGCAGAAAGATTTGAGAGTTGATTGTCCGTAATACTCACAGAGCTTCATCTGATCGCTTTTGTAAATATAAATAGCTGTTTTGTAGCTGGGGCCTTTTGAAAGGATGATAACATTATTCTTTCTTGTAAAATTTTTATGTGTACAAGAAATCTTGTTGATAATGTTTTTTGCATTGAATCATAGTGTTGGAAACAGTTGAAATAAAAATCGAAAAGGTTGACCGGCTGAGTTACTATGTACTAGCTAATAGCTATTGGACTACTTATGTGAATCCTAGAAAGTCAGAACAGTAAACTAGAAGGCTACAGGATTGTTGGATGTCAATTGTATGTAAAATGAATTTCTGATCCCAGAACTTGTTTGCTGGTTACACTACTCTTCTCTTATTAATGCTGTGTAACAGTTAATATGTCTCTTCTCTCTGTGTTGTGTGTGTGTGTGTGTGTGTGTGTGCGCGCGCGCGCGCAGATGTGTGTATGAGAGAGAGAGAGAGAGGGGGGGGGAGAGGGGGAGAGAGAGAGAGAGAGAGAGAGAGAGAGAGAGAGAGAGAGAGAGAGAGAGAGAGAGAGAGAGAGAGAGAGAGAGAGAGAGAGAGAGAGAGAGAGAGAGAGAGAGAGAGAGATGATATGATAAAAATGTACGTATGAGATGATATCATAACTTTACATATGCTAAAGGTCAGGATGACCTATGTGACAAGAAAGTTACAAAATGGTAAATCTGATACCATGTATGCTGAAAATTACTGAAAAACTAAATACCAAAACTGGATACCATATGAATGTGGGATACGAATTGTTGATGGAATAGAGACTCGAATAATTAGAATGAGACAGAAAGGAGGCCAATAGACCTGGTCAAAGCAGTGGGGAATACAATCACATTAAATACAAGATAAAAGGGCCTGGGGGCAGTCCTCCAACTCAATGTAGGTCAAGCATCGGTCAATCTTAGATCTCCTCTTATGTCCTTCATGGTCAAGACTTTGACTAAATGATGTACTTAGTCTGACAAAGTGATCCAAATCCTCATCTGCAGTGACCATCTAGGCTGGGTCTAGGCTGGGATGCCCTCTTCGTTAGCTGTGGATGTGCAGATCTTCCCAAGTGGTAAATCAGTGTTTATTTAGAGAGACTGGAACTGTATGCACTGTCTATGCTGGAATGCCCGCTTCTTTAGCTGCGGGTATACAGATCTTCCAATGTGCATCGAGCGATCAATCAGTGTACCTGTGGAGAGAGTGATATTTGCTTGCTAGTGCTAGTGAGTAGCCTGAAATAGTTTATAACCTGCCACTGAGTCTGACTTGACTCTCTCTAATCACCTCAGTAAGCTGTCTCTATGTCTCTTGAGCTCAAGCAAGAACAAACGCAAGCATCTTTGATACTGGTATCCCATAACTCTGTAAAGGGCAGAAAGCCCTTTTTGAATAAGCAATGAAAACACAGAACATGCTGGGCAAGGACTTACATATTGGAGCTTGGACTAAGACTATCAATGGCATACCTCGCTTAACTTGTCCTGAATTGGAACCCCACTACATCTACGAATCTCAATCTCAAGCTGATATGAACACATACAGAACTGACCAATGGTACTTGGCCCCCCTTAAGATAAAAGTGTAGCCATAGCTCTGCTTTACTAAGAAACAATCTGTCATGAGATTGAGAAAGATGCTCTCTATAGAAAGCCATCTTTGAGCCCAACTCTTGAGTGAGATCTATCCATGTCCTCTTAGTATGCAAAAGTCTAACAATCTTTGTCCAAGTCAGCATGAAACAGGGTGGCTCTAAAGAATAGTGGGAAGGAAGTAATCTGTCCATGCTAAGATCCTACCTCTAAAACAAAGGATGTGATTTGTCCATACTAGCAATCCTTGTCTCATTATAAGGACAAATTTACAAGAGGACTCACGGACAAGCCATGTTGGAGTTCAAGGAGAGTTGGGCATGAATACAAACAACATGACAAAGAAGCTTAGGACCACAACACATACTAACATTGAAAACCGTGTAATGTACAAAGATAAGTAGTCCATGAATGTTATGGGCATATATAAAAGCTTTGGGGAAAAAATCTTCTAAAGAGGGAACATGTTCCATGGCATACCTTGGAGTGTTGTTGCATCGTAGAACCACACAAGCTCTCATGAACACACACTGATGTCAAGAGTAGCATATGCAATCCATAACGTCAATTTGAAATTGATTGCCGTCATACGAAAGTCACACATTCATGCTCGTGACATGCTAACAAGAAGGATGACATGCACACATGCATCTTCACAAGCAAGCATCCATACAAACCTATCTCACATGCAAGAAGACTCAAGCTCTCCAAGAAATTCACAATTTCATTAACAAGACTGAGAAGAATCTCACTTCCTACAAATGATAGCCCATTGTCTGACATAGGCTTTTATAAAGTCTGGCCCTATTCTGATTATTGTGTTTGCTCTAGTTTCAAATAGGTCTTAAACCCTCATTTGAGCTTTGATTCGAGTTTTGGAAAGTTAGTAAACATTTTAGAGGCTTAGGCACATGAGGCTCAAGGATTCCTTTGCCTTTACAAATGTGAAACATTTTTACAGAAAAAGACTTTGAACATGTTACAAAAGATATTCTTTGCATGAACATAAGGGAAAAAATGAACCCTACATGGGTGTTTAAGATTAGGGAGTGATTAGTCATGGAACAATGAGAAGAGGGTGGTGGCCAGAGTCTCGTCCCTTAATCACAGAGGTTAGGCATAATCTTTCCTTGTTTTTGTGTGGTCAAAGAGCCGAAAACCATTGCGAACTGGTGGTTTTCTTTAGGGGATGGTTTTGAATACATCAAAATTCATTTAGAGCCATTGGATTGATCAAAGATCTAAGGATCAAGGTTAAATGCCAAAAATCAAGGCAGCTACGAGCTTGGACCGTTGGATTAGCTTGAGATCAAATGGATGAGATCAAAGCAATCATGATAAAAAGTGCCTTTTGCAGAGAGTCATTGGATTTCCTCTTCAATCAGATGGTTCAATTTGAATTGTAAGAAAGTTTGGCGCTTGCATTTGTGGCCTTTGGATTTAGGCAAGATCTAATGGCTTAGTAAAAAGAGCCTTCTAAATGCAACGATTAGATGAGCCTCAAATCTGATGGCTGATATGCATCACCAAAAGGAGCTCAGCCCCACTTGCGCACATCTATTGGATCATAGATGATCTAATGGCCAAGGTTTTAGCAGAGAATGTGCACACTCTTGTCCCTACTCCCATGATTTCTCTTGGATTCTCTCTCTAACTTCAAATGGGATCTTATATAAGCCATTGACTTGATCAACCTAAAGGCTCACATATGAGAGAACAAATAGATTACTTCATCTGCAGTATTTTATTTCACAATAGCTCTAGTGGTTTCATGTGGCTTCTTAAACTCATAGATTAAGCTTTTTAATCCCTAAAAACTAGGGATCCTTACAAGGTCCATGTAGGATTCATTTTTTCCCCTAATGATTTAGGGGCATAAAATGAGATTTTTTACCTCCCCTTGGCTCTATGTTTAGTCATTGTACATCTTTGATACTTCCTCCTTATCTCTTTGCTTGCTTTCTCTACAACGCGTTCCATCTTCTCTCCCTTCTCCTCTTTACTCCATGCTTTATGAGATCCTTCTCCAACACTCCCCCCCTCGGAGCTTCTCTCATCCTTGACAGAAGTTGATATCTGTGAGGAAGCATTAGTGTTGATACACAATTGGATTTGTTTTGTTCTTGCAAAGCAAAATTTTTCTCCATACATTCTTAGCAAAGTGTAGCGGGGTACTCTGATACACCCCTTAAATAATGTATTTTATGTTTGAGATACAGAAGGAAAGTACAAGAAAAGTTACCTCAATTTCGGCAAGATGAGAAGCAAAAGAAGCAAGGAGGACTAAGATGAAGAAAAGAGGATCCAATTCATCAGTTCATGAAGGAGGCAGAATTCCCAGTCTTCTAAGTTGCCTAATTTCCCACTTCACCAATCTCCTAAGTTGCTTAATTTCCCATTTCACCAATTTTCTAAGTTTCCTAATTTCCCATTTCACCGATTCCCTAAGTTGGCCAATTTCTCCAAGAAGTTGTCTATTTTTTAGTCGACCTATTTTTTAGTCGACCAGTTCTTAGTTGCCCAAGTTGACCATTTTTATAAATTTTTTCTCAAATGTTGACCATTTTATAAATTTAGTTGACTTATTTCAAAAGTTACTCATTTTATGAATTTAGTTATTCCAAAAGTTTCCCATTTTTATGAATTTAGTTGACTTACTCCCAAATTAGTCTACTTACTTCAAAAGTTGCCCATTTTTGTAAAGTAGTCTATTTTTTAAAAAAAAATGTTCTAAGTGTGATTTAATCTACTATTTCACTTGGAAAAGCGACTGAATTTCCTAGAGTCATGGACTAAATTTTTAGCCACTTGCATGCCGAGGACTCATGGACGGTGGATGGCGCAAAATACCAGAATTTGGAAGATAGTCATGGTGGAGGAAAAGTGGACTAAGAAGAAAGTTCTAGAGTGCCAAAATTGTCACTAAGGTTGTAGAAACTAATTTTGTCCCTTTTGCTATCCTTAGCTCCTACCAATCGCAAAAAACTATATAAGAAGACCTCTCCATCAAAGAAGGACAAGCGGATATAGATAGAAAGAGGAGACAGACACAAGACCTCTACATAGTGTGTAAAGGGGGGAGTCCCTTCTAGCTTCTCCAAGGGGTGGATGGCAGGCCGCAGATTGAAGCACGGAATTGGGAGTTCTGTGAAGAAGGAGTGAGTCAGGCACTTAGGCACTTGACTACAACACGTGGAGTTGAGCAAGGGTAGCTACCACTACTTACCTTACAAGTTCTCAAGTTCCTAGGCTAAAAAGATGTCTTCCTTTTCTTACCTAATTTTCCATTTCACCAATTCCCTAAGTTTTTCAAATTCTTAAGTTTACCAATTTCTCCAAGAAGTTGTCTATTTTTTAGTCGCTCTTAGTTGCCCAAGTTGACCATTTTTATAAATTTAGTACTTATCTCAAAAGTTGATCATTTTATAAATTTAGTCGACTTATTTCAAAAGTTACCCATTTTATGAATTTAGTCGACTTACTCCAAAAGTTACCCATTTTTATGAATTTAGTCGACTTACTCAAAAGTTACCCATTTTATGAATTTAGTCGACTTACTCCAAAAGTTACCCATTTTTATGAATTTAGTCGACGTACTCAAAAATTGCCCATTTTTATGAATTTAGTCTACTTACTTCAAAAGTTGCCCATTTTTGTAAAGTAGTCTTTTTTTTTTTTTTTTTTTTTCCCCTCACGTATGGAGGATTGAAGCAGCAAGAGCAAAACCTTGAAAATGCATGGTTCTGTTTTGGGGAGCTGTTGTACATCCAATTCCAAGGACTGATACTTGCATTCATTGGAGAGGTTTGAAATGTCTTTGCAATTTTCAGAGTTCAACGAGAGTCATGGTTGCTTATGTGTTTCTCAATACCAAGCTACTGGAAGGGAGGATTTTCCCAGATCTGAACTGATAAAGTTAGCATGGGGAGGTCGCTTTTCCTCTTAGCCATGAAGAAACTCTCTCTCTTTTCCACTGTTGCCATGTTTCAGCCTTCAACTCTCTCTCTCTCTCTCTCTCTCTCTCTCTCTCTCTCTCTCTCTCTCTCTCTCACCATCAGCTCAACAAAGTCGGCCATATTTCCCACTACTTAGGCAATTTTGGGTCCAATGTGTATGAATCAAATTGCTTGGTCGATTTGTTTTTAGAGTCAACTTGGTCGATTTTTTGAGTCATCAACTTGGTCGATTTATTTGAAGGTCATGAGTCATCTACTTGGTGGATTTATTTGAAGGTTGATTTCTGAAAGTCGAGTGTGATTAAATTTGGTCGATTTGTTTTTCATATGTTTGGTCAACTTTTGTACCAAGTTTTGGGTTGATTTTTAGAAGTTGATTATTGAGCAGTAAGTAAAAACCATTGATTGAATTATATGCGCAGATGTCTTGGTCGATTCAATTGGGTTGGATTTTTTTAAAAAGTCAATTCTTAGTCGAGTTTGTTAAGTATTGATCAATTGGGTCGATTTTTCTAAGTCGATGAATTGGGTCGATTTTTTTTAGGTCGATTTGTTGTATGAGTCGGGTATAGGGTCAATAACCATGAGTCGATGTTTTGTGATTTATGGATTCGAATTCTGGTCAATTATCTAGAGTCGAGTTTTTATATCAAATTAGAAGCAGCGCTCGTGGCATTCTCGTATTGGTGGGTGCTGAGGACGACTTGCAAAGGTGACACCCATTGCACTAAACCATCAGTCAGCACCTGATGGAAACCTGACAAGGAAGCTATCCATGCTCGTCAAATCGATTTCAGGTCATTGACTTCAGCAAATCAGGTCGATTTCAGATGATCAAGTCGGCTTCAGATGAACGAGTCAGTTCAGCAGCTAATCAGAAGCAGCAGTGGAGGACTATCTGTTCAGCGATTGGATTAGAGTCTCAGTACGAAGAAGTAACTTTGAATAACGACTTTGACTTAGAACTTATTAAAGAGAGGGAGGGGCTTGTCCTCAGAAATTCAATTTCTTGTCTCGGTTCGCTGGCCTAGTGGTTGAGCCTCTCACCTCTTGAGGCGGAGGCGAGGGTTCAATCCCTGGCAGCAACATGGCCACCGTTTGTCTAACCCTGCGGTAGTGTTGACCGCCGTTTAACCCAGTCTTATAAACCCCTGTTCTTGTGGGATAAGGGGCATCCCATGGGTACTATGCCCTTCCTTGTACAGTTGCAATTTCAAAGTTAAAGTCCGGGAGAGTAGGCCTCGGCCGAACATCCAGTTAAAAAAAAAAAAAAAAAAAAAAAAAATCAATTTCTTTTAAGTCTACAACACAACAAGAATTCGACAAAGAAAAATAGGAGCATCCAATTGATTGGACAATCACGGAAAGGTAACATGTCGGTATTATCTTCATAAAATTCAATGAGTAGCAATAACCTTGACTTAGATGACTATATCTGCAAGGCTCAACTCAAGAAGAAGAAGAAGAAGAGAAACATAGGGGGGGAAAAAGAGAAGAAGGTACTTTATTTCTCTCTGAGGATGGAGAACGTCTAAGTGGCAACCCGTAGCAAGGTACTCTGATATGCCCCTTAAATAATGTATTTAATGCGTTTGCTTTTCGAGATGCAAAAGGCAAGTACCAAGAAAGTAACCTCGATTTCAAACAAGAAGTACAAGAAAAGTTACCTCAATTTCGAGCAAGATGAAAAAAAGAAGAAGCAAAGAGGACTAAGATGAAGAAAAGAGGATCCACTTCATGAGTTCCTGAAAGAAGCAGAATTCTTAATCTTCGAAGTTACCTAATTTTCCACTTCACAAATCTTCTAAGTTGCCTAATTTCCCATTTCACTAATTTCCTAACTTTCCTAATTTCCCATTTCACATAAATTCCTAAGTTGGCCAATTTCTCCAAGAAGTTGTCTATTTTTTAGTGACTATTTTTCTTAACTCTTAGTTGGCCAACTTGACCATTTTTATAAATTTAGTTGACTTATCTCAAAAGTTGACCATTTTATAAATTTAGTCTACCTATTTCAAAAGTTGCGCATTTAAATTCAGTTTGCCCATTTTTATGAATTTAGTTGACTTACTCCAAAAGTTGCTCATTTATATGAATTTAGTCTACTTACTCAAAAGTTACCCATTTTTGTAAAGTAGTCTATTTTTATAAGAAAATAGTCTTTTTTTTATTTACTCTACTATTTCACTTGGAAAAACGACTAAATTTCTGAGAGTCATGGATTGCTTTTGATTTATTCTACTATATCACTTGGAAAAACAACTAAGAAAATGGTATGCTTCTAATTTACTCTACTAATTTTCAGCTACTTGGACGCCGAGGACTCATGGATGGTGGACAAGGCCGAATACCAGAATTTGAAAGATAGTAACGACGCAGGAAAAGTGGACCAAGCAGGAAGTTTTAGAGTGCCAGAATTGTCAGTGAGCCTGCAAAGGGAAGAAACTAATTTTGTCGCTTTTGCTACCCTTTAGCTCCTACCAATCCCAAGAAACCATATAAGAGGACCTCTCCATAAAAGAAGGACAAACGGATATAGACAGAAAGAGAAGACACAGACACAAGACCTCTACATAGTATGTAGAGGGGGGAGTCCCTTCGAGCTTCTCCAATGGGTGGATGGAAGATTGAAGCATGGAATTGGGAGCTGTGTGAAGGACTGGGTCCGGCACTTGACTACAACAGGTGGAGTTGAGAAAGGGTAGCTGCCACTGCCTACCTTACAAGTTCTCAAGTTCCTAGGCTGAAAAGATGTCTTCCTTTTCTTGCAGAGCACTGAGTTGGGGCTGCCCCCCTCAATCGTCCATCTTTTTATATGCTATTGTGTCTTGTCCATGTAATTATTCATGAGATTATCTTGTATTTGAAGAAGTGTCCGTCTATAATTCATGTTGTTCTAAATCTTCAATAAGGTGCACAACCAGCCAACTGCTATTTTTTGGTGTGTGCTTGAGAGAGCATAGGGTATACTTCCCTAAGGAGAACCCCCTTGAGTAGAAGGTGCCTGAGAGATTAAGCATTCATTTTTTCCTCTTCAAAATGGAGTCCAGGGGTCTCCCTTCTTCAAAAACTTTCCTAAGGATTTTTGTGTTTTCATTTAAGTAGTGTTGGGAATACTACTTAGTGCAATGCATGAGCAATAAGCAAAAAGTGCCGAGTGCATGACCCTATAGAGTGACCATATGAATGCATGCTATGGACATGTAAAAAGAAGGAAATCGTGCAAAACGAAAAATGTTTTGAGCAGATTGCTCAAGTGTATGCTGCTTACAAGTTGACATATAGTAAAGAATGAAAAGAGAACGACCCGAGGGTCTTTTGGTGGAGGTTTTTTTCATTATGATATGCTCTATTCATAAAAACTTGATAATCGAATCCACTTTGCCAATCATGTGGAAAGCCTTTTTAAATGAAGGATCCCATAGAACTCAATACAATATCTTCGGGGTGGATCATTCTAAACACCATATTCTTGAAGATGTCTCTGATCCATCTTGAGAATCCAAGAAATTATGCACATGGGTGGCTGGTAAGTAGGCATATGTAATGCAAGTGACTATTGAAACAACATTTGTGAGATCTTTGGCTCGACTACTCTCGAAGATTTAGTTATGCTGAATCTTGGATATTTGCACCTCACTTTTGTCACTTAGATTACAAAGCATTTTTTATGATTGATCCTTGGATGAAAATGTTAGTAGCAAAATTCAAAGCATATAGGTGACTTGTGACTTCTTCGTTACAATATATATCACTTGTGCATGGGATATCACAATGGTATCTAATGCATGGCCATGTAATGTGGCCCGATATTGAATGAATACTTGAAACGTAAATAATCCCAAAAATGGTGTAAAAGAAAAGATTGTGCAATGAGCACACAATTCTTGCATGAAGAAGCTTTCCCTAGACTACTGAAGTTTTCTCCACATACGATAAAACCTCTTTTTCCAAAGTAAATTCTGGAGAGTTTAGGATTTTCTATACTAAGGTGGAGGTTGTCAGTGGCTTAGCAACCCATGTTCTCCGAGTCGTTGCGGACAACTTTGATCTTTTCTATAACATGTGAGTCTTTTTCTTTGAGGACTAATTTTTGTCACGAGGAAGGAGATAAGGAAGGGGCTCACACACACACTCTCACTCTCAAGGAGAAGCACACACACAGATTGAGGCAAGGAAGAATGATCTTCTTCTTCTTCTTCTTCTATTACATAAAAGGAATGTACAAGAATGACCTAAAAACAAGAGTACAACCAGTGCAATATATAAAGACAAGTACATAAGGAAAAACCTAATGTCCGCGAATGAGTGAGCTGGCAAGAAACAAATGTGCCATCACTCTCGGTAGATAAATCTAATAAAGCTCAATGAAGTATCCCTGACATATACCGGCATGACCACTATACATGTCAGAGAAACGAAAAACTGGTACGTGTCATCCTGGATCATCACATGTTGAGCTTGATATCTCAACACTTTTGGCATGCCAAGTTTTGGAAGCTCTCATCTATTGACACCTAGTATTCTTGCTAGGGCATCCAAATGTACCGAAAGCTTTTTGAGGATTAAATCTTGGACAAGGTGACCTAAATTTTCTTGATTGTCCTAGGATTCTTTGTTTGTTGTCTTTTAGTGTGCTTCTTTGTTCCATGCATTCGTTGTTGTTGCTTACTAGGTACTTCTTTAGTTTCTTTTTCTTCATTTCTTTGTGTTTGAGAGACTTCTTTTAAGTTCATTGACACATATTTTTATGTGATTGCCCCATGGTTTGGTTAGCCTTAATTGATTGAGCTAAATGGATATTTGATATCCATATCAATTCTTCTTACTCTTGTGGGAAACTTTCTTTGGCACCTAAATTTGTTTTATGACACCATGATTGGGGTAACCAAAAATTGGTATAGTTGATGATGCAATTTTCTTTTCTTCTATTCCTTTTTTGCTTGGATTTTGACTTCTGTTTGTTTGGCAATGTTGGGTAAGCTAATGGTGGTGCCACTTCTTTACGAGAAGGCTAGTTGTCTTGTATTGGAAGAGTTTGGAATGCGTTCATGGGAGTATTGACTCCTTTTCAACATTATAATTAGATCTTCAATGCCTTCCTTCACTTGATTCACACCTTGTGCTTCCTCTAGTGCACATTGGAGCCTCTATGTATTTTTCCATGTAGCATTATCTAGATCTTGCAAGCATTTGCATAATTGGTACTCAAAATTCAAGCTCAACATTGAATCCTAAATCTTGAAATTCAAAAGAGTCTTCATTTTTTTAATGATTGATCTAGAATGAGGTGAGCCTATAAATCACTGTTAAATTCTGTGGACTTTTCTAATGGTTGTGTTTATAGTTCTAGCATGTGCATTAGACTAGAAGGGAACTCCAAAGAGACATGATTGAACATATCTCATTGGCCTACATGAAACGAATAATCAACTACGTCTAGAGATGTGTCTTCGAAGAAAGTGAAGATTTCTTCACCATTCACTCTGCAGACTACGTCCATTGGGCAGTGCTGAATTTTCCCTATCAGCAGATTAGGTGTCCAACCGAGTGAACACCATGATGGGATATGGTTGTAGATAAGTTTGCAGGATATCGAAATGAAGAAGTAGACGAAAAGCCACCTGGCAAGAGCCAGGTAGGACATTGAGATAGAGAGATTCCATCGCCCACAACACGTTCTAGCTTGACCTAGTCGTTGCACGAAGAAGAAAAACCCAACACCCGCATTGAACAAGAGGAAAAACCATGACCGCATCAACACTTCCAAGAAAAGGTACTTCATATGTACTTTTTAATTTCATAGCAGAAAGAAAAGAAAAGTTCTAGTTCTCCTGTTTAAGGGGAAAGTCCGCATTGGTCTCCACCCATTTGCCCGGAGTCTCCCAATAAGGAATAGAAATCCCAAACCCTCCTATTGTTTCTCGAACTTATACATACTCGCCATAACTTTTTCCTATAGATCCCCAAAATTCCCTACCCAACAGTCTGGATTGGAATCAATGGATTCTTTTACCAACTCTCAGAACTTTTTCTAAAAGATATGAGAACTCTTCAAACTTCAAAATTGGCAGAGTGGGATTTTGTATATACTTATTTTGCACTTCAATCCATTGAATTAGGTATTAAGTATTTCGAGCACCCACAAAGCTTAGTACTTGGTGATATTAGAATGGCTTCCTCAAGAGGACACGGTCTTGTGGGAGGCAAGAAGAGTATCATCACCAAACAAAGCCCCACCTAGTCGTATCATAGGATTTCACTACACTGAGTACGCAATCCATTATGATCCACATGCGACATAAAGATGTTTGAGAATCACTACAATATTCTGAATGGAAACTGAAATGTTATACACAAGTGTAGAGTTTTCCAAGAAACACTCTAGCAGAAGGAATCAAGTGACTAACAGAATTTTGATTTCACTCATTTTCATGAGCACATATCTAAGAAGCATATGGAGATATCTATGTTCCTAAAAGTAAGATTCTGGAAGACATTTTTACTAAGGCCTTATCCGCTGAAAAACACATAAGTTATGTAGATTATTAAACCTTATGCCAACATGACATTGAGGAGGGATTGTTGGTAAACAATCTCATCATGACCTAAATACCAGAAAACTCTAATTTCATAAATGGTTCTAATGGTCCAAATGATCAACTTGGACCACATGTTCAAAATATTTTTATATATTCTCGTAGCTCTCTCCAAGAGCTTTGTAGTAAAGCATATAAGACTTTACCATGAGACCCCATTTAAGGTTCCAGAATCCTAACTCTAATTTGTAGGTTCATCCATCTCATAAATGAAGCACATCATTGGATAGCTCTCAGTCTCTAGGTTTATGAAAGCACTATGATTAGTATGCATAAGACCATTATAATATATATTTTTTATAAAATAGAAAAAATTATAAAAAATGCAAAATAGAATATACTATATTGGGAACACTATGATTTATCATGAAAATACCATAAATGGATTAAACAACTTCACTTCCAAGCCAAAGCCTCTCTTAATCCTGTAGCCTACCATTAAGCATGATGTAGAGGTCCTAATGATGACTTTCATTTTTCACTAGCCATGTTGTATTGAATAATTCTTGTAACTTTTGCTATATCCGACTCCTTTTCTCATTTCATAGCATATTTTTTAAAGAATGTAGTATAGTAAAACCAATGGAACATCTCTTCCATATAGTTCAATTGCATTGTTCCACCACCATGTAATATTTTTTTTGAAGTAAACACCTCTAGTGCTGTAGTATGACTTTTCCATTCCTTGTGTACTAAAAATCTCCAATGACCCATATCAATGCATGAAAAGTGCTCAATGTGAAAATAAAATATGCTGAAAGTTTGTAAATACATATAACAAACTCTTTTTAACAAATAATTTGAATGATTAAAAAAGTTTACAATGTAATGTGTAATATTTCTCTATCCCGAAGATAGGATGAAACATGTTGTGAGATCCATTAATGTATCTTGAAACAATTGAAGTTGATTATTATTGGAGCTAGTAAGACTCATTAAACCTACCAACTTATTTAAGCATGAATACATCTTATTTCCCTTATTCGTGGGGTCAATTTAAGAAACATTATCTATTGTGATCGTGGGTAGGTCTTTCTATCTCTCCTAAAATCCGTTATTTTTATATTAATACCTCTTTTGAAAAATTTTCTTGCCTTCTTTCCTATCATCGATACTTGTTGCAAATTACCTTTGGATCCATTAGGTTTTTTGGCAACTAGAGTTATGTTCCCACCATGAAATTGATTGAATTTTAAAAGATCCTCTAATTTTTTAATAGCTTGTATAGATTTATCAAATGGATTCATTGGAAATATGTATTTTACATGGAGTTCTCAATAATCTATAAAATATTGTCATGAAAGCATGTGCAAAAGTGAGCATTAACTAATGGAAATGGAAAAATGGGATTCCAATGTTTATATGATGTTTCACAATTAGGTTTGTCTAACATGGGAGATCTTGAAGTGGTGCGGTGGCGATGTACCTCAGTGGATTCTCCTTTGCCAGACTATGCAACGACACCTTCACGATAGAAAATCGAGCTCCTGAGAACAAATAAAATATTCCGCACTAGACCTGCAAAATACACAGAAACCACACAGTATAGAGAGAGTGTGAACACAGATTTCCTAATTTTCATAAATGCAATCAAACTTAGAGTATGTGGCTGAAAAGACCATTATATGATTTATTATAGCACATATACAAAAGTATCCAATGGACATTTGGCCTTTCACATGGACACTAACGGTAACAATCTCCCAATAAAGGCCAATGTGGCCAAAGTAACTAGGAGACAAAAATAAAGAATGATAAAGAATACCTCAATGTAAGTGTACAAACTATGCCTTCCACCTTATGGGCATCTTACACAGTGTAAAAGTAACTATGCAAGATCAAGAATCAAGTAATTCCCATCAAGTCACAACAGTGTCGAAGGCTATCATATGGTAGAGCTTTAGTCAAAGCATCTGCAACATTATCTCGAGTATGAACCTTCTCAAGAATAATGTGCTCAGTGGCTAAGCAATCTCTAATGAAGTGATACCTCACCTCAATGTGCTTGTTCTTTGCATGGTAGACCGGATTCTTAGCCAAAGCGGTGGCACTTTGACTATCATTAAGCAAACGAGATACATGTTGAGATAGACCCATATCACAAGCAAGACGAAAAAGTTGTAATGCATCCTTACATGCCTCACTGATGCAACATACTTCGCTTCTATAGTGGAAACAACTGTACATTCTTGAAGAGGAGATCTCCAAGAGATACCACCTCTAGCAAAGTGAAAAATGTACCCTAATGTAGACTTTCGATTATCTGCACAACCAACATAATCAAAATCTGTGTAATTACTAATGGATACCTTTCCTCTACCCAAGCATAGACATTGTCCTTAGTGCTACTTAGATATTTGAAAATCATCTTGACCGCTTTCCAATGCTTCTTGCCAAGATTAGTCATATATCTGCTCGTAACTCCCACTACAAATGCAATGTCTAGTCTTGTAGCTATTGTAGCATACATGAGAGTACCAACAATAGATTGATAAGGAATTATGGTCATGATTCCTTTTCCTCATCTAATTTGGGGCAACCATCCTTGCTCAATTTCATATGTGTAGGTAAAGGTGTACTCAATGCCTTGCCTCCTTGCATATTGAACTTGTGAAGTACTTTGGATATGTACTCACTTTGAGACAAGTATATGCATCCTTTACTCCTATCACGAGTAATGCGCATGTCAAGAATATGTTTGGCATCCCCCAAATCCTTCATATAAAATGTCTTACCCAAGTTCCTTTTGAGCAATGACAAGTTGTCATAAGACTTCCCAGCAATCAACATAGCATCAACATAAAGTATCAAGCATATCAAGCTACCATCTAATCATCTCTTTTTCTAGAAATAATGATTCTCATTGCTTTAAGAATATCCTTGAGATTTCATAAAAGTATCAAAATTTTGGTACCATTGTCTAGGGAACTGTTTAAGTCCATATAAGCTCTTCTTTAGCTTACAAACTAGACTTTCTTTGCTAGGATCTATATAGCCCTCTGGTTGTTCCATATAGATCTCATCTATAAGATCTCCATGCAAGAAAGAAATTTTCACATCCATTTGGACTAGCTCTAAGTCCTCCATTGCACTAAATCCAAGCAACATGCCTAGTGTAGTCATTTTGACTATGAGGGACAAGATTTCCTCGATATCAACACCATGTTGTTGCTTAAAAATCTTTGCACCAATTCATGCTTTATGTTTGGAGAAGCACTATCAGATGTGAATTTCAACTTATATACTTATTTACATGGTAAATCTTTCTTTCCCTTTGGCAATGCTACTAAATCCCAAGTACCATTCTTGTGAATAGAATCCAATTCACTCTTCATGGCATGCTCCCACTTGATATGATCATTTATTTGCATAGCCTCTTTGTAGCAAGAAGGCTCACCAACATCTATTTGCATAACAAATCCAAACCTAGAACATATCTATCAGGTGGATGCAAGATACATAGAACACCTCAATGGTTTTTTAATACGAATATTTGTAGTCTGATCTAATTGGACATTCTCCTTAATATCCTTACGTGTATCATTTTTATGCATGCTAATTGGATCAGTGTATAGCCTAAATTAGCTCCCTACAAATTTTTTTGGTACACCTATATTCTCAATGTAATGGAGTCCAATTGCAAAGTCTAAGAGTCTAATTGAAGGGTAGGACTGATTTTAAAAATTAGTCTAAGGAAATAGAAGAGAATAATTTCTCGAATTGTTCTGCTGACTAATTTCCTGAAGAGATCAATTTCGCAAATTGGTCTATGGAATAATTTCACCATTCATCCAAGGCAAGTAGAAGAGTCCAATTTCACAAATTCTTCCAATGACAATAGTTAAGAACCTAAAGTGAGCATGAGAGTATGGCCACATTCAAAGGCCTTGCATCTTAGGCACAAAGGTTCTTACATAAATCACGAGTGGTACACAAAAGTATCTCGTAGGAAGAAATGAATGATTTATAAGGCCCACCATGCTTTTGCTTACGAATTCCCTCCTTGGAATGACTATGCTTGTAAAACATTTATTTTTCTTTCCCATTTTTTAATTTTTTATTTTCCTTTCCACACATGCACTAGTTTGGAAGCTACACTTAAGAGTGGACGATGATGTGCTTTTAATGTGTGCTTCTCTTTGTTTCTTCTCAAACATGTAGTTCCTTATGGAAAGCAACTCATCCTAAACAATAATTGCTACCCCCCACCATTGGAATAAACTAAGCCAACAATAAGACATTGGTTCTTGAACCATATCAAGGGTTTGTGCAAAGTAGGAGAATACATCTTTGTTACCACATGGGGAGAAAAAAAGGACAATATGTACTTTCTCACATGAGACTTTGGATTCTTATAGATCTTATGTGAGAAAGTGCTAAAAATTTGGGATGCCCTAGGATGCTTTGCCTATCTCAAGCTACCAGTAATTAGATCTGATTTCTAGAGATGTACAAAATTCATGAGTTCAGTCAAAATTGAGGATGATAAAGTGCATGTGAAGATATTGAATCTAGAGGAATTCTTGTCAATACTAGAATCACCCATAAAACCATGAAATAAACCCTTAGCTTCGAATGAGGAGCCTTAGATATGGATCAAGTCATTATTCTTCTAGTCAAAGTAAGCAAAAGTATTACTATCTGGCAAGATTAGAAAAATAATTTTGGCATGACCATAACCTAAGGGTGGCTTTGGCCTTATCCCATCAACACCTTGAATTTTTCAAATTACACCACCATTCCATCACCCAAAAAACTATTTTACATTGCATGCAATACAACATGAAGAACAAGTAACCAATACATATGTGTATGGATCATTGATCATCTTACATAGGCCTCAATGAGAATTGGAGAAAATGCCATTTGCTACATGGAACTTGGGCTTTGACACAATTTCTATATAGAGCATCAAAGCTTTATTAAGAAACCATGAACTATGACTCCCAAGAAGACCGAATTAGCTACCTTGAGCACAACTATGGAGATGAGAGTTCATTATAAAGATGAAAAGCTCACGTTTGGCCACACCTAGTGCCATAATAGAAATTCTGATCCAGAGAGAATGGAGCACTAAAAAAAGATTGGATCATTCTCTCCAAGATGAACTAGTTGACCATAATGGCATAGAAATGATAGAGGCTCAAGAATCTACTAGATGAGCCTTAGAATCTCAGACAATTATGGCCAAAGAGAAGAGAAGATGACATCCCAAATTTTCTTGCCAAGTGCATATAACATAATATGATTCAAAAGAGGAAATGGACATGAGTGACAAAGCAAAAAAAGGTTACTAGAACTACCAAATGACTAAGGAGACCCACATCTAGAACCATGACACTATTGGTGCAAATGTTCAAGCCTACACATTTGGCTTAGCATGGAAGACATTGTGTGGAACTAGCAATTGATGATTCATGTGAACTATAGCTTGTAACTACTTGATCATTTACCATTGTAAAACATTAATTCTTTGGAGAATCTGGTAAAAGCCTATAACTCATGCAGTTAGGAAGAATATTAGCTACGAATTCAAGTTGAGAGAATATTTCCAAAATCAGTGGAATCACTTTTTTGATTGGAGCCAAAGTTTGAATTCAAAATTTAAACTTGGAAGTAACACATATAAAATACTTTGTAAAAGCTCACGGTGATATGCCTCATTCGGAGCTCACTTGTTGATCAGTCATAGAACTTGAGTAACTCACACTATAGCTCACTCAATTCATCAATATTGAGCATCATTACAATGACAACGACTCTGTACAATTATGTTATAGCTCATTGAACATCGTTCTCTACTTCTCTACTATGACTACTCAGAACAATCAACTTCTTTAGGTCGTATCTCAGTGAATACTCAACCATTTGAGATAACATTTGGCTTGTTGGAACTAGCTTGAAGTCTACTTTGTGCTATAAAAATTTCAAGGCATCTGGTTCTGGCATCAGAGAGAAGTTGCCTTCGAAGTGCTCACTGGTCATCTATTGGTTGTTCCCTAAAATATCGGGGGTAAGATATGATTTGCTAAAGTTATTTCTCAGAGCATAGTTGATCATTTTAAATGATTCCACTTGCAATCATTAGCTATCTAAGATAATTGAATTCCCCCAAATGGAATTTTTCCAATTTTTACTGTGTTGTGAGCTCTGAGTAAAATAACTAGCAGGTGTATGGACTAAAATAGCAAGTTTTTCAACACTAGTTATTCTTGAACTAGTCTCATTTGGATTAACTGTTTCAAGTATCAATTCCAAAGTACATAGGTACTTTCTTGGTGTCATTTGCAAGCTAAAAGGTCCTACTTTATAAGTCTGAAGTGCATCAGGGTTGGTACAAAGAAGGTTTTAGTAGTACCACCTCACTTCCTTGAGGTATCCATCCATCTCTTCCAACTGTGGTATTAGAGCAAGTTGAGGTAAAATGGAAGATGACTTCCCTTCTTTCATTGACAAATTGGACAGGAATAATTATCCAGCATGGTATTTGAGGATGAAGACCTATCTAGAAGGAAGAAGTCTCTATGGATACATATCAAGATATGAGGAGATGCCCACATTTAGAAGTAAAGATCAACCTACAAGAGAGGAGCAAGAAAGACTCAACTCATGGTGTGCCAAAGATGCTTTAGCCAGGTCATATCTACTTAACTCTATCTCTGACTTCCTTCTTCCTCATATTAGGAATTGAAAAACTTCCCAAGAGACTTGGGATACTCTATCTTCATACTTTTCTTCCAATAGAAGAGCTAGGAAAAATCAATTGTGGATGGAGTTTAAAATACTTTGTAAAATCTCACGATGATATGCCTCATTTAGAGCTCACTTGTTGATCATTCATAGAACTTGAGTAGCTCACACTATAGCTCACTCAATTCATCAGTATTGAGCATCATTACAATGCCAATGACTCTGTACAATTAAAACATCTTTGTCTACTTCTCTGCTATGACTACTCAAAACAGTCAACTTCTTTTGGTCATATCTCAATGAATACTCAACCATTTGGCTTGTTGGAACCAGCTTGAAGTCTAGTTTTTACATAATCTTTGGTTTGTTGGAACCAGCTTGAAGCCTACTTTATGCTGTAAAAATTTCAAGGCATTTGGTTTAGGCATTAGGGAGAAACAGCCTTCGAGTGCTCACTAGTTATTCCCTAAAATATCGAGGGTAAGATCTGATTTGATAAAGTTATTTCTCAAAGCATAGTTGATCATTTAAAATGATTCCACTTGCAATCGTTAGCTATCTAAGCTAATTGATTTCCTCCAAATGGAACTTTGCCAATTTTTACTGTGTTGTGAGCTTAGGTTTCCACGTTGCTTATAGGCTGAATAATTGCAATGGAATTTTCAATGCATGAAATGGCCCTCCTATTGACACCAATCATTCCATGAGCCATCAAATGGAACCAACTTATATTGTATCTAGTTAAGAAACACCAAGCAAGAGACATAGTGGACAAAAAGCTTCCATGCAACTATGATTCCTAAAAACCTCATTATCAAGCCTCTAAAGTATGAAAGAGTCTAGGGATAGAGGAGTGATCAAGGCTCAAAATCAAAAGTGAGGGTCCACATACATCTTTACTCTTCGGACGCATGCAAAAACTCTTGAATTCAAGAAAATGAATAAAATTATTCATGAGAAGGAATGCAAGACACAAGGGGCATCCAATCAGTGATATCTACCGAGTTTTATGATTTTGTAAGTATTTTTCATTTTCTTGTTATCTAATCTATTTCTATAAAGGGTGTGGAGCCTTTGCAATGATAGCCGTAAGATTTTTTTGAGACCAAATTAGATGTTTTTATGAGCTCCAAGGACTATTTTTTTTTTTTAGGCCAAATGAGCGCGAAGAGGCTCTATCTTTTGAGTATAAAAGATAAAACCTTAAATTATACTCACTTTCCAATGTGATTTGAATGAAATCTTGTTCATTCTCTTCTTGAGCGATTTTCTTTCATGTCCTTTTTCATTTGGAGCTTTGATGGTGTTCTTGAGTTGTCATGTGGCCATATCTATCTAATGCCAGCTCATTTGCATGGCCTATATGCTTGTTTCTCTTCATCTTGATTGTGTATGTGTTGTTCTTACTCTTCAGATTTTTTTTTTATCTTCATACATTTGTACTGACACATCTCCATACACTCAATTAGGATAAGATACTTGGATTGACAATTGAAGTTGATGCCCATCACTTGAAGCTGATAAAATTTGTGTTTGCATGTCTACATCATCAAGTAATTGAGGATTTTTGCATGTAATCTAAGAAAAATTTCATACATTCAAATATATTAGAGACGATCTCTGGTAGAAAATTGAACAAAATTTGTTTTCCATAACCACCCTTGTATGGAGTGATCAAGAGGAGATCCAAAAAGAATTTTATTATCTCAAGTTCAATGATGTATCCAAATTGACCTAAACTTTAATATTTATGAATAATTTTGGATCCTATCAGTGTTATTGAAATCTAGAATGGAGAGTGAGATTCTTGCAATAAATCTTACACTGCAAGATGTTTTTAATAGAGCAACTAAGCATCTAGAATATAATACATTATATCTCAAATAGTGAGCATAGGATATATTCACAATACCTAATCATGAAGGCCAACCATAGTGTAAATTTTCCCTTTATTGTTAGACATTCCAACATCAGACATCCAACTAAAGGATACATGTTAGAAACATTTTGACACTAGATTGCATTTTTCTAAAATGTGCCTGACCAAGATTTTCTTATGTTAGGAAGATTTTCATAAAATGGAAGTCTTCTCCATTTCATTTCAAAGACATGTCAATACCCTTTCTGAATTAGCAAGAATTTTGACATGGCACAAGAACAATCGTATATGACTTAAGGGAGTCCCCAAATTTTGAAATCCTCATGGTCTTCTATGATCCCTTGAAGCATCTACCCAATCATTTTAATCGGACATTTGAGAATGCATTCTATACTATATTCTTTGAAAGGTGCTTCAATATCTTTTCCAAAATCAATAAGGCATTGGTATGCAAATTGGTAGCTTGAAATTTAATGCAATAGAAAGTATCTTTACAAGCACAATCTAGAGTGCCATTGCGAATCTATTAGAATTTACCATTACTAAAATTGGCATCAAAATGTGCAAACATGAACAAGAGAAATATGAGAAGATCTTGGATTAAAATGAGCTTAAGTGTGACTATAACATTGTCAAAGATGACAAACTGTAGGATGGAGGAAGTGTTAGCAAGATCTGACATAAAGTTGAGCTAAAGAGGCTCAAAGGGAAAATATGAACAAATGGAAGAGAGCTAGAGAAGGATATGAACATAAAATGCAACCAAAATAAATCTCTAGAAGGTATCCTTTTGTATCCAATTATATGCTTTTGATAGAATCATTCTTATAAAAACTATTAATTTTTGTAATCCCAAAGAGCATAGAACACCTTCATGTATGTATAACATGTTTGGATAGGCTAGATAACTCAAAAAACTAATTAAACTAGTTCTAGAAGACCATTGGTACTATTTTTTATTAAACCATACATTTTGATGGAAAAAGGTCCACTTCAAGTTGTAAATAGCTTGCTCAATGGAAGCTCATTCTTGTAAAATTTTGCTCATTATATTAGAGAGCTCTCTTCAAAATCTTGCAACTTGGTCTTTTTCTTCACTTTTCTCATTCTTCTTTGCTCACTTGGAGGTCCATGTGTGCATCGAAAGCTTTGGAGTGAGGTAAGATTATTCACAAAACTATATAATCATTATTTCATTTTAGAATAGGTATATGTTTGTAGGTTTGTTACTTTATTGTAGAACCTTTTGTTTTTCACATTTCTATATTCAAGAAAGGAAGTGATCTCCCATGTCTAGAAAGATATTTGTTGGATAAAACTCTACACCTTGAAATGTCCAAGATTTCTCCATTTTTCTTCTCTTAGACTCCTTCATAGGCTCTTTTCTTTTGTTTCCATGCCCATAATTGAGTTGGATACTTGGTTGAATATCTGGTGAGGGTTGAACATGCACTTGAAGCCAGTAGGTACTTATTCAACGTGTATGGATCTATAACTCCAACACCAATACTTTATCAAGTGTCACCCCATTCCAAGTATCACCAATACTTTTTAAGTGTCGTGACATCTAGTGGCTATCAGTATAGTTGTTATACATCACCAATACATGGTGAGTATAATGATTTGTGTAACATATTGTGATATTTGCTAAGTATCATGACATCTCTCAAATATCCTAAAAGTCAAGTATCATGTACAATCACTAACTGTCATGATATATGTCAAGTATCATGAATTCCAAGTATCATTTTAGTTCACATGTCATAGATTTCAAGTATCATTGATACTCGTTGACTATTGTGATACTTTTCAAAAGTTTTTGTTCCAAATATCATCACATTTATTGAGTATTTTGATATTTGTTAGATATTGCCTTTTTTCTGGGTTGGGAGATGTTTTTATAAAGTGTTTGGGGGACTTCCAATAGATTTTTCAAACTATAGGGATGTCACAAAGACCAGTATAAGGCCTAGAACACTCAAGACAAGCAATATAAGGAGGCATCAAGCTACTAGCCAAAGAGTCTATACTAAGGGGTAAAGTGAACACCAAGGGGAGTTGGGCAACTCTACTTGTAGGATATAGAGACTAGAAAGGGGTGTGATAGCACAATGTATAAGAAACAATTCATTTTTTAGAGCATCCAAAGGAGCTTTAGAACAAGTAATCTACTTGTGCACCTGATGGAACATGAGTGATCCAGGTGCACCTAGAATCAGGGTTTATCATTTTGCATTAGCAATTTAATACATTACATAGTGCACTAAAGAACCCAAGAGGCACTCAAAGATACTAAAATTAATTTTTCCAATAGGATGACATATCCTAATTGTGAAAGAGGATTAACGTGTTAGGAATTAAGCACAAAACCTATATGCACTTAAGGTATGAACACATTCTTGGGAGTAGGAGGAGTGTGATCTCATCTAATAAGAGCACCAGAAACAAGAGTCTTCGAAATTCTTCTCTTGAATCTAAAATGGGTTGACGTTCAGAGCTAGAAGAAATTAAAACATCTTGGAAAGGAAAAAAACACTAGAAGGAGGGAGCAAGCATTACATTATCCTAGGCAACCAACTTTTTAAGAAAGGCTAGGATGGACAAGGTTGGTTTTCTTTCATGAAGGGGATTACCTTTCCATATTGGAAATGGATCAACAGATCACAATAGGAGGCCACTTTTGAGAATCACCATTCAATGCAAGATCAAGGCAAGAATCAGCTTCAAGTGTAAAAGTGAAGGTAACCTCAATCTTGTTGAAGTGAATGATAAAAGAGAAGAAGAATTTGGCAGCATATTTGAGTATGAAGATTCATAAATATTCCCCATAAAAGAGCACAAGAACTTACATTGGAGGTAAGAGCAACTTCTAGAAGTTAGTAAGCTAGAGTGATAAGTGGCCTCAATGGTATGCTTATGAATCATTTGAATACTCGTTATGCTTTTATGGCAAAGCCTGAGTAGGAAGATGAACATGTCTTATGAAGAGGCAAAAGGCAATGACAAGTGGGAGAAAGCAATGAAAGAAGAAATGGATGTACTCAAAATAAGAAGACTTGGCTTTTAGTTTCAAAAACACCAAAAAAAAGGTTAATTTCTTGCAAATGGGTTAATAAGATTAAGAGAAGTAGTGATGGTAGTGTATCAAGATATAGAACTAGACTTCTAGCAAAATGATATGCTCAAACTCAAGGATTGGACCATGAAAAAACTTGTATTTCAATGGTAAAAATGTTCATGATGAGAACTTATTTGGGTAAATTTACAAGTAAAAGATGGAAGATATATCAATTACATATAAAGGATGCTTTTCTTAATGGTGGGTTAAGAGAAGAAGCATATATATCACAACTAGATGGTTTTGTGAATGCCAAATCTCCTCATGAATGTAGGTTAAAGAAGGCATTGTATGGCTATAAACAAGCACCCAAAGAAATGGAATGTAAAGCTATTAAAGTACCTCATTCTCCAAGGATACACAACAAGTCATGTTGATCCTTCACTTTGTGTAAAACATCTAGATAAGATATGTGTATATGCAATGATTTATGTGGATGACTTGTTGATCATAGGGAATGATGCAAAAGAAATTGAAGAGATCAAAGCTAATTTGGGAAAAGAATTTGAAATTTCAAGTCTTGTTTTTCTTAGGTACTTTCTTGGGATTGGGATTGTATACCAAGATGAAGGTATCTAGTTGATATAGAGATAGTACATATGTGATATATTGAAAAGGTTTGATATATCAGGCTATAAGATTGTTTCTATTCCAATGGAATATAATGTAGTTTAGTGCAAGAGAAGGTGACATTGCATAATATGAATGATTATAATCTCATGGTGGAATTTTCAAAAAACCTTTCACCTCATATATGCTATTCAATGGGAGTGTTGTCACAATTTATGCATGAACCTAGAGTAGCCCATACGCATGCAACCAAAAGAGCTCTTAGGTATTTGGAAGGTACCACGAATGAATGATTTTTTATATTCATGAATTTTATCTAGCTCTTAAAACCTTTACAAATGTTGATTGGGCTACATGTAGATGGGATATCCACAAGCGGATATGTAGTAATGGCAAGAAACAAGACATTAACATGGAGCTCAAAGAAACAACATATAGTTTCTTTATCTTCTATAGAGGCTCAATATAAAGTTTAAATATTGGCTACTACTGAGATTATGTGTACTTCAAATGTATTTCATGAATTGAATGTGCATGTTTATGTACCATTGATAAATGGGGATAACTTGACTAGCATTCATATGACCTCAAATCCTATTTTTCATGCTAGGATAAATCATATGGAGGTACACTATCATTTTGGTTGAGAGAAGGCCATAAGCAATGAAGTGAAGTTTTTTTTTTGTTGGAACAAAGGAACAAATTGTAGATATCTTCACCAAATTCTTGGATGGATCAAAGCTTCAAAGACTCAAATACTTGGCATGATGTAAGTACCCCTTGCAACTCGAGGGGGGGGATGCTGAGAGCCTTTTTTCAATGTATAGGTTAAGGGTCAAAGTTCCAAAATATTCTAATACTTTCAGGAAGTTTCAAATGCTCCAAGGAAACTAAAAGAAGAAAAGTGAAAAATATGGCTTAAGTACCACATTATATCTAGAACATGGTGATGCAAATGAATAAATTACAAGAAGGTCACTATGATGTAGGGATAGAAGGTTGATGTAGATATTGTTGGAACATCAAGCTTACACTATGCTTGAGGTGTATTTGATCTACATCAAAAAGCTATCCTTTGGATTATGTCAAAAGAATATCCATTGGAGAGTTATTTTACTTATGCTCATTTACTGTTTTTTAAAGTTTTTTTATGGATCATTTACCATTGTAAAAAGCTAGAATTTACACATGTAAAAATAGAAAAAGTGAGCTAAACTTATAGGAATTTAAGCTGATTGAGTTGCAATCAATGAATCAATCAAACACCTAAAAAAGATCAAACTAGATCTTCACTTTTCCTAGATTGTAGGAAAGTGAATTGATTCTCTTCAACAACCTTTACTGCCTTCATTTGAATTCAAAATCCACTTGTAGAAGTCGTGGAGCACTTCAAGAGTCTATATAAAGACTTCAAATCACTTTTACATTACATGGAAGCAATATGCATACACTTGTGGCCATCATTGTCTTGCTCCTTCATTTTTTAGCATCATCGTCTTCAACAACAGTAAGCTTGCAGAGGCTACTGCTCTCTCTACAGAGTTCCTAATTTGGTAAGTGAGCATTCCTTGGAAATTTATTAGTGTATAGTTTATGTATATAAATTTTCAAAGCATTTGATTCAATAGATTGGGAGAAATATTATTTTTTCTGTCTCAGGGTCTATCTATGCACATCCCTGAAAAATAGGCGGTACCACTGTTGAGCAAAAGGATTTTTTCCAATTGTAATCATGTTGGCTATTATGAACATTTGAATCTGTTTGTCTCATCTAAATATAGTAATTTTTGGAGCTAGTCAATGTGCAAAACTATCTATTTTGTATTGAATCTTTCTCCTTGATGCTCCTAAGTACATAGTGCATTTTATTGCACTTATCGCATGCCTATAAGGTCTATTTGAGTCTCCATATGCACAAGGTTGGATAGATGGAACTTCATCACTTCACAACTCACTTTTCTACCTCCTACAAGCTTCTCCAAGTTCTTTTGGTGGTATCAGAGCTAGATCAAGATGGGTGATGACTTTCCCTCAATGATCGAGAAGCTTGATTGACACAACTATGTGTCTTGGAAAGTTAGAATGGAGGCCTATTTGCAAGGTATAAATCTTTATGGAATTATAGCAGGTGATGAAACTATGCCTATTCCAAGATCGAAAGGATGACCTACACAAGATTAGATAGATAAGCCCACACTTTGGTGTGCAAGGGATGCTCAAGTAAGGTCATACATACTAGACTATATATCTGACTTTCTATTGCCACATATTAGAGGATGCAAGACATCTCAAGAGACTTGGGATGCCCTAGAGATTTTCTTTTCTGCTAGTACCAAAGGAAGAAAGAATAATCTTTGGAACAAGTTCAACCAAATGAAGAAGACACCTAAATAAACCATCATAGAGTTTGTTACCAAGGTCAAGGAGGTCCCAAACTAGTTAGCATTCATTGGAGAGTTGATTGAAGAAGAGGCTATCATGAGGCAAATTCTTAATGGGATTAGAAGTGTTAAGCAATGGCAATCTTTCACTAGTGCTTATGATCTCATCATGCATGTACAAACTCCAAACTTCAACATCTTTCTTGTACAACTCCTCAATCAAGAGGCCAACAATAGCATAAAGGAAGATAACTCCTATCATGGTAATTCAACTAGTGCTCTATATGCAGATAACAAGGACAAGAAGTTGAAAGGCAAGAAGAAGGAAGAAGATGAAGAGGAGACTTCCCAAGACAACTTCAAAAGCAAGAGCAAGTGGAAAGGGAAAAAGAAAGGACCAAAGCATGACAAAGCCAAAGGTCAGAATGTTCAACCTTGCACCATCTATGATAAGACCAACCACACCACTCAGAATTGCTAGTTCAATGGGAAGACCCAGAAAGGCAGTGGAAGAGGTGGATATGGTAGCAATAGAGGCAGAGGTGGATACAACTTCAAAAATAACAATAGAGGCCATAATAGAAGGGACGACAACAATTATTGTGAAGATCAAGCACATGAAGACTCATTGCTTCTTATGAATCTAAGCCACAAAGAAGGTAAAGAAGATGATCATTTGTTCTACATAGATTTTGGATGTTCAAATCATGTTGCAAGCAACATTGCTCTACTAATTGATTTGGAAAGTCCAAAGCATAGACATGAAGTTCAAACAGGGGATGACACAAAGCACAATTTGGAGAAGATTGGTGATGTCAAAGCTTCCAATGATAGGACGAACATTCAAAGTAAGGTTCTCTATGTACCCACTATCACTAAAACTTGATAAGTGTAGGCCAAATAGTTGAAAAAGGATTGCAAGTTAGGTTCACCCAACATGGAGCTTTTGTGGAAGATCCATGTCAAGGCTTCAAGAAGATAGCTAGAGGTGAGAAGCATGGTAGGCTCTTTACTTTTGAAGTAGGAGAAACCAGAAACATAGCTCTATTCACTTTTGGGTCTCAAACCCTAGATGAGCTTGACGTGTGGCATAAGAGACTTGCTCATGTGAATGAAAAGACCTTGAAGGATATATGCAAGGATCAAAGTGTTCTAGGACTGCCAAACATATTAAAGCAACTTATGATCAATAGATGTGATGCATGTCAGATTGGGAAGGCACAAAGACAACCATTCAACAACAAAGGCTACATCCACAACAACGTATTGGACTTATTACATACAGATGTATGGGGACCAAGTCAAGAACCTTCATTGGCAAGATCAAGATATTATGTCTCATTTATTGATGAACATAGTAGATGGACTATTCTATAATTTATCAAGAGTAAGAATGAAGTGTTTGATTGCTTCACAAACTATCTAGAACATGTGGAGAATCATATAGGTAGATCACTCAAGAAGCTCATATCTGATGGAGGGGGAGAACACTTCTCCAAAGAGTTTGATGAATTCTTGTAGGATAAAGGTATCAAAAGGGAAGTGACTACTAGGTACTCTCCTCAACTAAATGGAATTGCAGAGAGAAGAAACAAGACATTGGTTGGATCAACGAGAACAATGCTTGAAGAGAAGAGGTTGCCACATTATCTACGGGCAGAGGCTATTTCAACTCTGTGTACCTTGTCAATAGACTACCATCCAAATCACTCCAAGGTATGACTCCTTATGAAGCATGGCATGGAAGAAAACCTAATGTTGGACATTGCAAGGAGTTTGTTTGTTTAGCTTATGTTCATGTATCATCACAAATAAAAGGTAAGCTAGATGAAAGGGCAACAAAGGTAGTGTTATTGGGTATGAATCAACTTAGATGGGTTACATGTTCTATAATCCTTCAACCAAGCAATTCACTACAAGTAGAGATGTTATGTTTGAAGAACACAAGTCTTGGTATGATGAGGATAAACAAAAGGTAACTCTACCATATGATCTTGATTCTGATTCTCATCAAGGAAGCAAGCATGATACACATGTCCAAAATCCAAGAAGTGATACAGATGATGACCAAGATGAAATGGAAAAGGATTACAAACTATGGAAGTCAAGAGGCAAAGCAAAGACGCAGGAGTGTGGGGAATGCTCTAAGCAAGCTCCTAGAAGATCAACAAGAGAGAAGAAACAACCAGAAAGGTATGGATATGATTCCACATTTGTTACAAAGCATTCAATCTACTTTGCAAAAGACTCAATTTTAGAAGAACCCTCATGTTACCATTAGTGTCCATGTGAAAGGCCAAATGGCCATCGGACACTTCCTTGTATATGTTCTTTAATAAAACATATAGTGGTCTGGTCAATCACAGACTGTAAGTTCGATTGCATTTGTAAGACCTAAGAAGTCTTTCTTCGTGCTCCTCTATGTACTGTGTTTTTTGTGTATTCTGCAGCATTTGTGCGACGTACTGTGTGCAGCCTCAGGAGCTTGGTTTTCTACTCCGAGCATATCGTTGTGGAGCTCTCGAGAAGGAGAGCGCACTGTGGTGCATCGGCATCGAAATAATTCATTGGTATTAGAGCATTTCGACACAAAAAAGCTTTGTTCCTTTTGTGCGAGCGAAGCGAGCACCCCCCTCCAAAGGCTTGCAATTCGACACAAAAAAGCTTTGTTCCTTTTGTGCGAGCGAAGCAAGCACCCCCCCTAAGGCTTTCTCCAAGGCAGCGACCAAGGCATAGACCTTGGCATACCTTGTCATCTGAGTCACCGAAGTCACCGTTGGTGCCGTTGGCTGCGCGCGAGGGAGGACCTCAACGATCAAGGAAGATAGAAGTTCCTGGTTCTTCTAGATTATGCATTGTTTTATGAGGCTGGTGTAAATTTGCAGGTTTATAGATACACCGATGCAGATTGGGCTAGTAGTACTCCATATAGAAGATCTACTAGTGGCTTTCTTTTCTCACTTGGAGGTGCAGCTATTACATGGAGCAGTAAGAAGCAGCCCATTGTTGCTTTGTCTAGTACAGAGGCTGAGTATAGAGGTGCTGCAATGGCAGCATGTGAGGCATCATGGCTGGAGATGTTACTTGCAGATTTAGGTGTGGAAGTGCAAAAGCCTATCACTATCTATTGTGATAATCTTAGCAGCATATAGTTAGCACGGAACCCTATTTTCCATGCTAGAACAAAGCATATCGAGGTACATTATCACTTCATCAGAGAGAAGGTATGAGCAGGTGATATTGATCTTGTTTATGTGAGAACAGATGAGCAGGTTGCTGATATTTTCACCAAAGCCCTTGGAGCTGAGAAGTTGAAGAAGTTTCGGGAGATGCTTGGATTACAAGATATGGCGTTGAGCTTGAGGGGGAGTGATGAGATATCAAGCTCAACATGTGATGATTCCGGATGACACGTACCACTTTTTCGTTTCTCTGACATGTATAGTGGTCATGCCGGTATATGTCAGGGATACTTCATTGAGCTTTATTAGATTTATCTACTGAGAGTGATGGCACATTTGTTTCCTGCCAGCTCACTCATTTGCAGACATTAGGTTTTTCCTTATGTACTGGTCTTTATATATTGCACTGGTTGTATTCTTGTTTTTAGGTCATTCTTGTACATTCCTTTTATGTAATAGAAGAAGAAGAAGAAGATCATTCTTCCTTGCCTCAATTTGTGTGTGCTTCTCCTTGAGAGTGAGAGTGTGTGTGTGAGCTCTCTTCCTTATCTCCTTCCTCGTAACATTCTATGCTCAGTCCTTTTGCATATCAAAGGGCAATATGGTTATTGCAAAAGGAAGCAAAGTTGGCTCACTTTATCTTTTATTTGTATCACAGAAAGAACACTTGTTAGCTGTTACTGAACAGCCTATGGCTTGTATTTGGCATGGTCCTTTGGGCCATATATCTCGTAGTGGAATGGAAAATCTTTCTCGTTCTGGCTACTTACCTATGTTATCTTTCTCCGATTTTTCATTTTGTGAGCATTGTCAATATGGAAAGCAAACCAGAAATGTGCATAGAACGCACATTGACTCTTCAATTCAGCCTTTAGATCTCGTTCATACAGATGTGTGTGGTCCTATGCCCACTAGGTCCTTAGGTGGTTCTCTCTACTTTGTCACTTTCATAGATGATGCTACTAGAAAAGTTTGGGTATATCCTATCAAATGGAAGGATGAGGTATTCCCTACTTTCAGAAAATGGCTTGCTTCAGTTGAGACTAAAAAAGGAACTAAGCTTAAGGCGTTACATTTAGATAATGGGGGTGAGTATACCTCACATGAATTCAGCCTTTTTTGTCAGTCTAGAGGGATTTGTAGAGAGCTTATAGCTCCTTATACCTCAGTACAGAATGGTGTAGCTGAGAGGATGAATAAAAATATTCAAGATAGAGTAGTCTCCATGTTGCATCATGCAAACCTCTCACAAGGCTTTTGGGCAGAAGCAGTGTTGATTGTAGTTCATGTGATTAACCTTTCACCTAGTACTGCCAAAGGTCTGAAAGTGGCACAAGAGTTGTGGACAAGGAAGCCACCATATTATGATCATCTTCGAGCTTTTGGGTGTGAAGCATATGTTCATATACCCAAGAATCTTACACAAAAGTTGGGTCATAAGTCAAAGAAATGCATTTTCCTTGGATATGGTCGAGAAGGACAATTTGGATATCGCTTATGGGATCTTGAAACACAGATAGTGATCAAAAGTAGTGATGTCATTTTCAATGAGTCTAAGATGCATAAACAACCCATTAAGGAGGTTGAAGTGAGAAGAGTGGTGTTTGAGGATACTAGTCCTCCGGTTAGCATGCATAAAAATGTTGCACATAGGGATGTTCAAGAGAATGTACATTCAGGTCACTCTGCACATGTTCCTGCTCAGCAAACATTGAGACATTCTACACATGTCTCACATCCACCTGATAGATATGTTCCAGGTTTAGATTTTTTTATGCTAATAGATGTTGGTGAGCCTTCTTGCTACAAAGAGGCTATGCAGACAGAGGATCATGTCAAGTGGGAGCGTGCCATGAAGAGTGAGTTGGATTCTATTCACAAGAATGGTACTTGGGATTTAGTAACTTTGCCAAAGGGTAGGAAAGCTTTACCATGTAAATGGGTATATAGATTGAAATTCACATCAAATAATGCTTCCCCAAAGTATAAAGCACGACTTGTTGCAAAGGGTTTTAAGCAACAACATGGTGTTGATTTTGAGGAAATCTTCTCTCCAGTGGTCAAGATGACTACCCTACGCATGTGGCTTAGATTCGTTGCAATGGAGGACTTAGAGCTAGCTCAAATGGATGTGAAAACTGCTTTCTTGCATGGAGATCTTACAGATGAGATCTATATGGAACAACCAGAGGGTTATGTAGTTCCTGGCAAGGAAAGTCTAGTTTGTAAGCTTAAGAAGAGCTTATATGGACTTAACAATCCCCTAGACAATGGTATCAAAAGTTTGATGCTTTTATGAAATCTCAAGGCTATTCTCAAAGCAGTGAGGAACATTGTCTCTACACAAAGATATGCTGAGATGGCAGTCTGATATGCTTGATACTTTATGTCGATGATATGTTGATTGCTAGGAAGTCCTCTTATGATTTGTCAGTTCTAAAAAAGAAATTGAGCCAGACATTTGATATGAAGGATTTGGGGGATGCCAAACATATTCTTGGCATGCACATTACTCGTGATAGGAGTAAAAGATGCATATACTTGTCTCAAAGTGAGTACATATCCAAAGTACTTCACCGGTTCAATATGCAGGGTGGAAAGGCATTGAGTATACCTTTACCCACATATGTGAAATTGAGCAAGGATGATTGCCCCAAATCAAATGAGGAAAAGAAATTCATGACCATAATTCCCTATCAGTCTGCTGTTGGTAGTCTCATGTATGTTGTGGTAGCTACGAGACCAGACATTGCATTTGTAGTGGGAGTTGTGAGCAGATATATGTCTAATCCTGGCAAGAAACATTGGGAAGCGGTCAAGATGATTTTGAGATATCTGAGTGGCACGAAGGACAAGTGTCTATGCTTAGGTAGAGGGAAAGCATTCATTATACACAGATTCTGATTATGTTGGTTGTGTAGAAAATCGTAAGTCTACATCAGGGTACATTTTTCATTTTGTTGTAGGTGCTATCTCTTGGAGATCTCGTCTTCAAGAATGTACAGTTGTTTCCACCATAGAAGCAGAGTATGTTGCAGCAAGTGAAGCATGTAAGGAAGCATTGTGGATTTCTCATCTTGCTTGTGATATGGGATTACCTCAGCATGTACCTCGCTTGCTCAGTGATAGTCAGAGTGGCATTGCTTTGGCTAAGAATCCGGTCTATCATGAAAAGACCAAGCACATTGAGGTGAGGTATCACTTCATTAGAGATTGCTTAGCCACTGAGCGCATTATTCTTGAGAAGGTTCACACTCGAGATAATGCTTCAGATGCTTTGACTAAAGCTCTACCATAGGATAGCTTTCGAAATTGTTGTCACTTGATGGGGTTACTTGATTCTTGATCTTACACAGTCACTTGTATACTATGTAACATGCCCATCATGTGGGAGGTATAGTTTGTATACTTACACTCGGGTATTCTTTATCATTCTTTATTTTTCTCCCATAGTTACTTTGGCCATGTTGGCCTTTAGTGGGAGATTGTTACCGTTAGTGTCCATGTGAAAGTCCAAATGGCCATCGGACACTTCCTTGTATATGTTCTTTAATGAAACATATAGTGGCCTGGTCAGTCACAAACTATAAGTTCGACCGCATTTGTAAGACCTAAGAAGTCTGACTTGGTGCTCCACTGTGTACTGTGTTTTCTGTGTATTTTGCAGCATCTGTGGGAAGTACTGTGTGCAGCCTCGGGAGCTCAGTTTTCTACTCCGAGCATATCATTGTGGAGATCTCAAGAAGGAGAGCACACTGTGGTGCATCTGCATCGAAGTACTTCACGTCAACCTATGAGGAGGCAAAGGGAAACCTTGATTGGGAAAAGGCCATGAAAGACAAAATAGATGCATTGAAGGAGATGAACATTTGGGATTTGGTTCCAATGCCATCCAATCAAAAGGTAATTTATCGTAGATGGGTATATAAAGTTAAAAGAAACTCAGATGGATCAGTTTGTAGGTAGAAGGCAAGATTAGTTGCCAAAGGATGCTCACAAACTCATGGTATAGACTATGAGGAAACATTCTTACTAGTTGCAAAGATGACTACAATCAGAACATCGATAAGTGTAACTGCTGGAAGAAATTGGAGACTCCTCCAACTTGATGTAAAAAATGCATTTCTAAATGGTTGGATAAGTGAAGAGTTATGCATGTCACAACCTCCAAGTTTTGAAAACCCTAATCATGCATCTTATGTTTGCAGAATTAAGAAAGTATTGTATGGATTGAAACAAGCTCGTAGAGCTTGGAATTACATGTTGGTTACATACCTTCAAAACCAAGAGTTCAAACCTAGCAACTCAGATCCTTCTCTATTCATCAAAAGGGATCACAATGAGGTTATCTATCTATGTGTATATGTAGATGACATTATTCAGGTGATGATCTTAATGGCATTCAAAGGGTCAAGAGGCACATCCAAGGGGAGTTCAAAATCAATGACTTAGGTGAGCTCACATATTTCCTAGATATGAAAGTAATTTATACAGATGAAGGGATGTATCCAACTCAGAGAAGATACATTCAAGATCTACTTCTCAAGTTTAGAATGGAGAACACAAAGCTTGCAGGTACACCTTTGGAGATGAATCATAAACTTAGTGTTTATGAAGGTGAGAAAATTCAAGACATTACATAATATCAAAGTTTGGTAGGTGGTTTGATATATGCTACTCATACAAGGGTAGACATCTCATATAGTGTAGGAGTTTTAAGCCAATTCATGCACTTGCCAAGAAGATCACACATGGATGCAGCTAAAAGAGTACTTAAGTATCTCAAAGGTACAATCAATGAAGGTATATTCTATTCTTAATTTTTAGATTTCAATGTTAAAATCTATTAAGATGCAGATTGGGTAGGAACCAAGGATGATAGAAGAAGTAACCAACAGTTGCTTTATCCTCAACTAAAGCAGAGTATAGAGGTTTGACCATAGCAACTCAAGAGGCAATATGGTTAAAAGCATTGTACACAGATTTGGCACTTGTGTCATGGAGTTCGAAGAAGCAACCAACAGTTGCTTTATCCTCAACTAAAGCAGAGTATAGAGGTTTGACCATAGCAACTCAAGAGGCAATATGGTTAAAAGCATTGTACACAGATTTGGCACTTGTGAGTTCCAAACCTCACATGTTTGGAGATAATGTAAGTTCCATGCATCTAGTAGCAAACCCTATTTTCCATGCAAGAACCAAACACATAGAGGTTCATTACCACTTCATCAGAGAGAAGCTCATGGTAAAGGAGATTGAAATTTCTTTTGTTCCAACTGAAAAGCAAGTAGCAGAGATGATGACATAGGCACTTGATGGAATAAAGCTCTGTAGATTTAAATCAATGGCAGGTATTCAACCTATTAGAGAATGAAGACTCAAGCGTACTTTAGCTTGAGGGGGAGCTATTCGAACATCAAGCTTACACTATGCTTGAGATGGATTTGATCTACATCAAAAAGCTATCCTTTGGATTACATCAAAAGAATATCCATTGGAGATTTATTTTACTTATGCTCATTTATTGTATTTTTTTAAAGAGATTTTTTTATGGATCATTTACCATTCTAGAAGCTTAGAGCTTTATGTATGTAAAAAAAAAGAGAGATTTTATATTCCACGAATTTGAGGTGGTTGAGTTGCAATTAACGAATCAATCAATCACTTAAAAGTAGATCAAACTAGATCTTCACTTTCCTTAGATCATAGGAAAGTGAATTGATTCTCTTCAACAACCTTTACCGCCTTCATTTGAATTCAAAATCCACTTGTAGAAGTCGTGGAGCACTTCAAGAGTCCATATAAAGGCTTCAAATCACTTGTACATTACATGGAAGTAATAAACATACACTTGTGGCCATCATTGTCTTGCTCCTTCATTTTTTTGCATCATCTTCTTCAACAACAATAAGTTTGCAATGGCTGGTGCTTTCTCTAAACAGCTTCAAATTGGATGAATGGGCACTCATTGGAAAGTTTCTAGTTTATGTGTATAAATTTTCAAAGCATTTTTTCATAGATTTGGGAGAAATTGTATTGTTTTTGTCTCGGGGTCTATCTCTACGTATCCCTAAAAAATAGGAGGTACCACTATTGAGTGTTAGGATCATTGCAAAAGCATATTTTGCTCATTTCTTATACTCTTGTGCATTCTATACACTCAACCCTATGTGTATGAATCCTCCAAAAGGATTTTTTTCCAATTGTAAACATGTTGGTTGCTATGAACATTTGAAGTTGATTGTCTCATCCAAAGATGGTAAGTTTTTTGAGCTAGTCAATGTGCAATGGAGCTCAAGGGCTAGTCTTGTACCAGTTGCTAGGCCGAACTTCATCACTTCGTAACTCACTTTTCTACCTCTTACAAGCTACTCCAAGTTCTTTCAAATACTTCTCAAAGTTCAACCATATTTGGCTTACTTCTAGCACTTCATTTATGGAGTGACTCGTATCAAGTGTTTGGAACAATCATATTAGTGATATAATGGTTTTTGGATAATTGTTCATGCAAGAATAAGAGAAGAGAACTCGTTTTGATCCTCCTTGTTTAAGAAAGTATTATGTCTATTTGTGTGTTGCTCTAGTTTTTTAGGGAGATCTTGTAGAGATTGTATCTCTTTTATTTCATATCCAAATCAAGTTCTATGGATTAGTAGATTCTATTTTTCTCTTCCATTATCATGATGTAAACTCTTAGCTTCATCAGATATTTTTGGTGAGAGTAGTAGTCTCTCCAAGTAGTATGTGCTCTGCAGTTCATCTATTAATTCAAGGTCTCCATTAAACCTATAGATTTGTAGAGATCATATCTTAGAGTATATTAGTCCATTTGGGGTGTGATATATCTCCTTTGAAAGCTCTTGAGTGTCTTGATGAAGACTATAAAGAGAAGTACAATTCCAAAAGGAATGTCATGAAGCCATATGATATAAGAATCAAGTTACAAATAGAGTTATGAAATTTGGGTTATTTGTCTCATCTCACATAACTTGTAGCTCTATACTACCACCATTTATGATTGTAAAAAGGTCATGGTCTATTAGAGATGATAGAAGCTAGGATGTAGCAGTGTTGTAGGAGTAAGAGCATTGAAGCTTCAATGCTAGTGTACACTGAAACTCCTACTTGACTACACATATATTGTATGATTGATAGCTAGGATCACTTGTTCATGGGTGCTACATTCATCTAGGCATAAAACCACCTAAAGCTTATGATCTCAATGTCACAAATCCTAATATTATGATTCTTGATGCAAAACCTATATTTGCATTAGGGAGTGGAAGTGAGATATAAAAAACACACGTTTCAATCTCAAACAATAGACTCACATCCAATGGCATAAAGGAGAATTAGGAAAAGACCAAAAGTGATGTAATAGTGATCCTCAACCCCTCCAAAACAATCTTGGGTGTGCAAGAAGCTATTTTAGGTACAACAAAATAGGATTCAAATTTGGGTTCCTAAAAAAACACCTCTCGACTAAAATACATCCCTAGAATTCTAAAAGAGAGACATATGAGGGATAGAATGAAGAAATCAATGAAGAAAAGAGATGGTAGACAACATAAAAGTTAGCCCATGAAGCAAAAACTCCCTTAATGAAGTCTCATCCAAAGAGTCTTAAGACAGATTTGGGTAGCTAAGAAGTTCGTCTCAAAAAAAAAATCATGGATGTGGATAATTAGAAGGAATGCACCTCTTCCACCAACACAAATCACATCCAAGAGAACGCACAAAAAAACAGTCAAGCATGTATAAGGAAACAAAGCATAGGGGTCTATAAATTCAAGGGAGTGAGAGAGAGAGAGAGTACATCTAGACCAACACTAGACCCTTTTACCTTCAACATACTTCTCCTCCCAAGAATTAATCAAAACCATGATTCAAAATACTAAGTTATAGGAAGCCTCATTTATCAGCAAACCATGTGCAACCATCTTGATGCACAATGGTTAGAGACTGCTCTCCCAAATATGGATTATTAGGAATAACTATAGGTCATGCACAAGCACCTGTGAGACTTTGGAGGTAGACACACATCTACATTAATTGCACATTTCATAATGTACTATAATTATAAACTACTAACTTAGAAAACAAGGTTAATAAATTAGTTTATAAACTGCTAGAGCATATATACACATAGATCTTGACAACTCCCAGCTTGCTACACAAGAATGGTGTAGAAATTCTCATGTATTGAGAGAAATTCCACGTGATGAATTTTGATAGGCTCATGCTAACTTAATCTAACGTGCACATTCTCATGATAGAAATTAAGGGATTAACTCTTTCAGACTAGAAACCCCTTTGGGGCACTCTTTCCAAAACACACATGAATGAATGAGAGAAATGAATCTCAAAATGAATGAAACATGGGCAAGTGGCCCTTCGCATACCAAAAAAATATATATGGGCATCAACAAAATCAATACACTATGACCTTGACTTACACAAAATTGGGGTTTCTGTTCCAGTTCGCTCATCTTGACCACAGGAGACAAGATTTCCTCAAAATCAACACCATGTTGTTGCTTAAAACCCTTTGCAACAAGTTGTGCTTTGTATTTTGGAGAAGCACTATCTGATGTGAATTTCAACTCATATACCCATTTACATGGTAAAGCTTTCCTGCCCTTTGGCAAAGGTACTAAATCCCAAGTACCATTCTTGTGAATAGAATCCAGCTCACTCTTCATGGCATGCTCCCACTTGACAATGATCCTCTGTCTGCATAGTCTCTTTGTAGCAAGAAGGCTCACCGGCATCTGTTAGCTTAACAAAATCTAAACTTGGAACATATCTATCAGGTGGATGTGAGACACTTGTAGAACGTCTCAATGGTTGTTGAACAAGAACATGTGCAGACTGATCTGAATGGACATTCTCTTGAACATCCCTATGTGCAACGTTTTTATGCATGTTAACCGGAGGACTAGTATCCTCAAACAGCTCTTTTCTCACTTCAACCTCCTTAATGGGTTGTTTATGCATCTTAGACTCATTAAAAATGACATCACTACTTCTTATCACTGATCGTGTTTCAGCATCCCATAAGCAATATCCAAATTTTCCTTCTCGACCATATCCAACAAAAATGCATTTCTTTGATTTATGGTCCAACTTTTGCCTAAGATTCTTGGGTATATGAACATATGCTTCACACCCAAAAACTCGAAGATGATCATAATATGGTGGCTTCCCTGTCCATAAATCTTGTGCCACTTTCAGACCTTTGATAGTACTAGGTGTTAATCACATGAACTGCAGTCAATACTGCTTCTGCCAAAAAACCTTGTGAGAGGTTTGCATGATGCAACATAGAGACTACTCTATCTTGAATAGTTCTACTTATCCTCCCAGTTACACCATTCTGTTTTGGGGTATAAGGAGCTGTAAACTCTCTACGAATCCCTCTAGGCTGACAAAAAAGGCTGAATTCATGTGAGGTATACTCACCCCCATTATCTGAACATAAAGCCTTAAGCTTAGTTCCTTTTTCAGTCTCAACTGAAGCAAGCCATTTTCTGAAAGTAGGGAATACCTCATCCTTCGATTTGATAGGATATACCCAGACTTTTCTAGTAGCATCATCTATGAAAGTGACAAAGTAAAGAGAACCACCTAAGGACCTAGTGGGCATAGGAACACACACATCTGTATGAACCAGATCTAAAGGCTGAATTGAAGAGTCAATGTGTGTTCTATGCACATTTCTAGTTTGCTTTCCATATTGACAATGCTCACAAAATGAAAAATCAAAGAAAAGGTAACACAGGTAAGTAGCCAGAACGAGAAAGATTTTCCATTCCACTATGAGATATATGGCCCAAACGACCATGCCAAATACAAGCCCAGGTTGTTCAGTAACAGCTAACAAGTGTTCTTTCTATGATACAAATAAAGGATAAAGTGAGACAACTTTGATTCCTTTTGCAATAACCATATTGCCCTTTGATATATGAAAGGATTGAGCATAGAAGACCACCTTGTAACCAAGGTCATCAAGTTGACCAACTAACATCAAACTACGTGATAGCTGAGGTACATGGCATACATTATGAATAGTAAATTTTGAACCATCAATGAACTGCATAATCACATCTCCAATCCCCACAACATCACACTGGTAAGAGTCACCAAGTCTCACAGTACCAAGAGACTTTGCTTCATAATTAGAGAACCATTCTCTATGTGGTGTCACATGGAAAGAAGCACCAGAATCTAGCAGCCATGTGTGGGAAACAGAATCAGCCATAAGCGCCTCAGTTGGCACAGTAGAATCAAGTGTCAACACATCAGCATCATCTGAAATAGCATTAATTTCTTCAGTCTTCACAGTCAAAGTAGATGGTGCAGGTAACTGTTTAACATGCCCATCAACATTCTGTCCTTTACCTTTAGCATTCTTTAATGCATAACAATCTTTCATCATATGGCCTTTCTTATGACAGTAATGGCATTTGATATCCCTCTTCCTTGATTTACTTCTACTCTTATTCCGTTGACCATTCTTTTCCTTGTTCTTGCTCCTGCCACATTGTTGACTCTTTCCTTGGTAAGAATCACGAACATTATATGCATCTCCACTATGAGTGCCAACCATAGATTTTCTACAAATCTCCTCACTCAAGAGTGCTCCACATATGTCATCATGAACGAGTTTACCACCGGGTGCACTATTGCTAATAGTTGTGCAAAACGCATCCCATGATGATGGAAGAGTGCATAACACCAATACTACTTTCATTTCATTATCCATATCCTTTTTTTGAGCCTGTAATTGGGAGAATATAGCATCAAACTCATTCAAATGAGCAGCAACACTATCTATGTCCTTCATACGAAGGTCATATAATTTTCTCATCAAATACACTTTAATTGATGCCATCTCTTTTTCATATGTATTGCATAACTTCTTCCAAAGCTCCTCTGCACTTTCACAATCTAATACTATAAAGTAAACATTATCTGCCAGGTGCAAACGAATGGTAGACCTGGCCATTTCATCTAACTCATCCCAATCATCTTCATCCATGTCAGTAGGCTTCTTTGAAATCCCATTTACTCGCTTCCATTGCCTCCTTTGAATCAACACATCTTTAATCTGATTCTTCCATAGAGTAGAGTTTGTGCCATCAAATTTTCGGATCTCAAAATGGTCTTTGCCCTGCAAGTTATAGCTCCTCCTTAGAACACTGGCACTAGACCCTGATCCACCAGATATGTCTGAGACCTCTGATGCCATGATGGTAGAGAACTGAATAGAATGACAATGGAGCTAGAAGAGTCCAAACACCAACAAATAAGTGTATCAAGGAGTAAATCGAACATTGTATGCTTGACTAAACCAGAAACCTGGAAAAATTTTGCCAGAGTATCCTCTACAAAATGAGCATATGACCAGTGTCAAAATATCATAAAACTGCAAGTACTGACATGTTTACTTGCATAGTGAATCATTGACTCCACTGCATATAATCAGTTACCCAATAGAAGCCAACTAGGCTAATTGAGCAGTAAAATGACACTAAAAGGCCGAATGCACAGCCCAAAAGCTAACCAACAACACCTGCAAGTGTCTGTCAACTATGATGTTTTAGGCCCAAAAACCTGCATAAATTTGCAATGGCTACTCCCACCAAAATTGGAAACCTTTTGAGAAACCTGTAGTTTTACGAGTGTGGCTGAAAACACAACCCCAAAGGTTGATATTTGTTGTGGGAGAAGTACAACAACACTCTTCTTGATGTTCTTGGACCTGTATGAAGAGAACTATGTGCGAAAGTACTCCAAAATTGCTCCAAAAGACACCCCAAAAATGCTTCAGAAACAGGCCTTAAAAGCAAAGAATGAAGCTTTGAGGGACCAAAACATGTTCAAGGTAATGTTAACCTTAGTCTTTCCCCTTCTTCAGACACCACAAGAGTGTAGCTTAGTGGCAAGAGATTGCCATGGTTAAGCGAGCTCCGGGGGGAATAGTACTAGGATGGGTGACCTCTCGGGAAGTACCGGGAACCTCTATCTTCCTTGATCATTGAGGTCCTCCCTCATGTGCAACCAATGACGCCAACCGTGACTTTGATCCTTGGAGAAAGCCGGGAGAAATCTGGGGGGGGTGCTCGCTTCGCTCGCACAAAAGGAACAAAGCTTTTGCCTCAAAATGCTCTGATATCAATGAAGTAATTCGATGGAGATGCACCACAATGTGCTCTCCTTCTCGAGAGCTTCACGACAATATCCCTGGGGTAGAAACCTGAGCACACACGGCTGCACACAGTACTCCGCACATAGGTTGGAGAATATGTAGGAAAAACACAATACATAAGGAGCACGAAGACTGACTTCTTAGGTATTACAAATGCGATCGAACTTACAATCTGTGATTGGCCAGGCCACTATATGTTTTATTAAAGAACATATACAAAGAAGTGTCTAGTGGCCATTTGGCCTTTCACATGGACACTAACGGTAACATTGCTCTATCATATACCAAGTCAAAGTTATCTTCATTGAAGCTGGGAGCAGAAATGTACAAGGCATTAACGTTCTTGAAGATTTTGAATCCCACTGTCATTAACTCAAAAATATTCATACACATTTTGTCCACAATGCCAGACACATTTTTGAAGCAGACAAGCCAATAGCAAATAGTCCAGACCATGTATGCTACTATGGGCAATCCTCTGGGTGGAGCAAAATAAGGATAATTGATCCAATCAGAGAAGCCCTTATTTTTCTTTACCTTGACTGTGAATTCGGGTCATGGCCTTCGATGCAGTACAAGGCAATAGCATATATTGTATTTAATATATAGGGGTGCCTGGACCACGTTTGCATCGTTTTTGGATAAGCCGAGAGTAACCTTGCACACCAATTAGTTTGAAATATAACACCTTTTCTTGCAGACTTGGGAAGGTCGTTGGGCGTGAATTGAGTTGCAAAAGTTGGTTCATTGCTCATCACTCTTTTTATTGTTGTATTGTAGTCTGCAAGAAGTACAAAACATATCATATATTACAATTCTAATGTGGTAATGAGCCTTTGATGAGATAGGTTCTGAAAATAGGCAGACTTGAATATTGTCTCTTCAAGATTTGCTAATGGTTAGATTTGAACATATGCTCATTAGAAAAAAAAAATGAACCCTCCTTGGGCCTTTTGGAATAAGAGTTGATTAGTGCTCCACCAATGAGAGAAGAGTAGTGGACACAGTCTAGTCTCTTAATCTCCTAGACTATGCATACGCTTCCATGGTTTTTTCCTGGTCAAAGGCTTGTAAACAACCATATCTCCATGTTTTTTTGGTGTGAGTAGTTTGGGAGAGCATCAAAATGATTATCAACCGTTGGATGGCCTCATATATCCAAGGACTTATCTCCTTTTGCAAAAGTCAAGGTGGGATGAGTTATTGGCCGTCTGATCGATCTTGAATCATGTGGTTTATAGAGGTTTCCATTATAAAAAGGTCCCTTTAGATTGAGGCCCTTGGATCAAGCCTCTCATCCAATGGTTGAGATGAGACATAGAAAGGAAAGGTGCCTTTTCTTGTAGGCCATTAGATTGGAGCTCAATTAGATGGCTCAAAATGGATTGCGCATGTTTTCTCATGAGATTTGTACTCCTCCGTTAGATTGGAGGCTAATCCAGTGCCTCTCATGGCCTCCCCATGATGATCAGCTGCAAATGCGCCCCTCCCTTGGATAATGGCAATTGGACGATCGAAATTTCTGCAGAAGTGTGCAGACTTCGGGTCCCTCTTGCGAAAAAATTGCCATCATTGCACTTTTTCTCACCCATGCATTTGAATGCTATCGATTGATCTAAAGCATCTAATGGCTATGATCTCATGTGTTTGAAAACCTCTAGAATACCACTAGTGGTTTAGATGATCTCCTCTTAATCGCAAAAAAAATAATCTTAACCCCTAAAAATTAGGGATCCTTACAAGGCCCATTCACGGCTCACTTTTTCCCTTAATGTTTGTCATCATGTGTTCTATCAATCTGCTCTACCCTTTTCAACCATTTAGGTGCTTCAATTTCAAATGTATCTTGACCCTCCTCTATAGTGCGTCCTCCTAGCATTGGTACTCGCTCATATGGATCGTGAATGTTTCTTCCATAGGGATTTCAATGACCTCTTCCAATTCGAGTTCTACTACTGGAGAAGGTGGTCTTTCATATTGTAGTAATCTTGCTTGAAGTTTGTCTACTTGCTTCTAGAGATTCTCCATTTCTTGTGTATTTTATGGAAGAGGAATGGTCTCTCGCACTTGTTTGTTGGTTCGTGCAAGCTGCTTCTTGAGATCTTCACACTCCTCTTCCAACTTGGCATATGACTCCAAAAGGTTAGTTGCTCTTTGAGTAGAATGCAGATGCTATCCAAAGGTCTAGCTTGAAACTTGGTTGCATTGATGGTTGCCCTCGAAGTTCCTTCCATGGAATCCTCTAGTTTGTCTTGATTTTGTTGATGTAGTCTCTTGTTCTCTTCCAATGCTACTAACATGTGTCATCACAGAAGGCCTGAGTTCCTTTGTAGTTTGGTAGTTCTTGCATTTTGGTCACATAACATCTCTTCCAAATTCTAAACTGCTTTTGTATTCACTCCTTGCACTTTGGTCAGGTACTCTGCTTGTTGTCTTTGGTTACCTTCTTCTAGTGTTGTCACTATGGTCTGTGAATGTTGAGACTCACTCACAAGGAGTACATTTCTTGCTTCTAATTATTGCTAGTCTTGTTGTAGTTGTGTTACACATTGAATCATAGTATTAAACTTATTATTTAGAGAGGTGGATGCAATTGTGATAGGGGTGAATGCAAGGGGAATGGGAGTTGTGAATGTTATATCTAATAGTGGTGATGTTGGTGGAGGAGGGGTAGGGGGCTATGGAAGTGTGGGGGGAGGGGGTGGTGTTGTGGGCATTGATATGTCCATAAGATACGACAGTGTCATGCATGTCAATGCTACCATGAAAGTAGGGATGGTAGGTGCACTGCATGTGGTGTTTGTGAAAATTGATGTTACAAAAGGGTTTAGACTCCTAGACAATGAAGGGAAACTAGATTGGGTGTACGGTAGGGGGTCAGAGGGTTGAGTAATATAGATCGATGGTGAAGGTGACTTGTGTGAGAGGGGTTGCGGGGTATCGAATGATGCCTTTAGTGGATCGGGGGTTATCTACTATGCTGGTTGGAGATGGATGGGTAACTATAGGGTTGGGAAGGTAATCATGGTGGTGTAAAGAGGGTCGAGCAAGGGCTTCCATGAAGGGAAACCAAATTGGGTGCACGACAGGGGGTCAGAGGGTTGAGTAATATGGATCGATGATGAAGGGGACCTATGTACGAGGGGCTGCAGGGTATCCAATGATGCCTTCAGTGGATTGAGGGTTACCTACTACACTGTTTAGAGATGGATGGCTAACTATAGGTTTGGGAAGGTGAATCATGGTGGTGTAGAGAGATTTAGTCATGGAGGAAAATAGGCTAGCTTTGGATATTGGTTTGCGGAAGCTAAAAGATGATGTGGAGCAGATGGGTTTGATATGGGGTGAGGAGTGGAGAGGTGTCTAGTAGGTGGTTTCTATGGCTTCCATGGTGGCAGTGGTTTCAGTGGTAGTGGTTTCAGTGCTAGTATGTACATCAGTCTTGGAGGGAGGGGATGGAGGTTGTTGAGGTGAGATCGGAGAAGTTTGAACAAATGTTTTTGTTGTGAGATCCATATTCATAGTTGAGATAGCCTCTTGCACTATAGTGGCTTTATGTTTAGATACAAGAACTCATATGTTTTTGTTGGTTCGTTCTCTAGTCTCCACATGTTGTTGATCATAGCGAGGTGTGGCCTTTTGTAGCATGGTGTAAATTGCTTCAGTGACTCACAATGATTCAATCACGAGTTGGAATGTCTGGATGAATTTTAGGTCCACTCCTTCCTCACTAAGAATCTACTCAATTAATGCACACCCCATATTGAGGAATAGGTAATGTCTTTCCTGCACAATCGTAATAGTTTTGTAAAGCCTTTGTAATTGTGCAGTGTAAGCAAGGGCTCTTGTAGCCTTCGCTTGATGTTCATTGTGCTTCTCTTCGTCATCTTCTTCATCCTCGTCTTCTTCTTCTTCTCTGGTTGGCTCTTGTTCTTCTTCTTCTTGATGGTGTTGTTGGTCACCCTCTTGTTCTTCTCCTGATTCAAGATTTACTTCTTGAAAGATTCTTTCAAAGCTTGCATGACTAAGCTCTTCCAATAGAACTCCTCCAAGGAATTCTAGTTTTGATGGTAGTGGGGGGAAGATTAAGCTAGATCCATACGTGCTTTGCCTTGGTATTGAAAGTGTAAAAGGCTTGACTCCTCTTTTTGGCATTGGATATATGACCAGTGTCAAGGTGGCACCTCTGGGTTGTGCATAGGGTACGGATCCCCTCATTCTCTTAGATGGTGGGGTGGAGACTTTCCTACTTTAAATTGTTGCATTGTGTTCCAAGATAGAGCTCAATGAATCAGAACGTCATAAGCAAGGCATCGATAGATAATTCTAATGAGGGTGCAACATCCATGTAGTACGGGCTTATGCATCCATCTCTTGTGAGCCTAATGAATTTGTTCAATAATCCAGTGTGGAAGATTGATTGTCATATGTTGTGTGTCAACAAGATGCAAGATAAACCAAACCTTTTTATGGGGCATCATGAATTTGTCCTGCCCTGGAAATGAGAAGTGTTGCATGCACATCTTGTTGGAGTTAGACGTCTGCGGAAGCACGTGAACAACACAAGGAAGAAGAAGAAGCTTGGAGCACAACACACAATACTGAATGTATTATCCGAGAATGTACAAGGATAAGTAGCCCATTAGGGCAATAGGCATATATACAAGCCGGGGGAAAAACCTTCTAAAGAGGGAAAAAAGTGCCCTAGTGGTCCTAGTGTGTTCACACACATCACTACCTAAATATATCAACAAATCCCCCATGGGAGTGATGGGGTGAACAAGGAGCTGGCACTCATGTATAAGGAAGTGCCAAGCTATGTGGAAATCACTCCACAAAAGGAGGTAAGCCCAAAGCTTTGCGGAAAGCTTCAAACTTCTCCCTAGGTAGAGCCTTTGCGAAAACGTCTGTAATGTTCTCATGTGTGGGCACATATGCCAAGCTGATCTCCCAAGCAGAGAACCTCTCCTGGCATAGTGATAATGCACCTCAATGTGCTTAGTGCAAGCATGGAACACAGGGTTCCTCACAACTGCCAATGCGCTCTGACTATCAGTGAAGATGGTGGTGGTAGAAGACTGACCAACACCCAAATCAGCCATAAGGTGTCTGAGCCACACACACTCAACAGTCGCTGTGAAAGATTCCCTATACTTAGCCTCACAACTGGACATGGCCAGAGTAGGCTGCTTCTTGATCAACCAAGATATACATGAGCTACCAAGCATGAAGCAAAAGCCACTAGTGGCCACACGAGTGTCATAGCAACCAACCCAATTAGAGTCAGAAAAAGCATGCAAATCTGGTGGTAGTGATCCCTCCTTGGGATAAAACAACCCAAGTAGCCGAGTACCACTCAAATAGCGAAAGATGCGCTTAACTGCCTGCCAATGCTTGACTCATGGGCAATGCATAAACCTGCTCATCTGTGAGACAACAAACTGAATATCTGGCTAAGTAATGCATAAGTAAATCAAGCATCCAACAGCCTCTTGATAGAGAACAGCATCAAATGCATCTCCATCATCATGAAGACTCAATCGTAAACCTATCTCCATAGGAGTGGCAATAGGCTTACAGTCTTCAAGGCCAAAATGTTGCAATAATGTGTCAATATATTTCGTTTGACACAAAGTCATGACACCATCAACTTGCATAAAGTAAATGCCCAAATAGTGATGCAAATGCCCCAAATCAGACATCTCAAATGAGGCATGCAAATCAGCCTTAAAATTAGCAATATGCTTCTCAATAGGACAAGTGAGCAGCATGTCGTCAACATAGACAACAATGATCAGAACCACGTCATTAGCACGCTTAACATATAAGGTGCTTTCAGTTGGACTGTTCTCAAAACCATGTGCAATCACATAGGCATGTATCATCTCATACCAAGCACGTGGTGCTTGCTTTAAACCATATAATGCCTTCTTTAACCTGCACACCTCGTTTTCATGCCCTTTCTGCACAAAGCCACGGGGCTGAAAAACATACACTTCTTCATGCAAGTCACCATTCAGAAATGTTGTTTTAATGTCCAACTGATGTACATTCCAAACATGATGAGTTGCAAGTGCACAGATGTTGCGAACAGTAGTCATGCGGCATGTAGGTGCAAAGGTCTCATCAAAATCAATGCCTCTTTCCTGTGCATAACCTTTTGCAACAAGCCTAGCCTTATACCTGTCAACTGTACCATCCGATTTACGCTTCTGCTTGTATATCCACTTAGTGCCAATGGCCTTCTTTCCAGGAGGCAAGTCACATAAAGACCAAGTACCATTCTTCATTATAGCATCATATTCACATTGCATAGTAGCCATCCAAAGTTTTGAATTTTGTGTTTTATCAAACAAAACAGGCTCATTCTCATCACAGAGAATAGATGCAGCCATAGCATAGCAACCTGATGCAAAAGAGGCACTATGAGAGCCTGAACGAGTACGATATGACAGAGGTGCATCTAATTTGTTGTCACGCAAAGTTTGCACCAGCCATTTTGACATAGTTTTTGCCTGCTCAATATCAACTCTCTCATCAACTAGTGCATCATGTAAATTTGCATCAAAAATGGAATGATCTGCATCATCACATGAAACCTACAAAGGCTGAGAAGTTGCCTCATTGGGACCAGCACTAGACTCTCCACCTATAAAAAGAGGCAGCAAAGTATCATACATGTCTTTGGAGCTAGCAGATGTCTCCTTAGTACATGAAGGCAATGGCTGAATAGCGTCTTCCACAAAAACAACATGGCGGCTAACCAGAATGCGTTTAGTCTATGGATGATACAGATGATAACCTTTACTTTCAGAACTCTACCCAACAAAAATACATTTTACTGCTTTATCATCCAATTTTCTGCAATGTTGTTTAGGCACTAATGCATATGCCAAACAACCAAAAACACACAGATGAGCAATAGATGGCTTGCGATCATGCCAAGCCTCATATGGAGTGATAGACTGCATCGCTTTAGTGGGACACGTGTTCAGTACATATGTTGTACACATGACAGCCTCAAGCCAGAAACTATGTGGTAAAGCTTGACTCTTGACCATACACCTCGCCATCTCCATGGGTGACCTATTCTTTTGTTCAGCAACTCCATTCTGTTGAGGTGTATACAGCACTGTACACTGGTGTGTTATCCCATGTTCAGCTAGAAATGCATTAATATCAGAAGACATATATTCCCCACTCGATCAGAATAGAGGGTGCCCATTTACATGCTGACAGATTTTCATCCAAAACCAAAAATTGTTTGAAGCACATGAACGCTTTGGACTTTGCCTTCAATGGATATACCCATGCATGCCTAGAAAAATCATCGATGAAAGTCACAAAGTAAAGATAATTCCCAAAAGAAGGTGTTTACATAGGACCATAGACATCACTATGTACAAGTTGCTGTTTTTTAGTAGCCCGAACTGATACATCTTTTGGAAAGGACGAACTCTGCATTTTGCCCAAAATACAGCTTTCACAAACATGTTTTCCAAGTGCCTCAAGTTTGGGCAAAGAGGACACCATTTCAGATTTCTGCAGGCATAGCAAACTAGCAAAATTCAGATGACCAAAGCGTGCATGCCAAAGCTTTGCATCTGACATAGGCTGAGAATCATTTACTGCACATGCCAAATCATTTACAGATCTTTCATAGTCTATGAGCTTATACAGCCCACGACATAAAATTCCAAAAGCAATAATCACATCGCCATTTGACAGATCATGAACTGTACACCTGTCATCAATAAATTTCACAACCAAGCCAATCATGGCTAATGCAGAAACTGATAATAGGTTCTTCTTGATCCCTGGCACAAATAAAGCATGTGACAAAGTGAAAGAACTACCATCAATAGTAGTCAAAATGATATTACCAACTCCCATAACAGGATAAGAGGAGGTATTGGCGCATGTACAGTATTCCCTGTAGGGGAAGGCTCGAGTGAAGAGAAGAAACTACGCTACGAGGTAATATGTTTGGTCGCCCCATTGTCAAAATACCAAACATCTGAGTCTACTGCAGACATGCACTGCTCATGAGAAGATGGGTCAAAACTGCAAATAGTAGTAAACACCCATTCTTCTTCCTGCACAAGATTAGCAGACTCTGTTTTTGGTGTAGAGGCCTATGCAACAACCATTCCAGCCTCTTTCTTCTTTGCCTCTTTAGGAGCCAGTTTTGGACAGTTCTTTATGATATGATCATTCCCTTTACAGTATTTACAAAACAATTTCTTCTTTTCTGATTTCTTCTCATCTTTATCTTCCTTCTTCGAATGTGCAGAATTAGCAGATTTCTGCTTACTAGTTGAAGAGCTCCATTTTCCTTTGCCCTTCTGACTAGCCAGGAAAGCTTGATCTGCAACTCGCATAATGGACCTGTTTTGCCTTGACTGATCTTCCTGCAACAGAATAGAGACTAACTCCTCAAATGATAAGGCATTTGGATTGCCTTTCATCATCAACCGAAGAGTAGAAGCAAAACTCTGATATGAATTTGGAAGACCATTCTGAACGGTCTGCACAAGTGAGCTATCTGGTATAACCTCATCAGCAGAAATCAATTGTTCCTTCAAGTCTTTGATCTGCATTAGGAAATTGTCCATAGAATCACCTTCATTCATGTGCTCACTCTCCAACTGTTTTCGGAGGTAAGCAACACGAGCCTCATTCCTAGCTTGGTACAATGTGGTAAGTATATCCAAAGCATCCTTAGTTGTTCTGCAAGAGCGAATGTGAGGAATAATGGCACGTTTGACACACAAAGCTATCAATGCATGTGCCTGGGCATCTTTGCCATCCCAACAAATCTGCTCTACAGTAGGTGCAGCAAAAACCGCAACACAAACAGGAATATGTAGAATATCATAATCTTCAACACCTTCTACATCAGCTTCAATACATGTAGTTGTAATAGTTGCAGGTGTAATAGGTAGTTTTTTTACACCCTGCACAATGTTCGACATTCCTTTTGCAACCAACACATGTTGCATCATATAAGCCCATAACGGGTAGTTGGTACCATCCAACTTATCCTCAACAGCCAACATACGGAATACATCATTGCTTTCAGCCTTGGCCGATGACTAAAATACTTTGATGCAGAAAATTGACTGTATCTCAAAAAGTTGAACAGAACTACCCAGACAAATTTCACTAGACGTGTAGCAGACTTAAAGATGCTTATACTGGCAAACAGAAACTGGTATATACCTTTGGCACAAAAAGACAAAATAGCCTGCACAAGCACTACAATAGTGCGTTTGGAAGTCGAAACGAGCCCAGCTCGCAATTTCGGCACCACATAGCAAAGCTGTTTTGATCTCAAAAACACGCTGAGTATGCTCACCGAAATTCGTGCGATTCTGAGACTGCAAACAGAGGAGTGTCGACGATGCCCTAGATGAAGCGACGACCTGCTCTACTACCAATTGTTGGAGTTAGACATCTACGGAAGCACGCAAACAGCACAAGGAAGAAGAAGAAGCTTGGAGCACAACACACAATACTGAATGTATTACTAGAGAATGTACAAGGATAAGTAGCCCGTTAGGGCAATAGGCATATATACAAGCCAGGGAAAAAAAACCTCCTAAAGAGGGAAAAAAGTGCCCCAGCAGTCCTAGTGTGTTCACACACATCACTACCTAAATATATCAACACATCCTAAGGTGCACTCCAATATTTGGTACCATGGCCACCATATCTTTGAGCTTTGTCAGGTTCCTATTCTTCATATTCTCTAGGACCAATCCTTCTTTTTCCATGGGAATGTGCATCCCTCTCATGTCTAAAGCATCTCAAACTAAGTTGTTGGTTAGTCAAATCCACTTTAACTCATTACCTTGTGTTAATGATGGAACTACAAAGGTGCTTGGAGCTCTAGGGTCTTGGGTGGGAGTGAGTGAGTTGATGAGATAAAAGCACTACATAAAATCTAGTTTAGGGAGTGTGGCAAAAAAATATTCTTCTAAGCCCTTCTTTTGCCATATTGGCCTTAAATTTACTCCATTCTGTAACTTCTCAAGTTCTCTAATAAAGAAGTGATACTTTCCCCGCGTGTTGTTGTATTCAAGCTCAGCTTCCCAAATATATGCACCTTCTCCTAATGGTCCGGCCATCTCACTGAACCAATGTGAGTTCTTACTAGCTCTCATAGTGTGACCCAAGGGTGGATCTTGTATTCAAATAATCTGTACTGCCTGCATCTCCTCTGGCTGTTCTTTAGGTCCGTATGATATGGGCAAGCTGTCTATGTCAACAGTTTGATAAGTGGCTTGCAAACTTGTTCCTATTGTATCTGCCATCATACTAGTGATTATGGTTGCTCTTGAATCTACTAGAAGTAAGAAGATCATATTAGTATTGCATCAAAAACTAGATGATGCCTTGTCCCCTTTACAATACCAACATGATATTCAATGTCGTTAGTAGGTTAATTTCATTGAGGTGGGTGTGAATGTGAGTGGTTGTTAAGGGGTTATTCACTTCCCTATATGCATATTCTAGATGTGCAATGTACTCAAAAGGAATTTGTATTTTGCAAGGGGATTTTTACATGGTTGGTTCAGGAGGTTAGTACAAGTTTTGATGCATCAAACAACCCGGTTAAAAATCTTAACATTGGTGGCCTTTATAGGTTTCTAAGGTAATTCTACCTTGATTTGGGGCTTTTTAGGTACCCATTTCCAAGTAGAACTAGGTAGAATTTTTTGTGCGGACGTGGTGATAATGGATGCCCTTCGTGAATTGTGTGAAGTGAATGCCTGTGAGTATGGATTTTGACCTATGAGCCTATGTGTAACTAATTGAATGCATAAGCAGGTCTTAGGCACCCATATTTGTCTTGCATTATGGTCTAACTTCATTGATCACTTTGGTATCCAAACAGAAATAAGTCTTTGAGGTTGGCTCCTATAGCCTTCAACTTTGTTTTTCGAGGGCTACATTGTTTGTTTGGTGGATATTGGTGGTTTTGCTAAGGTATTCAAGGATTGCTCACTCTTGCATATCCTGATCTGCTTCACTCTAACTATTTCCTTTATCGAGCACCTTACTCATTGTTCCTTAATCAATTTTAGAATAGAAGTGAGTTCCAAGTCATTTCTGATTTTGTTATTGAGTCAACATCCCTCTGCACCATAGAGCTTTGGACAAGAGCATCATCGTTATCTTCATGTGTGTTCTTGGAAGGACTAGGAGTTGGTGCCTTTCCTAATTCCTTGGGTGGTTTATTTGCTAATCCAACTACGATCTTCTGCTGGTTCATGCAAACCTGAAGAATTCTACTTCTTAGGTTTAAGTTCACCGCATGGTCATAAATCCAATCTTGACCCAAGACAAGATGTTCTATAAGGTCCTCGTCTTGAGACACTAGTACCTTGATTTTCATTGGAATATCATGAATGGAGATGGTAAGTTCCACTTCATTGAGGTAAGGGGTTCCCACTCCTCCCAATCCTATGAGATACACCTCAATAGGATGGATGTTAAATTGCAAGTTTTGACAGTAGGAAAACCTAACTGCACTAGTGGTTGCTTCCGAGTGAATCAAGGCTTTTACAATCCTTGCATGATTTCTTGTCCTATCTCTAATGTTACAAAAGGATGTCTATCTATAACTTTGTGATAAGTTACACTCGTCATTTGGCACATAGCCGTGTGGTACCTTGGTGCCTCATAAGCGTCTTGCCTAGGTTCATCTCTACCTTGTCTTGTTAGCTTCACATGTCAGATGCATTCTAGGGCTTTTGCTTGAGCCTCTTCTCTAATCCGTTTTTCTTCTTCTTTGCATTTTCTTTGCTGTTTTGAGTCAATTTAGCATTTCATCCATGAGGGATTCTTGATATAATTTGACTCTACATCCACTGATGTAACTCGATAGGACATCACCTTCTTGGGTGGATAACTAGATAGCTCCACTTGTTGATATTCTATTAATAACCATGGGTCCATAGCCATGCTTCTCCAATTTCCTAGCATGTTGTTTTAGTGTATACACCAAGACTACATCTCCTTCCTTTAATCCCTTATCTTCCGCATGTGTGTCAAAGTAGGCCTTCTATCTTTTCTTGGCTGCATAAATCCCAGCGGCTTCTCTTAGTCAAGTTTCTCCTATTTATTCAAAATTAAATCTTCTAGAAGAGAGCTTTTGCTTGATCCATTGATGCTCTTGTGCCACTTTTAAGGTTGGTATCAAAAAGTCTAGTGGAAACACAACATTCTGGCCAAATACCATCTAAAAGGGTGTGTCTTGGAGTATCGTTTTATAGGCACCTTTGTATGCCCCAACAACATGGTGTTATTGTTTTTCCCAATCAGAACATTTATTATTCACCAACTTTGTTAGCATAGTGCATAAAATCATATTTGTGCTTTCTGCTTGTCCATTGGCCTATGGATGGTACAAGGCCAATTTCTTGTGAATGACCATGAATTCTTGCAGCAAGTATTCAATGAACTCATTCAAGAAATGAGTTCCCCGGTCACCGACCAATTTGATTAGCAAACCATATCTTGTAAATATATTCTCAAAGAGAGAGACACTTGGTAGTAGTTTGTGCATCATTCTTCTTAGTACCTTTTACTTCTATCCATTTGGTTAGAGAATTTGTGGCAATAATAAAGTATTGAGAATGTGAACTCTTAGAGGGGGGTTAATAGTGCCAACAAATTATATTCCCCACTTGGATAATGTGCGTCCTCCCATCATGGGTCGCATTGCTTCACATAGGTATGTGCATCAGTGTGGAGAGTTGACCAGCCAAGACCTACAAATAGTATAACTTTGATCATGTTGTTTGGTCCAAAATTTCCTCCTGTCACACCCTAGTGTATAAATTCTAGAATTTTAAGATATTCACTCTCATGGACACATAGTCTTAGGTATCTGTCTCTTCCTCATTTGTATAATTCATCTCCAATCAATGTGTAGTCTAGGGCTTCCTGCTCTTAAGTCTTTTTGTGTGGCCAATGTCATCTCTTGAGTGAATTCTTTTGTCCTAAAAAAGTTTACTAAAGTTTTTCTCCAATCCGGTACTAAAGATACTTGATATAGGGTGGCATGTTCCACTGCTGGTCCAACAAGACAGATTGGGCATTCCTCACACCTCCTATGGACATCTGCTTCCATTGTTCACTAGTATATGCCTAAGCTTTGTAGATTATACATGATTTGGTGTTTAGAATGATGTTGCTTTAGTGCACTTACATGTGCTATCTGCAACAACTTTGCATGCTCATTTTCATCTATACATCAAGCCAATATGCCTTGATCGTGTTCTTATACATGATGCTTGCCAATATGTGATATTTTTGAGACCTCACTACTTCTTTATCTTTGGATTTCAATACAAAATGTTTAGTTCCAAAGGTTAGAATAGGCACTATAGTTTTGGCCCAATCAGGCACTACTTCTAGGTTGAACAAGTAAGGATCAGGAAGTTCATATGATACTCCTTGCGGTGACTCTCTTGAAGTTAATCTAGAAAGGTGATCTGCAGTAATGTGAGTCTTACCTTTTCTAACCACCAATTCAAAGTCATATTCCATTCGTAAGAGGAACCATCTTACTAATTTTCTAGTATTGCAAGGTTTTTTCACTAGATATAGTAATGCTTGTTGGTCTATAAAAAATTCAATCTTGTTTGCAAGCAAATAATGCCTAAATGTTTTAATTGCATAAACCATGCCTAAACCTTCTCTTTTGGTAGTGGTATAATTTTCTTCTACCATATTCAACTGCCTACTTGCGTAAGCTATTAGAAAATCAATGTTATCTTCACTCGTAGGTTGTGTTAGCACACACCAATAGCATAATTGGATGCATCTACATGGACAAGGAAAGGCTTACTCCAATCAAGTGTATTCAAGATGGGTGTTGAATACAATCATCATTTGAGTTCATTGAAAGAGTTTCCACACTCATATGTCCAGTAGAAATTAGTTAAAAGGTTGTACAGAGTCTTTGCAATGATTGCATACATGTGAATACATCATCGATAATAACCACAATGCCCGATGAAATCTTGTACTTTCTGAATGTTTTTTGGTTTGGGTAACTTGACAATAGCTTTAACTTTATCCTTGTCTGTTGGGATTCCATTCCTTGACACTATGTGTGCTAAGATCTTGCCTTGCTTGAGCATGAACACACACTTTTTTGGGTTCACAAAATCTTGATATTCTCTACATTTTCAAAGATTAACTTCAACTTAGGGATGTGTGTTTTCCTCATGTTGGAATGAGCACATAGATAATCAACATAGACCTCTAGATTCTTCCACAGAAACTCTTTGAACACGTGGCACATTAGCCTTTGAAATGTAGCAAGAGCATTGATGAGTCAAAATGGCATCACACAAAATGAAAATATGCCCCATTTTGTGGCAAAAGCCATCTTATGATGGTCTTTAGGAGCTATTTATACTTGATTGTAGCCTGAAAAATCCATCAAGGAAGTTGTAGACCTCCTTACCTATTATGCATTCCAATAAGTGTTTTGTGATAGGAAGCGGATAGTTATATTTAATGGTAGTTGCATTAACCTTCTTCAAGTTAATGCACACTCATAGTTTTCCATTCTTTTTGGGCACTACCACAATGGGGGATACCCATTTGGTATGCTCAATTTCATAGATAAATCCAACTTCTATCAAAAAACATATCTCTTCTTTGATTGTCGCTGCATAATTATCATTATATGTATATGGTTTTTGCTTTATGGGTTTGGCATCTAAAGACATGGGTATTCTATGTGAGTAGATATCTGAGTCCACTCCTTTCAATTCTTTGTAGCTCCATTCAAACACATCTCTATATTATGTTAACAATGCTATCAACTCTTTCTCTTCTTCGTTGTTCAAATCATGTCCTATCTATTTACATCATTCTTCATCCTCTTCTTCGATCACAACAATTTTTTTAGTCTTTTCTTTGTTATCATATGCCACTCTTGTGAGTGCTTACCTATTAGGCATCATGATCATGACCTTTCGATCTTCTATTTCATAATTCTTGAAGTTCTTGGGGAATTCAAAGAGGGTCTCTTCCTCTACTAGTTTAGGGTTTGGTACCTCTATTAGATAGAGGTACTCTTCTTCTAAAGCACAAAAAGGCTCCATGAGGATAAACTCTTCATCATCATCACCATCTTTCTAGGGTTCACTCATATGAGGTTAACACTCTTTGATAACAGAAATGTACATGATTGGCTCTATTTTGAACACTGAAATGTCATAGCCATCTTCATCACAATGTGGTGTCCACTTTTCCTTATTGATCACTATGTCCACGGTGGCTAGAATTTCTATCCAACTGTGAGGTTCAAAGTCCACTTGGGAACACTATGGGTGCATAGGTTGGGTCTTGAACTGATCTAGGGTGCTTTTCTATGCCTAGTTCTTGTGTAGATAATCTTTTCTCTTCTTCAAATGTCACTTTTCACATTCTTGAGATTGACCTTAGTGGTAACTCCTAAGTGATGCAAGTACAAAGAATTGGTTCCCCAATCTTGCACTATTTGTAGTTGTCTCATGAATGTTCTACCTAACATCATCTCATATGCATGGTTCTTATTATTTGCAACTTCATTCTTGTTGGTATGAGTGACAAGTTGTCCCAATGCTTCCATAAAGAGGCGGCTGCAATGGTAGCACCTGCACTTGAGTGTAAAATAGCTTTCATTGTGTAACCCTGATAAGTGATAGGAAGGCAAGTATTTCCTTCCTCTCCCTCGCTCATATCTCCTATGTTATCCACCGGTATCTCAGGTACTATCTTATGTGACCCTACCTTGGAATGATCTTAAGCTACTTCTAGCACAATTGACTATGTGTTTGCACAATTCTAGTTCAATTTTGGGTAGCTCCTCCAAAGTGAGATGGCACTGCACTTTGGTGTTCTTCACTTTGTCATTGTTCCTAGGTACAACTAAGGTTTTGTTTCTTACCATGACCATGAGTGCTCTCATATAAATAGAATTGGTCTCCCATGGGCTTGTGAAATGAGGCAATTCCTACAAGGAACTAGATTCAAAGTCGAATCGCTCAATAGATTGGGCATCCTCTAGTTCTTCATATATAGATGGAATGTCTTGTGGAAATTGATCATGAAGATCATCCACTAGCTCAATGGGAGGAGTGTTATCACTCTTCTTAGCCCATTTCTCTTCTTGAATCTCTCTTACGAATTCTTGTGAGTGCTAATGCACCAAAGAATGAATCCAAAATCAATTGAGTTTGGAGCACAAACTTCTTTACGGTGGAGGCTTATCCCTACGCTTCTAGTGTTACTCACCTGCGATGTTGCTTGCTTTCTTGATCTGACTATTATTTTCTCTAGTCTCTCTAGAAATCTATCAAAGTGCAATTGTGCTTTGATTGAGTTAATATAATTTAAAATGCAGCTGGCCTCAAACATGGTTTGAGCCAATTCTATCATTTTTGCACATAGCTTAGTTCTCTCAATATCTAGATCACCTCTAAGGTAACATTTGTCATGCTCTATCACATTTTGCCCTTCTTGGGTTCTAGCCTGATATGCTTTAAGCATCATATCTAAATCCTCAAGAGTAGAATCCGCTCTGGGTGGTGATGGGGTTATGTGAGGGTGATTAGATGGTGATGGCAATGGTGGTAATCTATGAGAGTGGGTATGGGATGCAATCTCTTTAAGTTTACCTTTGGTCTCCCTTAGGCTTTCTTCTTGTTTGCTCATTTTCTTTGTCCATTTTCTTTTCATTCGTTCACGACTATCTTTCCAAGATCTCATTCTATTTTTGGTGGTGATCTCAGTCTCACTATGGTTATTTTTTCCTCTTGAACTTTGCCTTGGTTCTGTTGTAGGGCTTGAGCTCTAGTTACTACTTGCATTCGGTCTATAGTAATTGTACTTCTACTAGAGTCTACAACTAAGACAATAATATTAATAGGTGTGATTTTTTGCATATTGGTTGGATTTTTTCGGCAATCCCTTAAGAGATGTTCCTTACCACAATCAAGGCAAAAGCCTTGAATAGTTACTGCTTGTGGCTGTCCTATGCAGGGATTGGGAAATCTATAATGAATTGATCTTCTTGACATCTATAGCATGTTCCTTAGGTCCTTCGGGTCTCATTTGTCTCAGTTGGGGCCTAGGGTTAGGGTTTGCAGACATCACATTTAAATATTCTGGCTCTCAACTAGGTTCATTGGGGTTTTCATAAGGGTATATCTCGTTATGCTTTGGTGAATCCATGAAGTAAGTTGTTGGACTATTTACATGCATTGATTCAAAACTATGAGTATTTGGATCACTTTTGCAAATCAAGGGAGGTGCTGGTACTAAGGCTCTACTCAAGTTTTATTCTTCTGATGCATACTTGACTAGGATCTAATTGGCTGGGGGAGGAGGCTATTGACCCAACACTAGTTAAAGTCTTTGTTGAGCTTGATTCTATGGCTGGTAGGGCTCCTATGGCTTAAAGTATTCTTTAGGTTGGTATTAATTTGGATATCTTCTATATTTTTGATATGGTTGTGGATAATTTTGCATAAACACTTGCTTGTTATAAGGGCAGTCTTGTGTGGTGTGGTTAGTGTATCTCCTCTCAATAGTACAATATTGGCTATTAGGGTTTCCTTGGGGTTGAGCCATAATTGGATAAACATTAGCCATGTGGTCTCCTCTAGAGTTGTAGTGTTGTTTCACTGAGAGCATTCTAGGCACATGTTTACTTGATACTCCTAATTTCTCAGCTACTTTCTCTACTAACTCCTCTATTGAAGTGGAAGGTATAGAAGTGAAGCTAATAGCATTGTCTGAATCTTTATAGATCTTGGAAAGCTCTAACTCTTCCCCTAGATTGTCCTCAATATAAATGCACATATGAATGCATTGTTCTATATGCCACTTGTTTGGCTAGTGTGGGTAGTTTTGGAATAGGAAAACTTTCTAGGTACTGTCTAAATCCTCTTCCTACTAGTCTAACCATCTCTTGGGGTGTTTGTTTGAATCTATGGATTAGAGATGTGTATTGTGTCAGATTCCACTCTTGGAGAACTCTACGATAAAGGCTTCTAGTAGTTTATAAATGTTCTTGAATTGTCCTTGATGTAATGGTTGAAACCACGTCAAAGCTGTGTTCTTGAGTGTTAGACCAAAGGCATTATATTGAGTGAAAAAGTCATCAAATTGTTCAACTCTCAATACTTGTCAAAACTTTGCTACGTGATCATATGGGTCTCCAATACCATCGAAGTAATTCTTCATGAATTTAACCAGTTGAGTAGGCCTCAAGATATGAGGGTGTTCTCTAGGCCTACGTAAGGGAAACTCATACGTGCCCCTTTCATGTCTCAGATTTATGTGTCTCTCTTGATCTATTCATTCTATCTCCATTCCTGATCGTTCTCTAGCTACAGGGTTTGCAAAGCTCATCTCAGGTCTTTCCCTAGTTCTTTCCTTATGGGTACCATGAATGTGAGTTGATCCAACTCCTTGTTGACCATAAGATACATTTGATCTAGGTGGGGGAAATTAATTCACCCTTCCAAGTGTCTGCATGCCTGCCATGCTCCATTACCAAGAACATCCTCTCTAACGTGTTATCTAGATAGACAACTTTACCTGGTATATCAAGATCTTTGAACTCATATATGGTGACTCCACCTCTAGGGAATCTAATCTAGGATTATCACTCTAGTCAAGAAAGATTTACCTCAAGGAGTCTTGGGTTCTCATCCTAGGTCTCCTTACTCTAGGTCTCCAATCTCATTTTTTGGGATAATAATTCCAAACTCATCTATCCTATCTGGTAAGATGGTAACCACATACATGATTCCCTGCTTATCAATGTATGAACCCTCTTCTAACTTGACCACTAGGTGTTCAAGTTTGAATGGTTAGCCTAGATTTTTTAGTTGGCCTAGTTTGCATGACATCCTCATAGATGCGAGAAACTAATCTATTAGTCCTGATATATTCCAACTGCATCCTATAATGACCTTATGGTGTATGTAAATAGGCAATGCCTAAACTAACTGCATTTCACTCCATACTAAAGGACATCTCTAAGTCACTAGTCTCTTAGCTTAGCATAGGGATAATCATTGAGTTGTTGGGCCCATGACCTAGCTGCATGATTGACACTAGCTTCAGATGATCTGATGCTTTGTCTATCCTGGCATAGGTGTCTACCTGATCTAAGGTTCATAAGCTTTGTCTATTAGTCCCACTTTTCCCAATTATAATCATGTTGCAAGTTTCTTTTGTATCAGTTACTTGTTCTTTTATAGATTTCTCTGGTGTTGTCTTGTCTGCTGAATATTCTTGTTAGGAATACTTGAATTTTCTTGCACTTTGAGATGTGATCGATTTACTTACATTTTTTTCCCTTTAGGGTTTGCCACAATAATATTCTAAATTACACTTTAACTTGAGTAATTAGGGCTTCTTGTACTTGTATCATGCCTAGCATAACCCTAATTAATCAATACCACTAATCGTGCTTAGCGTGAGCTAAAGAATCAATTTAGGAGGTTTAGTGTTCTTCCAATCTCAAGTCCATTGCTTTATGAGTACTCCAATGCCCATGAAATAAGCTCCCCAAGCAACATGCAACTGTTCACAAGCCTTTGCCTTGCCAAGGGATTCCAAAACACTCTAAGAGCCTCACAAAATTACCACAAGTTAGCTCAAAATATGCAAGAAAGTAAAACACTGATTTGCAGCCAAAAAAGGTTCTCTATCATGATCGACAGGGCTATCAATTGTGATGGACAAGGTTGTCCATTATGGCCCATCAATTGTGATGGACAGATCCATCGGGGTTTGTTTCTCATCTATCGCACAATGGACACCTTTCAATCATGATGGATGGATATCCATCGTGATGGAATTTTTTTTTTAAATGCTATCAATCATGCAAGGATGTCTGTCGTGATGTATTGGTTGTCCATCATGATGGATACTTGTTCCATTGTCTACTCTCCATCATCTATCATGCAACGGACACCTGTTTGTCATGATGGATAGAGGTGTCTATCAGGATTGATATAAAAAATGCATCTTTTCTAAAATTTTTATGGATGTGATGTGCATGATGCTTACATTACAGTGGTGCACTTAGTTTTCCAAAACAAGAAATTTTTTTTCGTCTGTCATGATTGATAGAGGGCTATGCCTTGAGACCTGTGTAGAGAATTTCTATACCTGCTGGAGTTGCTATAGTTGTTATGGATGTTGTTACTTGCAAAGAAGCTCAAGAAACATGCAAAAACAATGCATATAATTTCGTTCTCTCTCTCTCTCTCTCTCTCTCTCTCTCTCTCTCTCTCTCTCTCTCTCTCTCTCTCTCTCTCTCTCTCTCTCTCTCTCTCTCTCTCTCTCTCTCTCTCTCTCTCTCTCTCTCTCTCTCTCTCTCTCTCTCTCTCTCTCTCTCTCACACACACACACACACACAAGTGAAATGAGGGAAGATGAGTTAGAGGTGGGAATATGGTTAGAAGTTGAAAATTTAGTGAAGAAGGAGATGGAGGTGGGAGATGGTGAGGAAGGTGATGATGATGTAAACACTAAGAAAAGTGAAGAATATTACTCACCATTCCAATGTCAAATCTCTACATCTTACCATTACGCACTCACCCTCGAAGCTCGATCCCCGACAACGAGGTCAAGTTTGGTATCAATCTAGCACAATGATAAGTATCAACATGAGGAGATCCACTTCATAATTGTCAATCCGTGAAGATGTGAGGGTGGTATAATGACCATGAGCTAGTGACAATGCAAATGTGCTAGTGAGAAGCACACCAACATGCACATGCACATACACATAGACACACGACAAGACAAAGAGATGGAGCAATAGAATGTTTGATTGGCTATGATTACAATGTCTTTTTCTCACTTCAATTCCCAAAAAATGCTCTCCTAAAAGCTCTCTAGCTCTTTTTATAGTTTTCCACTAACCTTGGCCATGTCTAGAACTAGTGTCCGATCTAGTTATGAAATAGGTTCCTATGCTTGTTTGGAGGCTAAGACAAGCTCAAAAAATAAGAAATTTGATACATAGGTCTTGCTAGTAGTCCTTAAGCTTGAGGAATCATCGGCTTTAACAAAATGGAGTTGGGCTTATCAAAAATAGAATTTACATTGATGTGAAAATCAGTGTTTTACAAGGATTGGTAATTTAATAGGCCTAGTTATCTGATCTTCTTTGACTACTTAGTCTACTCATCCCTACTTGGCCTTTGCTCTGTCCTAACTCTGTTTAACTATTCTATCTCATGCTCCATTGTCTTGTCACATCGTTTGGACCTCCTTGGCTTCTATCAACATAGGTCGCCAAATAATAGAATGAATTAGCATGGAAACTAGCTAGAACCGAGTCCCATACATGTTGAGAAATTGGATTTCTTTCTATAATCCAATGTTTGTGGGACTCATTAGAATTTGATTAGTGTGATAATTTTACAATAGTTGATCATCAAGGAGCACCCCTATGCCATCGACTTCCAAGCTTAGTATCTTTCATATATTTTCCTTTGAGTTTGTTGGCCTGATTAGAGCATATAAAGGTGGGCATGGATGTGTTATTGCGTTTATGTCCATGCCAACTATTTGATCTATAGCATTGACCCTACTACATGGTCTTTGTATTCTACCCAAATTTCCTATAGAAATTTGTATGTTGCTTCTTGTGTTTGCATCATTAGGTTATCTACAGTTTCTTGTGTCGCACGTGTTGTAGGAGGTACACCTTCTTCAATGATTTGTAGAGGCTTCTCTTTGTCGATATTTATGTTTGTCATTTGATCTTCCTCAAATGGTTGTGATCTAAGGGAGTGGGTAATTCTTCTTCTCAATCATCATGAATATGAGTGCATGTGCTTCTTTCACCACCCCTTATAACACCTTCTAGGTGTAGAGTTTCAATCACTTGTGTAGCGAGGTTGAAAATCTACTCTTTAAATTGTGAAACCAATTGATCCTTAGCTATAATTTTTTCATTAACCCTTATTTCTTGAGCCATAAATTTTGCAAGATTTGGGGTTGGCTTCTCAAGTATGGTTGTACTAAGAATAGTCTCCTAAAGTAGTGTTTTGTGTAATCTGTCTTTTGTTCATCCATGATATTGCTTTTGTACCTAGCATGAAAACATAGCCAGAAGTTGACCTTCTATCATCAACTCTCCCTGCCCAATCTGCATCACTCCATGCTCTTACTTGAAGGTCTTCGTCATACTTGTATAGCAACCCATAATTAACTATACTCTTCACATACCTTAAGACTCTCTTTGAATGATCGAGATGTGTATATGTGGCTGCATACATGAATTGAGATAGAACTCCAAGTATGTAGCACAAGTCAGGCCTTGTGAGTGTAGCATAGATCAATGATCCCACAATGCTTGTGTATCTTGTAAGGTCTTCTAGCTTCGTACCATCTTCCTTGCTTAACTTGACATTTGAATCCATAGGTTGAGCTATTGGTTTGCAATCTATCATGCCAAACCCAAACAACACATCTAGAAGATACTTCTTTTGAGAGAGATAGATACCTTCCTTCCCATAGATCACTTCAATGCCAAGAAATTACTTTAGCACACCTAAATCTGAGATTTTGAACTCTCTTCCAAGCTTCTCTTTGATGGTCCTTATCCCTGCATCATCTTCATCTGTCAGAAGAAGATCATCTACATATATGCATATCAAACATATCTTGCCAAATGTCTTCTTCACATACAAGGATGGATCTACAGCACTTGGAGAGAAACCACATCTCTTCAAGAAGTCCACTAGCCTCTGATTCAAATCCCCTAGGGCCTGCTTTAGGCCATACAAGGTCTTCTTCAACCTGCAAACATACGTAGGATGCGGTGGATCTACATAGCCTTGAGGTTGTTCCATGAACACCTCTTCTTTTAACTCACCATTCAAGAAAGCATTCTTTATGTCCATCTAGTAGATAGACCACCTCCTTGCTGCACATAGGGCTATGAGAACTCTAATGGTAGCCTTGTTTTCCACATGGCTAAAAGTCTCCTCAAAATCTACCCCTTGTGTCTGTGTGAAGCCTTTGCCTACTAGTCTAGCCTTGTGCCTTGCCAAGCTACCATCTGCATTCCTCTTGGTCTTGTAGACCCACCTTTTTGGACTATCTTGATGTCTTCCTTCTTGGGTACTAGTTCCCAAGTTTGTTCTCCTTAAGAACTTTGAACTCTTCATACATAGCCTTCTTCCACTCTCGTTTGTTCTTTGCCTCCTCACAAGAATCTAGCTCTTGAAATTGTTTTGCCATGAAAGAACCACATGTATATCTTTGTGGTGTTGCCTTCTTCCTTGTAGACCTCCTCTCTTGACCTTTGGGATGTTGCTTCTTGAGTCTATTTGCAATGACATTCATCATGTATGCATATTGTTTTGCCATGAAAGAACCACATGTATATCTTTGTGGTGTTGCCTTCTTCCTTGTAGACCTCCTCTCTTGACCTTTGGGATGTTGCTTCTTGAGTCTATTGAGCTTTACATTTATGACCTTCTCAAGCTCTTCCTCTTCTAACTCCTCTTGAGCTTCCCTATGTCACAGTCTATCTCTTGCAGCCTTCTATACTTTGAAGTAGGGGCTGATCTTTCATAATCATAAGTGTAAGAGTGATCATATGAGTGTACCTTAGATGTAGAAGGCGCTGGTCCACAAATTTTAATTGAATCTTGAGGTTGAATCTACACATCAAGGTCTGCATACTCCTCTTGATCCGCTTCATCCAGATTTGACTTTCCCTTGTCGCCATACCATGACCTTGACTCATCGAGCACAACATCTCTTGACACATAGCTTCCTTGAGAGAGGTTTGTAGCACTTGTAGCCTTTATGCTCATTTGAGACTCCAATGAACACACATTTCTCACTCTTGGGCTCCAACTTGGAGTCAATTTGTGCACACCACCTGTTGGAACCCTATGTATCAAGTAACACCTTGTATTCACAGCCTCAACCGAATAAGAGAATGGTAACATACCTTCATTTATGAGACATCTAGCTACCTCAATCAAATGCCCATTCTTCCTCTCTACAACACCATTTTGTTGAGAATGTACCTGCATATAAAGTGCCTCTTTATGATGTGTCTGTGCTCAATATATGTAGTAAAATGGCACTGAAAAGCTAAGTTCACTGCCCAAACACTGGCCAACAACACCTACAAGTGTTTGTTAGCTTGTTCTTTAGGCTCAAAAACCTGCATAGACTTGTGATACCTACTCCCACCACAAGTAAAACCTTCCAAGAAACATGTAGATTAGCTAGTGTGGTTGAAAACATAGCACAAAAGGTGAACATTCATTGTTGTGGTGGTACTTTGTACTTAGGGATATTATTCATCTCTTACTTCAGTTCAGTTCATCGGTCAATAGAGAGAGCTATTCCAACCATCGTCTTCTTCGTGTGTCTTGTTGCGTTCGTGCTCCTTGTGTGTGCTTCTCGTGTGTCTCTCGCACTTCTACACACACCCAACAGTGGTATCAGACCGGGTTCAGCTTCTTCTCAAGTTTCGGTTTTTCGCGTCGCGGCACGCGTGCACTTTAACAGTGCAAATCAACTTTGGAGCATAGAACTGTGAATTTCAACAGCCCGGAAACATTTCCACCAGGCGCACTAGGGTTTTACCCCCATTTCAAAGCCATTCGTGTAGTCAAAATCGCCATCGGAGTGACAATTTGTGAGCTGAAATTTCAGCACTCATTTCAGTTTTCGTCGAAGTGAAGATTTTTTCACATTCTTGTTCCTTAGTGAAATGGCGGGCAGCAATGACTTGTTTGGCATGCTTCAAGCTGAAGATAAGCTTGATGAGACCAACTATCCGATGTGTTCTTACATGATGAAGCATGTTCTTGTTGCAAAACAACTTTGGAACATAGTGGCAGATGTAGATCGAAGATCAGCAGGTGCTTCTACTTCACAGTCTACTGTCACAGATGGAGCTTCTTCTTCGAGTACAGTGGTTTCTCCTTCTCCACCTACACAGGAGCAGCTTAGATGGGATGGAAAATATGCTCAAGCTCATGCTTTGATTGCGCTTTCAGTGAAGCATCATATAGTTCCACACATTCGGTCATGTTCTACATCGAGACAGGCATGGGACACTCTTGCTTCTTTGTATGCCGTGCGTAATGAAGCACGTGTTGCATACTTGAGGAAGCAACTTGAAGATGTATGTATGGCTGAAAATGAGTCAGTGGATGTGTATGTGACACGCATCAAGGACTTGAAAGAGCAATTGGCAAACATAGATGAGATCATTCCGGATGCATCACTCATTTCTACATTGTTGAAAAGATTATCGGAATCTTTTCAAAGCTTTGCTACTACACTTCGTTTGGTTGCAAAAGGAAATCCTAATATGTATGCATTTGATGAGGTTGTGTCTCTTCTTTTGCAAGAAGAGCAACCTAGAGTGAATAGGAGTGGTTTGATTGAGGGAACGCAAGCACTTGCTATCTCACAAAAGGGGAAAAGCAAGTATGGTTCAGCTTTGGGTTCATCAAAACCAAAGCCTCAAGCTTCCTCTTCCACTCATTCCTCTAATGATGGTGATTTGCAAAAGAAGAAGAGATGCAAATATTGCCAGAAGGCTGGTCATACTATTGATGAGTGTAGAAAGCTTGCTAAACGCAATGAAAAGAAGAAGGAATCTGGCATGTCTATTGCTGAAAATTCAGCAAATGCAAAGAATGATGAAGCTAACATGGCTCAAGATTTTTGGGCATGTGTATTTACATGTCATTATGATGCTTCTTTACATTCTAAATGTATGGTTGTGAGTGAGGCTGATTCCGATTGGTTCTTTGATAGTGGTGCTTCAAAGCACATAACATCATGCAAAAGATTTTTCGCCTCTTTGAAAGATGCACCTAAAGGAGGACATGTGGTATGTGCAAACTATGCCTCTTATCCTATCATTGGAGTAGGAGAAATTGAGCTTACGGCTGCAAATGGAGGTGTGATTCTCTTGAAAAATGCATTGTATGTGCCCGGTATCAAGAAGAACTTAATTTCAATTCCGTTGATTGCCAAAGTTGGACTTCATGTACACTTTGTTGATGATAAGTGTATGGTTCATGATTTCAGCAATGGCGATGTTATTGTGATGTCTGGTACATTGTGTAATGGTTTGTATCGCATGGATACATACAAGAGGGCTGCCTCGAATGCCTTAGTTGCTCATACTTCTTCCATGGCTGAAATGGAGCTTTGGCATGCTCGTTTTGGTCATTTAAACTTCAATAGTTTGCTCTACTTGCAAAAGAAGAACATGGTTATTGGCTTGCCTACACTTGAGTCCATTGAAAAGCATGCATGTGAAGGTTGCATTCTTGGAAAAATGCATCGTGCTTCTTTTCCAAAAGATAGTCATACACACACTACAAGAAAGTTGCAACTTGTTCATAGTGATGTATGTGGTCCCGTCAAGACTCCATCTTTTGGGAAGCATGTATATTTTGTTACCTTCATTGATGATGCTACTCGCCATACATGGGTGTATCCTATGAAAGCAAAGAATGAGGTATTTTCTTGCTTCAAAGAATTTTTAGCTATGGCTGAAAATTTTTCTTCACAAAAGCTTTTGACTCTACGCATGGATCGTGGTGGTGAGTACATGTCACATGAGTTTAATGCTTTTCTTCGTGAAAGAGGTATTTCACACCAATGTATGGTGTCACACACACCTCAACAAAATGGTGTTGTCGAGCGTAAAAATAGAACTCTACTTGAAATGGCACGATGTATGGTTAAAGGAAAACATCTTCCTCATAAGTTTTGGATGGAAGCGGTCATGTGTGCAAATTATGTGTTGAATCGCTGCCCTACAAAAGCATTGAGAGTCATCACTCCTTATGAGGCTTGGAATGGTCATAAGCCCATGGTTAGTCATATGCGTGTGTTTGGTTGTTTGGCATATGCTCTTGTGCCATCACAACAGCGTCACAAACTTGATGACAAGGCAAAGAAATGTATATTTGTTGGTTATAGTGCTGAAAGTAAGGGATATCGGTTGTACCATCCATTGACGAACACAATTATTGTGAGTCGAGATGTGGTATTTGCTGAAAATTCAATTTTTCCTCTATTTGAATGCAAAAAACTACCAACAATTAGCTCACAAGATGTGTTCGATACACTCATGCCTTTGTTCCAAAATGGTGCACTTGACTATGGCCATGTAGATCAGCCAACTAGGGTTCAAAGGGCTGAAAAATTCCAGCCAAATAGGGCTGAAAATGCTGAGAATTTCCAGCCAAACATGGCTGAAAAATTTCAGCCAAAAATTGCCAAAACTATTGGAAATTTCCAGCCACATATGGCTGAACATTTGCGTCAAAATATGGCTGAAACTGAGCATGAAATTCAGCCCACGCATGATGTACATATTGAAGATGTTTTACATAATGAACACATGCCTATCAAGAGTGCACAATCTATGCCAAAGTGGCTGAAACAAACTTTGCAGGACAGCAAATTGAGTGCATCTTTACTTGGTAGAACAAGATCAAGCTCTCACCATGCATCAAGTAATTTTGTGGATTATTCTCTTATTGCTACAGCATGTAATGAAGAACCACTTTCTTTTGAAGATGCATGTGACGATCCACAATGGATGAGTGCTATGCAATCAGAAATGGATTCCATACAAAAGAATGGTACTTGGGAGTTAGTGAATTACCAAAAGGAAAGAATGCCATTGGTACAAAGTGGGTTTACAAGATTAAGAGAAAATCTGATGGTAGCATTGATCGCTATAAAGCTAGATTGGTTGCCAAAGGATATGCACAACAATATGGCATTGACTATGAGGAAACTTTTGCACCTACTTCACACATGACTACCATTCGTACCGTGGTTGCATTGGCTGCCCATCGAGGTTGGAAAGTGCATCAGTTGGACATAAAAACAGCCTTCTTGAATGGTAATTTGCAAGAAGAGGTTTATGTGAAGCAACCTCATGGATTTGCTATGAAAGGGAAAGAGCATATGGTTTGTCGCTTGCATAAAGCTTTGTATGGTCTCAAGCAAGCTCCACGTGCATGGTATGACAAAATACAGAAGCACTTGATTGCTCTTGGCTTCACATGTAGTCCGATTGAAAGCACACTCTATGTACGCAAAAATGGGGCTGATCTTATAGTGCTTGTTCTTTATGTCGATGGCATACTCTTGATTGGGTCATGTGATGCAAAACTTGACATTCTTATGGTTGATTTGCAGCAAACTTTTGATGTCACTTATCTTGGTCTTTTGAGCTACTATCTTGGCATCCAGTTTGTATCCGTTGAGGGGGGAATTGTTATGCATCAAGCAAAGTATGTTGAAAAACTACTTCAGCGTTTTGACTTTGAGGATTGTAAGCCAATTTCCACACCAGTTGAGACAGGATTCAGGTTCTCAGTTGAGGATTCCAGTGATGCATTTGACACTTCTCTTTATCAGCAAGCTGTGGGATGTTTTATATATGCATGCAACACAAGGCCGGATATATAGTATGCAGTTTTCCAGTTGAGTCGATTCATGCATAGCCCTGGCACTAAGCATTGGCAAGCGGTGAAACGTGTGTTTAGATATCTCCGAGGCACTTTGAGCTTAGGTCTCTTTTATGGCAGAGATGTTCAGCCATGCTTGCATGCTTTTACAGATAGTGATTGGGCTGGTTGTTATGATACTCGCGTGTCCACTAGTGGTAATTGCTTTTTCCTTGGAGACTCATGCATATCTTGGTTGAGTAAGAAGCAACCTACAGCGGCAACATCAAGTTGTGAAGTTGAGTACGGGGCAGTTTTCACAGCTACAGTGGAGTGTATATGGCTGAGACGCCTATTGATTGATCTTTGCATGGAGATTGATGCTTCTACGCATATTCTCACAGATAGTCAGAGTGCTTTGGCTGTTGCACGAAACCCAGTGTTTCATGCACGGACCAAACATATTGAGGTGCGTTATCACTATGTGAGAGAGCGCCTTCATGCAGGAGATATTGATTTGGTATATGTGCCTACACAAGATAATGTGGCAGACATATTCACCAAAGCTCTTCCACGGGAAAAGTTTGAAGCTTTTCGCAAAGCTTTAGGCTTATTACCTTGTGGGGGCTGATCTGTCACTCCCTGTATGTGTTCACATCATTCGCTCCAGGGGGGTTTGTTACACTTATGTGTTCCTCGAGTAGCTTTGATGTGAACCTTTTCCCTATACATGGGCACTTTTTACTCTAGTGTTGGCTAGAGGTTTTTTCCCCATGTTACCACATACTTGATACTCTCATATGTGGTGGTACTTTGTACTTAGGGATATTATTCATTTCTTACTTCAGTTCAGTTCATCAGTCAATAGAGAGAGCTATTCCAGCCATCATCTTCTTCGTGTGTCTTGCTGCGTTTGTGCTCCTTGTGTGTGCTTCTCGTGTGTCTCTCGCACTTCTACACACACCCAACAGTTTGCGTGCTTCCGCATATGTCTAACTCCAACAATTGGTATCACAGCAGGTCGCCGCTTCATCTAGGGTGTTGTCTACACCTCTCCAGTTGCAGTCTCAGAATCCCACAAAATTTGGTAAGCATGTCAAGAGATTATTATGTTCCTAACTCAACAGAGTGGAATACCTCCCATTACCAAGTACTCTCATGAGATCTTGCGAGAAATCCAAGAGGAGAATGGACTAATGAGCAAAGGACTTCCCCACCCATTTAAAAAATTGGTGATCTACAAGATCAATTCCCCTAGGATATTCCATGTGTATACAGAGATCAAGAAGACACTCAATCAGGAGAAATATTAAATTTTGAGTCCAATTCTTTACAAGAGTTACCATATGTCACAAGTCCATGGGAATCCCAGTTGCTTTAGCTGAATGCCATTGCAATATTAGTAAGGAACGATGATTTGATCATACCTAGGAATACCAAGGTAGTGAAGAACATTATAGTGCAGTACCATCTCACTTTAGAAGAGCTTGTGAAAGTAAAACTAGAGCTATGGAAACATGTAGCTAACCAAGTTCCAGAACTTAATAGCTCTCACTTGAAGGTAGAACCCAAAAGAAAAGTCCTTGAGATCCCTATAGACAAGATAGGAGATATGGGTGAAGGTGAGGAAGTAAGCACCTATCTCCCCATACATACCAAGGGCACACTACCAAGGCAATCCTAAATTTAGAAGCAAAGGTTTCCATTGCCACCACATCCTTATGGATGCAATGGGGAAAATTGGCCTTACGACCCATGAGAATGAAGCTTCAAATGGCAGATGGCCATATTGAAAGACCATTAGGGTTACTGGAAGGAATCACTCTCATTCCTTCTGGTGTGGAGTTTCAACACACATTTTCCATATGCAAGTTTAAGAAGACCCATGTTTAAAAAAATTAGGTAGACCCTTTATGAGACACTTACAAATAGTGCAAGATTGGGGTACCGACGCCTTATACTTACAACACCTATGGGTAACTATTAAGGTCAATCTAAAAGACTACACATGTAGAGATGTCCCATCCCTACAGTGGAACTCTATCCACAAAAAACAAGAGGACTTAGAGTTAGTACACTCCATCAATTCTTTTGATTCATCACGGATGTTGAAGGCACACTTATGGATGTGTAAGGCATCACGGATGTTGAAGGCACACTTATGGAGAAACAATTAGAAGCTAGGAAAACGTAAGTCTGTCAAAGCACTTGACCGATACAAGACCCACGCTATGCACCTCTTATACTTCCACATGAGGAATTTGAACCCCATGGTTGGGTAAAAATATTAGCAACAATGGACATAGCGGTGAATGAAGAGCAATGGACTCTCCCTTGTGATGAGGAGGGTTATCACATATTTTTGTCTATATGTGATCCTTTCGAAGAGGATGAGAAGGAAGATCTAGAATTCATCATTATGGATCCCTTCTTCAGTTTCAAGGAAGATTACTTGTATCTAGTCAATGCAAAATCCCGTAAAAGATGTGAGTTTAAGAAAGAGACATTACTAATCAGTCAATTAGAAATGGAGGAAAAGAAAAAAAACAAAAGAAAAGCCTACCAATGAAGGAACATGAAGAATCATTATTTGAATGCTTAAGATCTTCAAAAAAATATGGAATCCAAGATAGAAAAATAATGGTGAGCATGCCAATAAAAGAAGCTCTCATGCGAGAAGCCTATGACAATAAAGAAATGACCAAGAAAATCATGGTAACAATCAAAGATCAAGAAGAATGAAACATGTATATAGGAGATGACCTAAGTGCTAAAGAACAAAAAGAGTTAATGAACCTCTTGTGATAATATAGAGACATATTTGCTTAGAGATACAAAACTTTGAAAGGGACGGATCCGAAGATTTGTTCACATAGGATCCCTATGACGTTAGAAGCCAAGCCCATAAAACAAAAACCTTACACTTACAATGACATGTATACAACAAAAATAAAGGGAAAAATGACCAATTAAAAGAAGAGGAATTTGTCTATGAGATTGATCACATTGAATGGGTATCTCGCATTGAGCTCATGCCCAAAAAGCATGGTAAACTAGGTGTATGTATTTAGTTGAAGAAATTTAATGCAGCTACCATGAGGGATAGCTATCCACTTCCAATCATGGTAAACTATGTGTATGTATTAACTTGAAGAAATTTAATGCAGCTACCATGAGGGATAGCTATCCACTTCAATTCATGGAGCATTTATTAGAACATGTAGAAGCTAAGGAAGTATATAGTTTCTTGGATAGATTTTCATGATATATGCAAGTAGCTACCCTCACGGTCAACATAAGATGGCCTTCACAACCGAATGGGGAATATATGCCTTCTGAAGGATTCCATTTGGGCTCACTAATGCCTCCGCTACCTTCCAACAACTTATGTACCACATTTTAAAGAATTTTTATGCAAGGATCTGGAAGTCTATGTGGATGCATTATGTGCACATTCCCACACAAGACAAAATCATACCCTCGAGCTAAGACAGATATTTGAAAAATGCAAAAAAAATCCAAGTGTGCCTAGATCCAAAGAAATGTGTATTTATGGTGCGACAAAGAAAAATATTAGGCAACATAATTTCGAAAAACAGAATATCAATAGATGAAGATAAAGTGAGAACAATTGCAGAGTTACAACAACCTAGAATGGTGAAGTAACACTCACTTGGAGATGCATGTGAACCTTAGCTTGTAATCACTTGGTCATTTACCATTCTAAAAGATTAAAATCTTGGAGGAATCTTGTGAAGGCTTGTATCTCGTGGAGTTAGGAAGAATATTAGTTACAAGTTTCAAAAGAGAGAATAACCCCTAAATGATTGGAGTCATTTTTAGTTGGAGCCAAGTTTGAATTCAAATTCAAACTTAGAAGAACTTCTTATAAAAGACATAGTAAGAATCTCGTGGTTGTGTAGCCTCGTTCTAGAGCTCTCTCCTTGATCATTTGTAGTAGCTGAGTGGCTCACACCATAGCTCACTCATTCCATCATCATTGAGAATTATTACAATGTCAATGATCTTGTACAATCATGTTTTATAATGCATATAGTTCATTGAACATCGTTGTCTACTTCTTTGCTATGACTACTCAGAACAGTCAACTTTCTTTGGTCATATCTCAGGGAATACTCAACTATTTTTTATAATCTTTGGCTTCTTGGAACGATCTAGAAGAATAATTTGTGCTACCAAAATCTCAATGCATTTGGTTCATCCATCTGGGAGAAATCGTCATCGAAGTGCTCATTGGTCATCTACTAGTTAGTCCCTAAAAAATCGAGGGTAAGCTTTGGATTGCTAAACTTATTTCTCAGAGCATAGTTTATCATTTTAGATGATTACACTTGCAATCATTAGCTATCTAAGCTAATTGAATTCCCTCAAAAGGAATTTCATCAATTGTTACTGTACTCTGAGCTCTGAGCAAAAGAACTAGCAGGTGTATGGACTAAAATAGCAAGTTTTGTGACACTAGTTATTCATAAAATAGTCTTGTTTCAAGCATCAACTCCAAAGTACATAGGTACTTTCTTGGTGTCCTTTGCAAGCTAAAAGAGCCTACTATATAACTCTGAAGTGTATTAGGGCAGGTACAAAGCAGGTTTTAGCAGTACCACCTCACTTCCTAGAGGTATTCATCCATCTCTTCCAACGGAGGTATCAGAGCAAGTTGAAATAAAATGGGAGATGGTTTCCCTTCTTTCATTGATAAATTGGACAGGAATAATTATAGAGCATGGTCCTTGAGGATGAAGACCTATCGACAAGGAAGGAGTTTCTATGGATACATATCAGGAGATGAGGAGATGCCCATATTTAGAAGCAAAGATCAACCTACAAGAGAGGAGCAAGAAAGACTCAACTCATGGTGTGCCAAAGATGCTTTGGCCAGGTCATATCTACTTAACTCTATTTCTGACTTCCTTCTTCCTCATATTAGGAATTGCAAAACTTCCCAAGAGACTTGGGATACTCTATCTTTATATTTTTCTTCCAATACAAGAGCTAGGAAAAATCAATTGTGGATGGAGTTTACTAATCAAAAGAAGCAACCTAAGCAGAATGTCTCAGAGTTTGTGACTAAGGTGAAAGTTGTAGCTGATCAATTGGCAAGCATAGGAGAGGAGATTGCAGAAGAGCAAATAGTGAGACAGATAATCAATGGCATCAAGGCAGATGATAAGTGGGAATCCTTCACAACTGCAATGGATCTTTATATGGATATGCAAATCCCTGATCTAACCACTCTCATGGGGCAACTCTTGACCCATGAGGCCAATCTCAACAAAAATGGAGAACCATCAAGAGTTAACAATTCTTCTACCCTTTATACAGATAAAGGAAAGTCTAAGGATAAAGGAAAGAGCAAGAAATTTGAAGATGAAAGTGTTACTTCTCAAGCTAACTATGCAGGGAGAGGTGGGAACTCAAGAGGAAGGGGCAGAGGAGGTAAGCAAGGTAGGGGGAGACTTTTCAACTCTCCCCCATGCAATATATGTGGACTGTCTAATCACACAACAGATGAGTGCTATAGGAACTTCAAGAACAAGAGAGGGAGAGTATTTCAAAGAGGTGTCTACTCACAATCAAGAGGAAGATTCAACCATAATCAAGGATACAATCATGGCTACAACAACAATTATCAAGGAGGATAGAAATCAAGAAAAGACTTCAACAACTATACAAAGGATCAAGAGGATTCTCTTCTTATTATGAACATGACTTCAAAACAAGGTATGAATGATGAGCACCTCTTCTATATTGACTCAAGTTGTTCAAACCATGTAGCAAGCAATGTAGCTCTCCTTTCTAATCTTGAACAGCCCAAGGGAAAGCATCAAGTGCAGACAGGTGATGATACCAAGCATTCAGTTGTCAAGGTAGGAAAAGTTAAAACTTATAATGGGAATACGAATCTTTTGAGTAGAGTTCTTTATGTACCTACTATCACAAAGAATTTGATGAGTGTTGGATAGATAGTGAAAAAGGGTTTGCAAGTTAGGTTCAATAAATTTGGAGCCTTTGTGGAGGACCCCCCAACATGGATTCAGGAGAATTACAAAGCAAGAGAAAACAAGTAGATTGTTTATATTTGAGCTTGAGGATCCCAGAAACATTGCACTTTATAATTATAAGGATCAAACCTTGTTTGAGTTATAGAGATATGGCACAAAATATTAGGACACATTGGTGAGAGAACATTGAAGCAAATATGTAGAGATCAATGTGTACTTGGGATAGCTAATGTATCCAAGCAACACATGATCTATAAATCTGGTGCATGTCAGTTTGGTAAATCACACAGGTTACCCTTTACAAAGAAAGGCTATATGCATGAGGATTATTTGGAACTTGTCCACACAAATGTGTGGGGGCCAAGCAAGGACCTTCAATTTCAGGCTCAAGGTACTATGTGTCATTTATTGATGATTTCAATAGGTGGACTATCTTGTATTTCATGAAACATAAGGATAAAGTGTCCAGTTGTTTCAAGAAGTATCTTGCACTTCTAGAAAATCAAACAAGAAAAATCTTAAACATGATAAGATTAGATGGAGGAGGTGAGTACTTCTCCAATGAGTTTGATGCATTTTTGCAGGACAGAGGTATCAAAAGGGAGATCACTACTAGATATACTCTTGAGCAAAATGAAGTAGCAGAGAGGAGGAATAGATTGATTGTGGAAGCAGCTAGATTTATGCTAAATAAAAAGAAGTTGCATAATTACTTGTGGGCAGAGATGTTTCTACTGCCACTTATCTTATTAACAAGTTAGCTTCTAATTCCCTTGATGGGATGACCCCCTATGAGGCATGGCATGGTAGGAGACCATCACTTGAACATTGCAAAATATTTGGTTGTGTTGATTTTCTGCATTTTCCATCTCAAATTAGAGGTAAGTTAGACCCTAAGGCAAAGAAATGCATCTTCATAGGGTATGATATAAATCAAAAAGGATACAGGTTTTATAATCCATGCAACAAAGGATTTATGGTCAGTAGAGATGTTGTGTTTGATGAGATTAACTCTTGGTTTGAAAGTGAATGCAGGAAGGTCGAATTGCCATATGACTTGGAAGAAGAATTTTTGAGCCTCACCAAGGAGCCAAGCACAATTGAAGACATCAAATCAAATGATGAGGACACCATCAACTTGGAAGAATTTAAAGCATGGAAATCAAAAGGAAAGGTCAAGATGAAGAGGTTGAGGACATACCTGAGTCATCCAACCAAGCCTTAAGGAGATCACAAAGAGAGAGTAAGAAACCAATCAGATATGGGTATGATACTTCATTAGTCACTAAGCATTCTATTTATCTTGCTAAGGATTCATAACTTGAAGAACCTTCTTCATATGAAGAAGCAAGTACCAAAGCAGAATGGAAGGGGGCTATGGATGAAGAAATAGAAGCACTCCAAGAGAATGACACTTGGGAGCTAGTACCCAAGAAAGCGTCAATGAAGGTAATTGGTGCTAGGTGGATTTACAAAATCAAAAGAAACTCATATGGATCCATAAATCGGTATAAAGCTAGGCTTGTGGCGAAAGATTTTGCACAAACCCAAGGAATAGATTATGAAGAAACTTTTTCACCTATGACTAAGATGCCAACCATCATAGTATTGGTAAGTGTAGCTGCATCTAGAAATTGAAATATGTATCAACTAGATGTGAAAAAATCTTTTCTCAATGGGTGGATTTCAGAGGATGTTTAGTTGGCTCAACCTCCTGGCTATGAGGATCCAAACAAGGTAAATCATGTGTGCAAATTGAAGAAATCTCTTTATGAGTTGAAGCAGGCACCTAGGGCATGGAACCATAAGTTAACAACCTATCTTCAAGATCAAGGATTCATGATGAACAAGGTAGATTCTTCTCTCTTTGTTAAGGGGAGTAATTCAGAAATGATATATTTATGTGTATATGTCAATGACATTATTCTTACAGGTAGTGATGTCAATGACATCAAACAAATCAAAAACTAGATGATGGAGGAGTTTAAGATCAGTGATCTAGGCTTTCTGAAATATTTTTTTGGACTTGAGTTAGTATATACTAACTCTGGAATTTACATCACTTAAAGGAAATATGTGCAGGACATGTTGAAGAAGTTCCACTTGGAAAATGCAAAAGTAGCTAGCACCCCTATGGAGGTAAATCATAAATTGAGTGCTCATGAAGGTGATTTGCTTGAAGACATTGCAAGTTATCAAAGCATAGTTGGAATTCTAAACTATGCAACATTAACAAGGATTGACATATGTTACGGAGTAACTGTTCTGAGCCAATTCATGCATAAACCTAGACCTATCATAAATTGAGTGCTCATGAAGATGATTTGCTTGAAGACATTGCAGGTTATCAAAGCATAGTTGGAAGTCTAAATTATGCGACATTAACAAGGATTGACATATGTTATGGAGTAAGTTTTCTGAGCCAATTCATGCATATGTTATGGAGTAAGTGTTATGAGCCAATTCATGCACCTCACTTGGAAGCTTCTAAAAGAATTTTGAAGTACCTCAAAGATACTCAAAATCAAGGGCTTTACTTCCCATACACATCAGATTGAATGTAAAGTTGTACTCAGATGCACATTGGGCAAGATGTAAGGATGATAGAAGAAGTATTTCTGGATATTTATCTTTTGCAGGTGATAAGCTGATCTCATGGTCTTCAAAAAAGAAACCAACTATTGCTCTATCTTCAACAAAGGCTGAATACAGGGGATTAGCAAATGCTACACAAGAAGTTATTTGGATTAGATTGCTCTACTCATATTTGGGACTTCACACTCATTCACCAATGATCTTTGGTGATAACTAGTTCTTTGCATCTTGCAGCCAATACCATTTATCATGCAAGAACCAAGCATATAGAAGTGCACTATCACTATGTTAGAGAGAAACTCTTGAGCAAAGAGATTCAACTAGCATATGTATCTACAAATATGCAGTGTGCTGATTTGTTAACCAAAGTACTTGATGGTACTAAGCTTTGCAGGTTTAAAACCATGATTGGATTGCAGGATATTCAAGAAGATTGATGAAGCAATGCAAGCCAAGATGTTTGGCTTAAGGGGGAGTTGTTGGTGCAAATGATCAAGCCTACATGATTGGCTTAGAAGACAATGTGTGCAACACTCACTTAGAGATGCATGTGAACCTTAGCTTGTAATAACTTGGTCATTTACCATTGTAAAAGATTAAAATCTTGGAGGAATCTTGTGGAGGCTTGTATCTCGTGGAGTTAGGAAGAATATCAGTTACGAGTTTCAAAAGAGAGAATAACTCCTAAATTATGGGAGTCATTTTTAGTTGGAGCCAAGTTTGAATTCAAATTCAAACTTAGAAGAACTTCTTATAAAAGACATAGTAAGAATCTCGTGGTTGTGTAGCCTCGTTCTAGAGCTCTCTCCTTGATCATTTGTAGTAGCTGAGTGGCGCACACCATATCTCACTCAGTCCATCATCATTGAGCATCATTACAATGCCAATAATCTTGTACAATCATGTTTTATAATACATATAGTTCATTGAACATCTCTGTCTACTTCTAAGGACTATATTGATACCTCCCAAATGCAAAGGTCTATGAGGGACAATAGACACGTGAGGGAGAGGAGTGTTTCCAAGCAAGGGAAAGTAGGTATAATATTACATGATGATCCAAGTAGCCACAACATATGGGGAAGCATGTGAGAAGCACGCCTCATCATTCAAACTTTACAAAATATTCGATTCTTTGAAAAATGTGATTTTAATCAATATCACTTTGTACAAAAACCCCATTTTTGTAAATATTTCTTTATTCTATGCAAGCCAAGGAGACCTTGAGGTTGTAGAGTTTATATAGAACTATTTTTTAAATTTTATTATTTTTGGAGTTCATTTGATTCCCCAAATTAGTTCTATAACCTAATTTTTAACTATGGCAAACACTAGGTTTGAAATTGGACAAAACTCACTTGAAAACTATAAAAAGATCTAGAGAGCTTATTTTAGAGGTTTTTGATTTTGGAAAGAAAGATTGTAAAAGAGAGAAAAGAGACTGTAATGTTGTTGATGAATATACTCGATTGTTCCATCTCATTTTCTCTACCTTTTGTGTGTATATGTGTGTGCATCTAGTGTGCTTCTCACCTTCACATCTATGCACATCACTTGCTCAAGATCTTTATATCACCCTCATGTCACCATGGATTTACAATTACGAGTTGGATCTCTATCAACGTTGATATTCACCATTGTCCTACGAGTGATAAAAACACCTCTTCACATCGGAGGTCTCACTACTATACCCACATTCTTGGTATGTGAAGACACATCTCTTGCAAGTAAAATCATAATGGTTCAAAATTCTCTCTTGAATCACTTTGTAGATCTCAATATTCCACTCACGATTCAAATTAGAACCACTTGGATCACAATTACATTTGGCAAATTCATGGGCAACAATCTCATGACTAAAAGTAGAACCACTTGGATCATAATTCTATTATTCAAACTCGTGGGCAACACATCATCATTCCCACACACCAAGAGGAATCACACAAACCTCCTAAAGAACAAAAACATGTGGTATTCAAGAACTCATCGTGTAATCAATTTTCACAAGAATATAATAGGAAACCAAAGATATACACATTGTGATCACACAAGCAAGCTTGGGTAGCTAAAAGCTCCAAGTCTCAAAGTCAACCAAAGTTATCTGAATCTTAGAAAAAGGAGACTAGACCACTATTGCAACTTAGTTATCAAAGCAAGTCTCTATCTCTTGCAATGAAGTATTGCGATGGTGATGAACCACAATGGATTCTCCTTTTCAAGAGCTCCACGATGATACCATCACAGTAGAAAAATGACCTCCAAATTCCGCACATAATGCTTTGCACAGGGCTATAGAATATGATGAAAACACACAATACACAAGAGAGCATGAACACAGATTTCCTGGGTCTTGCAAATGTGATCAAACTTATAGTTTATGGCTGACCAAGCCACTATATGTTTCATTAAAGAACATATACAAAAGTGTCTGGTGTCCATTTGTCCTTTCTAATGGACATTAACAATAACAATCTCCCACTAAATACCAATATGTCCAAAGTGACTATGGGAGAAAAATGATGAATGATAAAGAATACCTGAGTGTAAATATACAAACTATACCTCACACGATGGGCATGTTACACAAAATACAAGTAATTGTGTAAGACCATGAATCAACTAATCCCTATCAAGTGAATGTATTATCGAAAGCTATCTTGTGGTAGAGCTTTAGTCAAAGCATCTATAGCATTATCTCAATTATGTATCTTCTCAAGAAGAATGTGCTCAGGGGCTAAGAAATCTCTAATGAAGTTATACCTTACCTCAATGTGTTTGTTCTTTGCATGATATACCATATTCTTAGCCAAAAATGAGAAATACATAAAGCTTCCTTACATGCCTCACTTGTTCTAACATACTTTGATTTTGTGGTAGACGAAGCTATACATTCTTGAAGGCAAGATCTACAAGGGATAGCACCTCCAATTAAATAAAAAATGTAGCCTGATGTAGACCTCTGATTGTCTACACAACCAGCATAATCAGAATCTCTGTAGCCAATAACGGATGCCTTTCCTCTACCTAAGCATAGGCACTTTTCCTTAGTGCCACTCAGATATCTCAAAATCATCTTGACAGCTTTCCAATGCTTCTTGACAGGGTTAAAAATCTATCTCCTCACAACTCCAACTACAAATACAATCTCTGATCTCGTAGTTACTAGAGCATACATGAGACTACCAACATGAATTTTGGTCATGAATTCCTTTTCCTCATCCGATTTGGGGCAATCATTCTTGCTCAATTTCACATATGTGGGTAAAGTTGTACTCAATGCCTTTCCACCCTACATATTGAACTTGTGAAGTACTTTGGATATGTACTCACTTTGAGACAAGTACATGCATCTTTTACTCCTATCACGAGTATTATGCATGCCAAGAATATGTTTGGCATCCCCAAATCCATCATATCAAATGTCTCACTCAACTTGTTTTGGAGAAATGACAAGTCATAAGACGACTTCCCACCAACAGCATATCATCGACATAAAGTATCAAGCGTATCAAGCATATCAAGCTTCCATCTAAGCATCTCTTTGTGTAGATACAATGGTCCTCATTGCTTCGAGAATAGCCTTCAAACTTCATAAAAGCATCAAAATTTGTGGTACCATTGTCTAGGGGACTCTTTTAAGTCCATATAAGCTCTTCTTTAGCTTACAAAATAGACTTTATTTTCCATGAATTACATAACCCTCTCATTGTTCCTTATAGATCTCATATGTAAGATCTCCAAGCAAGAAAGAAGTTTTGAAATCCATTTGGACTAGCTCTAAGTCCTCCACTGCAACGAATCCAAGCAATATGCATAGGGTAGTCATCTTGACCATTGGAGAGAAGATTTCCTTGAAATCAATGCCATGTTGTTGCTTAAAACCCTTCGCAAAAATTCATGCTTTATACTTTAGAGAAGCACTATCTGATGTGAATTTCAGGTTATATACCCAGTTACATGGTAAAGCTTTCCTCCCCTTTGGCAAAGGTGCTAAATCTCAAGTACCATTCTTGTGAATAGAATCCAACTCACTCTTCATGGCACGCTCCCACTTGACATTATCTTCTGTCTATATAGCCTCTTTGTAGCAAGAAGGCCCACTAGCATCTGTTAGCATAACCTTGGAACATATCTATCAGGTGGATATGAGACACGTGTAGATCATCTCAATGGTTGCTCAACGAGAGCACTTGCAGACTCATCTGATTGGATATTCTCTTGAACATCCCTATGTGCAGCATTTTGATGCATGCTAAATGGAGGACTAGTATCCTCAAACAACTCTCTTCTTAATTCAACCTCGTTAATGGTTTGTTTATGCATCTTAGACTCATTGATAATGACATCACTAATTTTGATCATTGACCGTGTTTCAAGATCCCATAAGCGATATCCAAATTGTTCTTCTCAGCCATATCCAAGAAAAATGCATTTCTTTGACTTATGGTTCAGTTTTTGTCTAATATTCTTGGGTATATGAACATATGCTTCACACCAAAAACTCAAAGATGATCATAATATGGTGGCTTCCCTCTCCATAACTCTTGTCCCACTTTCACACCTTTGGCAATACTAGGTGAAATATTCAATATTGTTTCTACCCAAAATCCTTGTGAAAAGTTTGCATGATATAGCATAGAAACTACTCTATCATGAATAGTTATATTCATCCTTTCAACTAGACCATTCTATAATGGGGTATAGAGAGTTGTAAGCTCTCTAGGACTTCCTCTAGACTGACAAAAAAGGTTAAATTCATGTGAGCTATACTCACCCCCATTATCTGAATGTAAATCCTTGAGCTTACTTCCTTTTTCAGTCTCAACTGAAGGAGCCATTTTCTAAAAGTAGGGAATATCTCATCCATTGCTTTGATAGGATATACCCAAACATTTCTAGTAGCATCATCTATGAAAGTGACAAAGTAAAGAGAACCACCTTATGACCTTGTGGGCATAGGACCACACACATCTGTATGAACAAGATCTAAAGGCTTAATTGAAGAGTCAATGTGCATCTTATGCACATTCCTAGCTTGCTTTTCATATTGACAATGCTCATAAAATGAAAAATTAGAGAAAGATAACACATGTACATAGCCAGAATGAGAAAGATTTTCCATCCCACTACGAGATATGTGACCCAAACGGCCATGCCAAATACAAGCCATATGCTATTCAATAACAGCTAACAAGTGTTCCTTCTGTGATACAAATAAAGGATAAAGTGAGCCATTTTTCTTCCTTTTGCAATCACCATATTGCCCTTTAATATGCAAAAGGACTAAGCATAGAAAACCACCTTGTAACCAAGGCTATCAAGTTGATCGACTGACATCAAGCTCCATGATAACTAAGGTACATGGTGTACATTATGCATAGTGAATTTTTGAACCATCAATGAAGTGAACAACCACATCTCCAATCCTGAATATGTCACACTAGTAAGAGTCATCAGGTCTCACTATACCAAAAGACTTTGTTGCATAACTAGAGAACCATTCTCTATGTGGTTTCAGATGGAAAGAAGCACCAAAATCTAGCAACCATATGTGGGAAAGAGAATCAGCCATAAGAGCCTTAGTGGGCATACTACTATCAAGTGTCAACACAACATTTTCAGAAATAACATTAATTTCTTATATCTTCATAGTCGAACAAGATGGTACACGTAATTGTTTAACATGCCCATCAACATATTGTCCTTTACCTTTAGAATTCTTTAACACATAGAAGTCTTTCTTCATATGTCCGTTCTTGTGACAATAATGGCACTCGATATCCCTCTTTCTAGATCTCATTCTCCTCTTACTTTGTTGACCATCATTTTCCTTGTTCTTGCTCCTTCCATGTTGCTGATTTTTTCCTTGGGGTATATGCATCTCCACTCTGAGTGCAAACCATAGAGTTTTTATGGATATCCTCACTCAAAAGTGCTCCAGTATGTCATCATAGACGAGCTTAACACTGGGAGTACTATTGTCAATAGCTATATAGAACGTATCCTATGATGATGGCAAGGTGCATAGCAACAAGGTTGCTTTCATTTCATTATCCATCTCCAATTTCTTAGCCTATAATTGAGATAATATAGCATCAATATCATTTAGATGAGCAGCAATACTATCTTTGTCCTTCATGCAAAGTTCATATAACATTCTCATCAAATACACTTTTTTGTATGTATTGCATAACTTCTTCCAAAGCACCTCTGCACTTTTAGAGTCCAATACTATAAAGTAAACATTATCTGTCAGGTGGAATTGAATGGCAGACCTAGCCATTTAATCCAACTCATCCCAATCATCCTCATCCATGTCAGCACGCTTCTTTGAGATCCCATTTATTGGCTTCTATTGCCTCCTCTGAAATCAACACATCTTTAATCTAATTCTTCCATCGAGCAAAGTTTGTGCCATCAAATTTTCAGATCTCAAAATGGTCTTAGCCCCACAAGTTATAGCTCCTTCTAGGAACATTAGTACTAGACCCTGATCCCCTAGACGTGCCTAAGATCTCTAATGCCAAGGACTAAGTAGAATAATAATAAAGTTAGAAGAGTCCAAACACCATTAAGGCTCAAAAAGGATGACCAAGTGTCATATTTTAGGAAATATTCAACAGTCTTCCCCAAAAATTGGATTAAAGAACAGCAATGAATAACCAAAAGGATTATGTGAGAATATATGTGCTCACACCAATAAGTGTATCATGGAGTAAGTCGACCACTATATAGTTGACAAAACAAAAATCTGGAAAAAAATTTCCACAGTCTCCTTTGCAAAATGAGCATATGACCAGTGTCAAAAGCTCATAAAACTACAAGTATTGACATGTAATCCTGCATAGAGAATCATTGACTCCACTACGTATAATCAGTTAACTGAAAGAAGCCTAGTAGGCTTATCAAGCACCCATGAATTACTAGCATACATCTCCTATGGTATGGCTGGGTAAGTCTTCCACCTATATCACCGAAGAGACCCCAACATCTAGGTGTCTCCCAGTTAAGAAAACCTTGCCATGACCCTCTTTATCAACATAAAAGGCTTTATGCAAAGACATAATTGCTATATCAATGACCACATGGACGTACATAAGCAGTATCCACAAAATTATACCTAGTGTGTATGTGCTCAATATATGTATTAAAATGGCACTTAAAGGCTGAATTCATATCCCAAGCACTCATCAACAACACCTGCAAGTGTTTGTTAACTCTCTTCTCTAGGCTCAAAAAGCTGCATAAACTTATGGTGGCTACTACCACCACAATTGAAACCTTTAAAGAAACCTGTAGATTTACTAGTGTGGCTGAAAACACAGTCCCATAGCTGAATATTCATTGTCAGAGATGTAGAAAGAACACTATTCTTGATGTTCTTGAACTTGCGTAAAGAGAACTATGTGTGAAAGTACTCCAAAATGGCTCCAAGAATCACCCCAAAAAATGCTTCAAAATAGGCTTTGAAAGCAAAGAATGAAGCTTTGAGGGCCCAAAACATGTTCAAGGTAATGTGAACCTTAGTCTTTCCCTCTCTTCAAACACCAAGAGAGATTGCCACTTAGGCGAGCTCCAGAGGGAAAGGAACCTCCATCTCCCTTGATCGTTGAGATCCTCCCTCACGCGTAGCCAACGACACCAATGGTGATTTCAGTGACTCGGATGACAAGGTATGCCTTGCTCGTTGCTTTGGTCAAAAGTCTTGGATGGGCGGATGGGTGTTGTCTTGCTTGCACATAAGCAATAAATCATTTGTGTCAAAATATTTTGATACAAATGAAGTATTGTGATGGCATTGCACCATATTGGATTCTCCTTTTCAAGAGCTCCAAGATGATACCTTCACAATAGAAAACTGAGCTCTAGATACCGCATACAATACTCCCCATAGGGGATCCAGAATACGTTGAAAACACATAGTACACAAGAGAGCACGAACACAGATTTCTTGGGTGTTACAAATGCGGTCAAACTTATAGTCTCTGGCTGATCATACCACTATATGTTTTATTACATAACATATACGAAAGTGTCCAGTGACCATTTGACCTTTCACATGGACACTAACGATAACATGCAACATGGCAAGTTTGGATACCTAAAGCCTTGTCACAAGCACAGAAAGGTTGCAACATGGCTAGATGCTTTGATGGTCATGATAATATCTATGAATGGGCACTTAGATTATAAAATCTATGAGTGAGCACTTAGGTGACTCTATGCAATAGCATTATATTCAATGGAAGTCGGTAAGTAAGAGATCCTAGTACTTATTTGATCCTTGCTTAACAATGCATATCTCATGATGGATCAATAAGGAAATTGAATATGGTCATGCATAATAACAATGTGATCTAATAAGAGACCATTATACTAAGCTTGAACTTGGGACATAAATCATCTATATCACGAATAATCATTGAATAGCATTCTATTCAATGGAAGTCGCTAAGTAAGAGATCCTAGTACTTATTTGATCCTTGCAATAAGTTTTGGCTATAACACTCAATCAACTAACACTAGAAAATTGATCATCTGCTTATTCTCTTTGTCCCTTTCAAGAAAAGCTATGGTTATTGCTATCCTTCCAACCAAGTAGTGGTTGGGAGCACCACCTCCCAGGAATTCAATCAAGCAAGCAATGGGACAGTGGCTTCAAGGCCATGTGAAAGAATTATGGAACTTATGAGAATACATATTCTTATGTACTTGGAGGAATAAGTCCAATAAAAACTATTTCTCTCCTAAGAATTTGAAGCACAGTAGACTAGTGACAAGGAGATTGTGAAAATATGGGACTTGCTACAATGTGAGAGGTTCTTATAAGTCCCTTATATCAAACCAGATTTCGGAAGATGTGCACAATTGATGGATACATTGCACACTGGGAATGGAAAATCAGAAGCATAGGTCCAAAGATTACATGGGATGTAGAGGTGACCAAATAACTATAAAGCCAAGGTAGGGTTGCCGATAGTGATAGATATTCAACAATGCACTATAGTTGATCATATACATTTGAGAAATTTACCCCCTCCCCACAAGGCACTTCTCTTGACGTCTATATGTATGCTCTTCCGTATGACAGTAGAACAAGTATGTAAGAAGATTGACATGTGCATTGGCATTGTGTTTTCTGGTTTGGTTCATACCATTTTGACTTGAGATTCGTCTGCTAGCATATGTATCGTGGCATTGTGGTGCCATGTAGATTTAAATGTGGTTTTCTAATCGTGCATTTTCATGATCTCACTTCTATTATTTGCTCACTGATGATATTGTATTGATCTCAAATTCTCCAGAGGGCATGCAACTTCATTTGGATGCTTTTAATGTGTTTACACAGGACAGTGGTGAGTCAGGACATCAGCCCCCTCTTCTTAGTTATGAGCAGAACACTGTGGCACACACAAATATACATACATATTGGAAGTAGTTTTCAAAAGGACAATGTTTTCAGTGAGGACAGCAGCAGAGACCAGATTGACTAGAGGTTTATGTAACTGTTGGCAGATGGAGAGGATGTGTTTGAAAATTCACTTTCAGGAGCCTCAGACAGAACTGTGGCTTTCCAACACCTTGGTGAAATCAACTATGTTATATGGAGCATGAATTTCGGAACCCTCCGTGGCCACAAGTGGGTCACACAAATGGATGGAGGATGGAGCAGCCTTCGGTCTCTATGATAACTAGGATGATTACATCAAAGATTCAGTACCACATGAGATCATTAAAGCACCCCCCCGATGGTGATCGAGGCACTTACTAGATCAATCCCTTTACTACATAGCTTATGGGAGCTCCCCAAAGATAGATACATGGTATTGATGCTTTAGTGCGCTCGACAACTAGCCCTAGAGTGGGATAGAGATTGTTGATATGCTCAGATGGCATTCTGGTTCCAGAGGCATGGCTTTAGCATGAATAAATTGCCCCGATGTCAGTACTCGTTGTAGGACCCTTCTATTACTTTGACATGGACAGAGACTACAAAACTGATCCACCAGGACTTGATTCAACAGAATACTAGGACATGGATAGAGCCTACTCAGGAGTTGGGCACAAAGAGGCTTTTTATAGAGAGCATCTTCTCCAACTCATGCAGCATGGGTTTTTACTCAGACCTAAATACATGGATACTTATCCAATGGAGTTCGATTGTCATTGGTTGGCTGTATACATCCTCGCACCAGGTGCAGATTGGAACCGGTACATATAGGTGCTGCAGCACAGGACAGGATATGCCTGGTATGCCATAGGGAGCCCAAGACAGAGGTGCACTACATATGCCATTCCCCAGATACTACAAGATAAAAGGTCACTTCCATCGCCTATTCAGAGAGGGATTTGGACTACTAACCAGAGTTATGGGATATCAGGACAAGGGATGTTTGGGTTCATTTTTGCTTGAGCTGAGGTGTCATGGAGACAGATCGGTTAGGGGATCAGAAAGGCAAACTCAATGCAGGTTACTGATTATTTCTCACCAGTCGCAACAGTAGTCTGCTGATCTTAAATACCACCATCACTAGAGGTATTCGGATTGATCATGCAAGACTTAGGGACGTCCAGACACCCATAACTATGAAGGAATATCACACATGACTCCCCACGAAGGCCCTCACCATGGAGGATATTGAGGAGCTTCAACATCAACCAATGCTCAATTGGCTCTGAGATAAAGGAATGTCGTACTATTGCATTATTCATTGTATTGCCAATCATCCCCTCTTCTATGGATCTTGTATCTTTGTACCTTTGTATCAACTAGAGAGTCTCTAGTCCTCCCACACATTCTACCCCACATGCACCCAATCCTTCCCTTTGCTTTACTCAATCCTTAGTCTCTTATTTTTCTTTGTTTTTAGTACTTCAAGCTCAGACATGACCACTTTGTAACCTTGCCTCCTAGGCCACTTCAGCCTTTAGTAATAATACATATATCCTTTCATTGTGCATGTGCACATGGGTGTGTCTGCACGTCTCCCAGAGAAGAAAACATTCGATTCAATTACTTTTTTCGGACAACAATCTTATTTTGAATATCCCAATATAAAAGATTTTGCAGTAAATATGGTATGTACAACCTTCAGAGCACATTCAATGCAATTTGAGGACGGTACATTCACCTAAATATAGATTTGGAACTACTTAAAACAATGTTCATCGCTAATCTATTACATTTGGTACTGCTTAAGCACAATATTGTCTACTGTACACAGGGTTAAATTTGAAACTATTAGATCTCTCGGAATCAAGATCAACAGTCTGTGGACTCAAAGGCTCCGCTATGCATTCAATGGGTGTTACTGCCCATATCAACAAAACTTAAGAAATGGCAAATGTTTAAAGTCTTTCCATGCATCTGAAATCCATCTGTGCAATCAAGAAATCTCTATTTTATAGAGAATTGAATGTTATTTTCAGATTTGAAGTCTGGGGCTTGTCTCATGTGCTAAAAACTGGATTTCACATTTACAATATCACAAAACACTCAAGCGTTTCATAAGCATACATTTTGGATAACAATCTTATTATCAATATCCTCATACAGAAAATTCAGCATTAAATATGCTGCATATGAGCTTGAGTTACAGTGGTAGAGCTTTGAGGACTAGCCATTCATATAAAGCAAAAATGGCTCCAATTCCACTTAGACAACATGCACCACAAGGACGCTGTCAGTCCACCACACAAAGTTTACTGAAATGCTATAAAACCTTAAGATCAAAATCACGGCACCTATTGACTGGGCCTCCAGTCCAGCATTTCATAATGTTAACATCTTTCCATCACCCAAACTGATTTAATTGCATACCTTTGGAGCTTTCTGCCCATGTGAAATCCAACAAGGATCAAGGAAAAACTGAATTTCACATTACCAATATATCAGCTCACGGAAGTGCTTTGTATCTATTAAGGAGTTCTGTGTTGCCCATGCAGAAATGACTGCACCTTGAAAACCCATCCTAAGCAGCACAGAGGAATCCCATGCTTTATATACCAATGTCAACTTCTGTCAGGTATTAATTTTGGAATTCCTGGTGCTCTATTCGTGGACACTGTCTTCCTTCATTTGACTTTGTTTAAAATATTCACTTCGTACAAACCTTCCAAGGCATTCGTTGATGATCTTAGCAGTTCGTGTGTCCAAGAAACGCTTGCCTAGCTCCACTGCCTGCGAAAAATCTCTCTCTCTCTCTCTCTCTCTCTCTCTCTCTCTCTCTCTCTCTCTCTCTCTCTCTCTCTCTCTCTCTCTCTCTCTCTCTCTCTCTCTCTCTCTCTCTCTCTCTCTCTCTCTCTCTCTCTCTCTCTCTCTCTCTCTCTCTCTCTCTCTCTCTCTCTCTCTCTCTCTCTCTCTCACACACACACGCACGCACACACACACATATGCAACGCGTTGCGAACGTTCACAACTTTCACAAAGCAACTCCACGTTGCGTACACGTTTGCAACACATTGCTAATCTTGCAAAAAAAATTCCTTCCCAAAAGTTCAAAATGGGACATCCACAAGGGTCTTTTAACTCTTAACCCTTACAAGTTATGAAAAAAAAATTGGTGATCAAGCAAGAAAGTCCAATGCCTCAACGAGGAAAGAATATGCAGGGAGATAAAGAGAGTATACAATGTCCCACTTACCATATGATCATTCCAACATCATGTACCATATCACATCATGCATATGCATCTATATGTATGTGCTTATGTAATATGTATGCACTATATTTGTAATCTATAACGTATATTCCTATTTTTGTATATTTACCCGAAGATATGTTTATTTACTTAGCTATGTATGTATGTATGTATGTATGTATGCATGTATGTATGTATGATGTTATTCCTAAAATCTATTACTCTATGTTTATTGAAAGGCATGTGTATTTACTTACATTTGTATCTAAAATATATTATATATGTTTCTATTTTGTAGTATGTACCTACTATCATCTATGTACATAATATGTATGCATGTATGTATGTGTCTATGTGCTATGTATATATATGTAATCTGTAGATACTATGTGTACATGTACATAAAAACGTATGTATTACCTTACCCGTATCTATTTAGTATATATTTACTGCTACGTATGTAATATAATATAATCCATGCATGCATGTGTACATAACAAGACACATCGACGATCTATTTATTTGATATGAACATTGTATAAATGTTAACATGTCTTGTTTTCATGCCTTTTTTATGATTCTTAAGCATCAATAGGAGGATTTTTATACTTAAGATATCTAGAATTTTTAAAATATCAAAAATAAAAATTGATATATACGCAACTTGGGGTTCGCAACTTGAACCCGTTGCTAACGCATTCGCAACCCATTGCCTACTACGTTTCCATCCCGTTGCTAACCACTATGCTCTCTCTCTCTCTCTCTCTCTCTCTCTCTCTCTCTCTCTCTCTCTCTCTCTCTCTCTCTCTCTCTCTCTCTCTCTCTCTCTCTCTCTCTCTCTCTCTCTCTCTCTCTCTCTCTCTCTCTCTCTCTCTCTCTCTCTCTCTCTCTCTCTCTCTCTCTCTCTCTCGTCCGGAGAGCTCGTCCACATCAGAGAGAGATTCAGGCGATTCACGCACGCCATGACATGGAGATACAGAGACGTCAGCAGCGCACCCCTATCGATTTGGACGCCCAGAGCATTTTGAGGATCGCCATGATGCCTTACCCACCGATGCATTATATCCTACACCCACTCAAGGCATTTAGGGGGTTGTGATACCATCGAGCCTCCCCTCCCTATGCATATCATATTTGTATCTCACCCATTGAGCATATAGAGGGCATACCCATAGCACCCCACACCCTTGATACCAGCTACTATCCCACCTTTTATACCCGTTTTGCAGTACTCACACTTTATTTTCGTTTTGGATCACAGTGGATTGGATCATACTGATGTATATGTTTTGTCTCATAGGCCGATTTTGGCCTCTAATAGACGTTAAAAAGTCTTTCTTTCTTTCTTTCTCTCTCTCTCTCTCTCTCCCCCCCCCCCCCAAACTAAAGAACACCACATTGCTCCCTTGCATGTAAATAAATTCTCTAACACGTAGTCAGATATTTAAATATGTATTTACTAAAATCTAATATGCAATTTTGCAAATTTTAAATTACATGTTAATGTAGATTCTATTGATATCAGTCTTTGTCAAAAATATCCCTCAAATCCCTCAAGAGAAGAGAGAGATCTTTGCCATGTTTGCGATGGAGTATGGGGGACATGTATGTTCGACTTGTAGCTGCAAAAAAATAGAACACACATAGATATAAAATTTAAATTATAATATATAAATGAATATGAAATTTGAATCATGATATATTATATGAAATTTAAATCATGATGAATCATGATTCATAATCATAAATATTTCTCATTATACATTCCCATTTCTAAATTTTAATACATTGTTTATGAAAATATTGTGTACATGATCCATCATTGCCATCTACTAGTTGACCATCAAAGGATTATTCGAGGCGAAGGGGACGAATTCATGGACAGCATGCTAGGATATCTAGTTTTCGCAATACTAGTGGCATTGAGACTTCTAAAGAGCATGCACATGATTGGGAGGAGTAATCAGACATCTTGTAGTGGAGATTATCTTGGCCCAAAAGTTGTAGTGATTGTAGCTCAATTTGGACATACAAAGTGAGATAGTACATCATTGTGGGTTAGTACATTTAATGAGGATCCCGTAAATGATGACTCCATAGATAACATCAAGATGTGATCTTAGATTATACTATTGAAACTTCACAGTTATCACTAATAGTGATCACTCTATGGTTTTTTATATGATTTTTTAATGCCAATGATTTTTTAATGCCAATGACATTATGTGTATCTTTTACTTTTCATGTAATGAAATGTCATTGATCACTATCTCATTAATGGTTTAAATCGCACTATAGATCATGATCTATCATTTAAACTTGTAAACTAGTTACATAATATGAATGAAAACTTGGAAGTGTTGTAATTTGTTACTTGATAGTTGAAGTTCTATGATGTGTCATGTGTTAGGACTCACAACAATCACAGTTCATCGATGTAATAAGGAGTGTGTACACGGTTTTAGAGATGGTATTTTATGTGTTTTTGACACTAAAATGTGTGTATGCATTGAATAGGTATTGTGCATACCATAAGTAAGAAAAAATAAATGAAAATCTTTCATGGTGAATAAAAATCTTGATTTTAATTTTTATTTTTTTAAACATCTATGCCGTAATCCATATAAATTCTAATTTAAATCTACAATTTAAATCTCATCTTTGTACTATGGTTTAGTCTATGGATGATAAAGATGATAGCCTTCGTTTTCAAAACTATACCCAATGAAAATACATTTCACAACATTATCATCCAAATTTCTACGTTGTTGTTCAAGGACTAATTCATATGCAAGACAACCAAAAACACACAAATGAGCAATAGATAGCTTGCAACCATGCCAAGCCTCATATTGAGTGATAGACTGCAATGCTTTGTTGGGACACTTGTTAAGTATATATGTTGCAACTTGCATACATAACAGCCTCAAGCCAAAAGGTAGTTGGTAAAGCCTGACTTTTGACCATACACCTTTTCATTTCCATGAGAGACATGTCCTTCCTCTCAGCAACTCCATTTTGTGTTCGAAATGAGATAGGCCCAATATAAATCACCCCCCGGCCCCTCCCCCTCCCTCCCTCCCTCCCTCCCTTCCCTCCCTCCCCTTCCCTCCACTCCCCCCCCAACTACTATGTAGACATGCGTGCACTACTAATGGATAAGAAATCCTCCACTCAGCTTGAAAATGATAATCCGAGGAAAAGAGTATACAACATTTTCTTTACATTGTGGGCACAATGAAAAACTTAAGAAAAAATATATAGATTAAATCTATCCCACGCTGTAGGCAGTTGCATCTACTTGCTGTGAAGATGCAACCTAAAGCAAAGAATGGAAGAGAGATGTGGATGATGAGATTCTTATACCAGCAAACAAAGTTACAATATTTTAAGAAAGCGCACACACTATTCCATGACAAACATTGTAGGAGCATCTGTATAGTAAACCACGTGCCGATATAATGTTTTCAACTTTTTGAAATTACATAATAAAATATAACAGGTTCTCATCAAGAGCATTAAGAAAATTCGCATCAAGTTTTCAATTGATGTTGATTCCTGTGACTTAATAATCAAGGGCATACCTCACTTATAACCACTTTTGGAGGTGTATCACAGCTTGTCATCTCCGCCATAGCCATGAGCAGAATACATTGCTGTGTAGCTGCACTATATCCATCCTAGATAAAAATTAATCATAAAATTACTATATCAATTCATCATCCATAGCTCCACAACCCCAGTTGATATTGGGCTTGAGATACATTCTCCTGATTCATGGACTATAATTTTAACAATCGGTGGCAATTAAAGATGTATGAACGAGCATGCCACACAATGAAACATCCAAGGATGAAATAGTAGGTCTATTGGTGAACTAATGGATTCATCAAGCAAATAGCCTATAAATGTACTTCTCTCACTTTGCATCCATTAACATGCTTTATATTTTTACCTATTCTACAAATTGACAAAAAACTTCAATAACCATTGTTGGATGGACCTTTTTTTCAAGAATGAAGTGAAATTATTGTATGAGTATGAAATGCAGTATGAAATGCATGTTTATACTAATTTCTGTTATGTACTTGTAGCTGCAGCATGTGCACACTATCACATAAGGCTCCATGTTTAAAAGGAGTTGCATATGTTCCAACTCAAAACAAAACAATAATCTAGACCATGCCACTTTCATGTCTTACAAACTGCAAGCAAAGAACTCTTTACTAACATTTGTAGAACTTCACTTTCACTTATGTGATTTCACGTGTGACAAAATACTAACAACTGGGATTTTGTGCCATCTAAGTTTCATCCACAAACAAAGGATTCCTTTTTCCCCTGAACTTCCCTCACACTCTCACCCACCCATCCAACCATTCATCCAACTTTCTGTGCAAAAGACTTTTTACTTATGATAGTCATGCAACTTAGTATGATTCCATGAATAGAAAAACAAAAGAAACTGGGATTCATGTGGTTTGAAGGTGCATCCATGGAGGCAACACCATGACAATGAGGGTCCCTTCTGTTGCTGAACCAGTCTCACTCTCCTATCAACCTATACACAATCCATCCATCTAAGTATTGCATATCCAGAAAACAACACAATATGAACATGCAATATTGCAAATTCCCATGGAGGACTTGAATATCAGACAAGCCAAATGACAACCATTGAGTGCTCTAACACAATACAAAAGATTGATGCACATCTCCTATTTTATTGTATTGCAAACAGTGACAGAGTTGCAACAAGTCTGGAACATGAATGCCTCACAAAGTCTACACCACAAGCATAGAATAATGGCAGCGTTTACCTCAAGAAGCCACAAACAACAATGCAAAAAAGCTCTTTCATTCTATAACCACCCTAAAATTATGGTGCACACTTACTAAGAATTTGAAGGCAAAAGACCACAAGAAACTTGCCTTCCATGCTTTTGGGGCCAAACTTGACATTACAATATGAAGCTCAGACCAGCTGCCTTCAGTGACTTTAACAATCTCCTGGGCCATCCTAGATGTCTCAAGCGAATATACAAATCAACACAACATAAAAGAAAAACACAGAAGTTCCATGTTAAGAGTAAATCAACTCACGTTAAGATGGGCCTACTGTAGACTTTCATGGGTGGGGCTGAAAGCACTGCAGCTTCTGTCTCGACAAAACGAAAAGGAAAATCCAGAAAAATATTAATAATAAACAAAAGAAAGACTTCATGCTTTGCATATTTTCTGTACTAAGGAAACAAGTATGAGATGATTCTTCTGCTACTTCAGCAAAGAAAGACTCTGATTTTTGCAAAACCATGAATTTCATGATAGCCATAAGGAGATTGTTCAAGGGTCGAAAACCAACATAAAAAGTTCCTAGCTTAGAACTGTAAATAGTGATTGGTACTTTACATCACATATGGCCTCTACGAAATTGTCCAACTAGGATCCTAGACTAGCTGACATAATCCCAGATCCATGAACTTCAGGACTTCTCCTTAAGTAATAACCCTCATAAAGACTGGCATGCTGAAAGGCCTTCACAGATTTCTGAGTTTGATTGCCATGATCTAGCAAATTTTTCCAGTTGCTTGGTGATAAAATTGCAGATTTACTTCATTACAGAAAAGTAGAAATTCCCAAAAAAATACACTTTAATCTCCATGTAACGCAATCCAAGGGTTGCTCATGAAATTGCTGGTGCTTCAGATATTTTTACATGCTTGGTTACAGAAATGAGCAGATCCTTGAGGGTATGACTCAAACAATCAGACCACATTCACCATTTCTTTTACTGACAAAGTCTCTGGACCCACCAGGTGACCTTTCACCTTGAGCTGATAAAGATATTTTCATGGACTCTGTCAGTAATCTGCCATGGAAATACTAATATAAAACTCTTCGACTTACATGTTGACAAAGCTCTTGCAACAGATTAAATGGCATTCTCCTTGCCTTACATGATGATTGGTATAGAATCCAATCTTCATTCAACTTACATTTTGGATTCCTGTCACTTCTCCCAGTGAGACTTGATTTAACAGCTCATTTGCTTTAACAGCTCATTTGCTCCGTCTAACTAATGAAGCATCACTGCAAAGGAATTGCAATGTAACAACGAGAGATGCAATGTAACAACAAGTGACTCATCAACTTCAGTACAAACCAACCCAGAGATTCTTTCCTGGAGAGGTGGAATTTCAAATTGAAATATTTCAGGAATCACAATGTACTCTTAGCAGTATGCACACTAAAGCATACCTTTTTCATGTCAGCATGAAAATTGCAATACTTTAGTTATGTGTTTAAGAAGCAAATACACAAAAAGATACAAGTGTTGAGGAATTATACTATCAATGAGAACCCTGGATCAACATTTTACAAGACAATTAATCATCTGCACAGCCCACAAGCTCACCCAGTTGTGACTCCTTGAGTTGTTCTGCTTCTAGTTTCTTCATAGTTGAAACATCTTCAAGAATGAAGGAGCCTTCGTTGTCAGGATTATGTCGATAGTTTGCAAGCATTCCTTTATCAATATATCCTGAATAAGACATCATGGCCATGTGTCAAGAGAAAAACAGTATAAACTTAGCTTAATTATACAAAATTTTACTGACTTAATCCTTATGTGCTGGGAATTGTTTATGTTTATCAAAGACATTGTGTCCACAAATTGCAAATTGCTCTTTGATGATCTTAACACCAATGAACCCACATGAAGAGAGGTGGTAGAGTACATCAGATATGATACACACAGTGGATATACAGTATGCAGACTGTATATGCACTAGAGGTTCGGTATATACCTTCATAAGTTCATATTTGTCCGAACATAAGAACCACAGATAAGAAACGCAAACACAGATACCTCGAGAAACACAGCATCAACAGATCGTGCAAAAGAATAGAAAATAGAAAAAAAAATAAAGTAAAAATGGAAAATGACGAACAGTTAAAAATTAAACAATAAAATATAAAATAAATAAAAAGTTTCCACTTTTATAAAATAGATGTCAAGTATAAAATCACATAATGATATGTAAAGATATGAAAAATTTCCGTTACTTTATCCATGGCGCCAAGCACCGTTTGTGTGTAGAGAGAGTAGAAGCAGCAGCTATACATGCTATGTACAATGTGAACAAAATGGACCAATGACCATGGGATTGAGACCTTGACCTTTGGCACATTGTTTTCCAACAATCCTCCTTGCAATGTCACAATGGTACAAACTCAACTGGATCTGCAAACTTCATAATCACAATCTGCAAACTATCACAAGCTTCAAGTTTGTACTCCCAAATTGACCTTCAAACCTTTTCTTCAAAAGTCTTCTTCAAAATTGAATTTGACTTTCCTTCAAATTTGAATTTGCTGAATATGAACCATAATACCTGAGAAAATATGCAAACTAAATATCCAATAGTGTTCTCATCAAGCAATCACTGCTTGACAACAAATCTAGCAAGTACTGACTCTGCTATCTCCTGTCTTCACAAACCTGAAAACATACACTAAGATCCACAAATTTGCATTTACCTTCCAAAAAGGTTTCTCAACGTACTTCTGCTGTGTCATGTAAATAAACTAAACAGAATCAAGAACTGAATCCTGGAACCTGTGACTGACACCTCACAACTTAGTGTATTATGAACACTGTTGGTTCATCTCTGACTGTACTCAAGTCAACTCAACTGAAATCCATTGAAATCAACTGAAATCAACTCATGAGTCTTATCAAAAAATCTATGATGTCATCATGTCTTCATCCTTGTTCAATCTGCAAGTCTTTCATACCTCTTTCATTCAAAACCTGGTATAAACATAAATGTGCGCACTTTTCAAACATACCTCTCTGAAATATCAAGTCTCTCTTCAATAGAACTCTGGAATCTTCTCCTGAACAGGAACATCCTAACAAAAACTTTCTCCAAACATTCTCCTTCTTCCTTCTTCTTTCAAAACTGGAACATAAAGAGAAACAGATTATAACCTTGAGAACTCCAAAAGCTTCAAGTTGATACTTCATCTTTTCATATTCTTCCCAGGTGAAATGTGATAGTACCTGCTTGACTTTCTTTTGGCTAACTCCACTTCTCAATCAAGTGATAGGATTTGATGGAACACCTTTTTGAATACAAGCATGTATCCAAAAATCAAGACAATCATAGAAAGTAGATTCTTAAACTGACTAGTATATCAAAAAATCTGAATTTTCTGAAGTTTTCTGAAAATACTGAATATGAGGTAACCTTTTCAAACAAAAGACCTCAATCAAAGTCTTCAACATCTGCTACAAAAAACTCTTTTACCTCAAGAGTTAGATAAAGAAAAAATATACTTCTCTGCAACTTGTCATGTACCAAGTAGCTCTATATTGACACTCCAAGAATTCTTTGAAAGAACATATAAGCTGCCTGCTGAAAAGCTTCAACTAAAACATAACTGATACATATATGAGTCAAAACATATATCTGCTTCTTTTCTTTCTCTCAATGCAATTCTTTGTCAAATCTACTAAATCATGACCAAGTGTAATGCAAAACAAGAAACTTCTTCTACTTTAAACTATCTTCTTCACAAGATGTTCTCGTAGACTTGTCTTTGAAAGTAGAAAAGTATATGGGAAATATATGAGAAAAGGAAGCCTTACTTTTCTTTTGGAAATGATGGACTTTCTTCTTCTGCATCTTTCTTCCACTCGATGATGTCAACATCTTCATACTTCTCTTCCATACCTTTTGTTCTCTTCATCTTGAAGTAGCAAGCACTCTTGACTTCTTCAAATGAACTTTTTCTCTTCCTCTAATGCTAAGAGTAAGAGACAAAACAGACATGGTATACAAATGGAAGTTAACATAGAATCATGTTTTATCATCTCCTCATATCTCCTGAATCAAAACTCTTCTTCAAATACTGATATGACTGAATTCACCAACCTTTTGTCTGAATGATGAATTATCTTTCTAGAGTTATCTCTCTAGATAAAATGTGAGCATAAACTTCCAACCAACTTACAACACAAAATTGGCTGAAAACAAAACTGATGCTCTCCACATTTGTCTTCTTAGATGAGTTTTCTTGCCATGAAAGAGATCTCTCAAAACTCTCTAGAAAAAACCTCTAGATACCTATTTTGATGTAGCCTTTAACTTTCAAATAATGAAAGTGTATAAAAGCACTCCTTGAATCCTTCAAATCTCTTCATAACTGCTCTTCTAAGATATGACCTGCAAATGATAATCTGATAGTAAAAACTGATACATGTGATTTGATGTTGATCTGATTCCTTCATCTTCTCCAAACCATTGTTCTTCCTTGAATTTGAAGTAGCCTTCTCTTCATCAAGTCTTGGTCTTCAAACAATACTTTTGTAAAGTATTTGCATGCTCTTCCAAAAATATTCGGCTTCTAACAGATCATCAACTTCATACTCCACACTATGAATAAACATGTGACTGCATTGTCTAATTCTCAAATCTCTACTCATCTAGATTAAGTGTGTATGTCAAATGTCAAATATTAGAAGATTCCCTTAAATCATATGTTGTAAACCTGGAAGTCTAGGAACCTGGGAATCTGAATGAGCCTGAATGCACTGATGCCAAAGCCCTAAATCTCTGATACCAAATGTTGGAAATTTAGTAGGCCCAATACTAATACCACAGGTCCAAGTTTCCATAGGTCCAGCATATACAACATAGAATCTAACAATCTTCCAATATTGACAAAACATGAACATACCACATTTAATCATACAGATGATGAGACAAAGATAGAGAAAGATTAGACAACATGTGTAAAGTGTTACGTAAGTCAAGGCTTACTCACACTATCATATATACCAATGTTCAATGTACAATGTGGGAGCAAAACTCTCAACCACTCTATGTTAACAGAAATAGATGGATGAGTGAATGTACAAATGTAACAAACATATTCAGATGTATGGATAGAAATCTGAATATACATGAGATGTGTGACCTAATAGGTTGTAGAAGAGTGAATATGAGTGACAGAAAGAAGAAGGGTCAGTCTAAAACTGATAATCAACAAACCCTCATCTAACCTTAGGCTATGAAAGACCCTAAGTTACACACGTGTGTGAAAAGATCACATACTTACAAAAGTAGCAAAGAATGCTAACAAGTTTGCTGCCAGAAATCCTCAAACTCATATGACCATACCTTCTCAAACACCTCATCCAAATATGCATAAAGCATACACGTACTGATTCTCTTGTACCTTATGCCGAATAGGACTCTTCCTCATATGGACGTTACTGCCTCCATAAACTCTAAGTAGTACCTGTGTGCATAAAGATAATATGTACTTGAATTCTTAACATAAGATGTAAATCTTATGTTAACCACCATCCAATGTCTTTGAAGTAACCCAAAATCTTCATGTAGAAGACAATCTTCAAATACATCATGTGAATGGCCGATCCACACCACCAAGCTACTAATAGCCTCTCCATAAGCAAAAGTGTGAGCACACTCTTCTTCTCCAAGAAGAACTCCATAGCCGCTCCTCAACATGCTTCAACATAGCACCATGGCTGCCCCATGTGCTAAGAAGCACCACCTCTAATGAGAGAACAAGCTCCAAAGCTTGTTGTTGAACTAGGTGAAGGATGATCAAAGTGACCCCAAGTAGTCTCTTATATAGTATAGTGTACTTCTTGCAAAGCACCGTCAAAAGCATTACGATCGTTGATTGTTTTCTCAAAAAACTACTTTCACGAATTCGCGTCCATTCGCTATTTTCAAAAGTTAACACAAAACTTCTTCGTGTTTCTCATCTGCAATCGACGGGGATCAAACCCACACCCTAGCTTTGGGAGGCAATTACTTTATCCATGGCGCCCAACGCCGTTTGCATGTAGAGAGAGTAGAAGAAGCAGCTATACATGCTATGTACAGTGTGAACAAAATGGACCAATGACCATGGGATTGAGACCTTGACCTTTGGGACATTGTTTTCCAACAGTACTCTCAGAGAGCTTTCTAATTGTATATAGCATTGTGTTGGTTTTTAATGCCCACAATCAATATAGAGACAAAAATGAAATAGTGAAGTGAGAGAGAATAGATAAGACAATAGAGAGATGAAGGAGCAAAGCTCCACATATAGCATATAAATGCACCAAATCTGCTCCATAACTTCACAATCTCTATAAAATGAAGATGATCTCCTCCAGATATAGATAAGCTCAAAGTCAATGTAATCCTTGTGGATGAAGAAGAAACACAAATCCTAGTTGCTTCATTCCTTGTTGAAGATGAAGAAATCCAAGCTCTTCTCTTCTCCAAGGTTGAAGAAGACCTCTGGCAAGCTCAAGGCTTAGACCACCTAGAAGTCATGATATGAGTGTAATAAGCCTCTTGTAGACTTTGTTTCTCCATGAAAAGCAAACTTCAAAAGCATAAAAGAACTCAAAAGAAGGGTTCCATAATTTTTGGAAACCCTAATTCTGAAAATTACGAAGATCCTAATTTTGAGCTTTTTATTATTCCTTTTTATATTTTTTGAATCAAAATTACATCTTATATTGCTTTTCCCTTTTAAAAGCTTCTTTTTACACATGAAAACTGTTTTTCATACAAATATCAAAAATTAAAGTTTGACTTTTGATTGTCCAAATATGGTCCAAATTCTAAGTATTATATATCAATGGATGCTCTTGATATGTATTTGTCAAATACACAATAAAAACCATTTTGATCAACTTTGACCTTGGTTTGACTATGGTTGACTTTGACTAAAATTGATGAACTCTAAAAACATGTGCAATCCCTCTTGTGGAAGATTCAAAGTCACCAAGGGACGGGTCCCGAGAACGATGGTGTCCTCGCGATGAGGACGGACCCTAGGGTGTCCCAAAGACTCATCCCCATAACGAAACTAAAAATGTTGATTTTCTCAAAGAAAAAACAAATGAGTCATGTAGAATGAATGGGTTAATATATGAAAATTCAAAAGACCAATAAAAACAAAACTATTTCAGGATCGTCCCCACATAGGCATCCCCAAACATGTCCATAACATGAAACCATCCCCAAGACACGTCCCTGGGACGGACACTTATTATAGAATTGTGCAAGAGGACGCCAACCATCTCGGTTCGACATCCCCATAAAGATGGCTTGGGGGACAGTGTCCCTAGGGCCCGGAGACGCGTCCCCCTGTAACTATGGGAAGGTTGCATTTCCAACACATTGCACCATCTCGCATCAAAAGGTCAACCAAAATTCAAAGCTTAATTTTTGCTTTTCAAAGTGTTTTTCATGTTTAAAACAATGGCTTAGATTTAAAACCCAAAAAACATAAGATTTAATGATCAAATTTAATCAACCATAAAGCAACATATGAAACGCTAATTTGACTAATAAAAAGCAATAAGTATGCTTTTCCGTGATTTTAACCAAAATCTCACGTATGCAGCTTTTTGCTTTTCGATTGGAGTTTTTTGCCTATTTAACAAAGCTATATAGGTAGAAGGGTGACCATAGCAAATGGTCACGACTTGGTTTTTGTAGGTGTTGAAGAAGTAGAGCAAATGAAAATTTCAGAATTTCTAATGTTCTTTATGTTCCAAAAATGAAAAAGAATTTGCTTTACATTTCTACTTTCTTATCAGATGGTTCTAAAAGTTGTTTTTAAGAAAGATTCATGCCAAATTCTTACAGAAATGAAGAAGAATTTGCTTTCTATTTCTACTTTCTTATCAAATGGTTCTCAAAGTTGTTTTTAAGAAAGATTCATGACATATTCTTACACCTGATGCAGAGCATTATCTATTATAAGGTGTAAACAAAAGTGCTATGTTTGTGTTGTCCAAAATTAATCATGCTAATTTTTCCACATCTTTTACACAAAAGGAGAATATGAAGATATGGCATGTTATATTTGGCCATATTAGTTACACAGCTCTCAAGCTCATTAAAGATCAATGTATGGCAGAGAGTTTACCTACTTTTGCTTTACCATATGATGCAAAATCATGTGAAGGATGTCTTCAAGGAAAGCTTCACAAGCTACGTTTCAAAAAGCATGGAAATATCATTGTTACAAGAAAGTTGCATATCATACATTGAGATGCTAATGAACCCATGATAGAAGATTCTATTCAAAGCTTAAGACATTTTGTTACATTTATTGATTATTTTTCAAGATATTATTTGGTTTATGGATTAAAAGAAGTCTGTTCTATCTTCAAAAAGTTTCTAGTTATGGTTGAAAATGAAAGTCAAGCTAAAATTTAGATTTTGAGAAGCGATAGAGCAAAAGAGTACATGTCAAAGGACTTTAGTCATTTCTTGAAGACAAATGTATCTCTCATAAACTCACTATTGAGCATAATAGTGTTGCAAAGAGAAAGAATAGGGCACTTGTTGAAATGATGCGTGATATTATATCTTCAAAGAAGCTTTCATCTAAGCTTTGGTTTGATGCAGTATATGCAACTAATCACATTCTAAATAGGTCTTCCACAAAGGCGTAAGGGGTTCTATTTTGCATGAGGAAATCAAGAGGAAAGATAGTGGAGAGGGAAGTGGTTCAGCCAATGTAGCTAGAGGAAGAACAGAAAAGAAAAGTGGAAATGTATAAAGGAACATGAGCAAAAGCAAAGGCAAGGTTGAAGTGACTTGTTACTAATGTGGTAGGAAAGGTCACAGGAAGCACATGATACCAAGAATGAAGCACATGACAACTCAAAGGACAAGGACAAAGAGAAGGCCAATGTGGCCTCTAGTGTCGTCATTGAGTACTTTGTGCTACCATGGAAGTAGAACATGCCGAAGTTATTGATGCTACTGTTAATATTCATGCACAAGATATGCAGATCACAAAGAGGGATCTAATTGATGCCTTGCTTAATGATGCTTTGTCACAAACATGGATTGTGGATTCAAGTGCATCGTTCCATGTTACTCCTATTACGGAGTGTTTTACCTTTCATGCAGGCAGCCATGGATGTGTATATCTTGGAAATAACCATGCTTGTTCTATTGAAGGTATTGGCACAGTGCATCTCACTGTGGATGGTACTAATGAGCTCGTTTTGCATGATGTAAGGTATGTACCGAGCATCAAGAAAAGCTTATTGTTTGTTGGGCAAATGGATATGCATGGATATAATACCCTCTTTGAGAAGGGGTCATGGAAGCTTATCAAAGGCTCTATGCTGATTATTGAAGGTACAAAAAAAGGGACTCTTTATTGCTTACATGGTAAAGCCTTGTTGGGCAAATTTATTACTTTGGCTAAAATCCATTCACATATGGACTTATGGCATAAAACGCTTGGCCACATAGCCAAAAAGGCCTTGATAAACTATGTAATTTGGACAAGTTTAATGCTAAAGGCTCAAAACTTGATTTTTGTAATGAATGCCAATATGGTAAGCAAGTAAAGAATTCCTACTACTCTGATGTCTCTCATAGGTCTAATGTGCTTGATCTTGTTCATTCTGATGTTTGTAGCATGCCCACAAAATCTATGGGGGGTGCTCTTTACTTTCTTTCTTTTGATGATGACTACTGTAAGAAGCTTTGGGTATATTTGTTAAAATCTAAAGATGAAGCCTTTGCTGCATTTAAGAAATTTCATGCATTTGTGACCACCCAAACAGATAGAAAGTTGAAATGCTTACGTACAAATAATGGGGGTAAGTTTACAAGTGCTGAATTAAATAGATTTTGTGAAAATCTTGGTATTAAGAGGGAGCTAGCAGTCCCATACAGCCCCTCTTCCAACCGTGTGGCTGAAAGGTATAATAGGACTTTATGTGAGAGGGTGAGATGCATGTTGTCCCCAGCTAATCTCCCTCATGGATTTTGGGGAGAGGCTTTGAAAATTGCAGTTCATGTTTGCAATCGATCCCCTCATATGTCCTTAAAAGTGGCGTTCCGGAAGAGGTTTGGTATGGCAAACCAACTTCATATGACCACCTATGCATCTTTGGTTGTGATGCTTTTGTGCATATAAGGCCTGAGTTGAGAAGTAAGTTAGATGCAAAGTCCATGAAAGGAATCTTCATGGTTAGGGAGATGAAGGTGAAATGGGCTACAGGACTTGATTACCTCAACTCAAGAAGGTAATACGAAGCCGAGATGTTGTATTTAATGAAGCAAGGCTGCTCAAAAACAATTGTGCCTCTAAAGATGACCATAAAAGATTCAAATTTCAGCATGTACAGCCACGAGTTAAATCTGATATGAACCCTTGGGATGCACCACATATGGCTGGAAATGACAATGAGCCCGTGATTATTGAGCCCGATGATGTTGGACAGCTCTGTTGCAGTGGTTCGCATACCGCTTCATACGGTACCTTAAAGTGGTTCGGTACATTTCTCACACGAACCATACATTTGGTTGGTTGTCGTTTGTTTTTGAGAGTCTGACCTAATGTAGTTACTTCGAACGACAAGCCAATGTTCAGCCTCCTCCCAAGTCCGTTGTGTGCACATATAGAGTGACTCCTGAGCCTCGAGCCGTTAGCGAGCCCGTCCCAAACCGAACTAACTCTACTCAACCGACGTTCAAGCTTCCTTGAGGCATGCTCCGACTGATTACTTTACAGGTAGTTGCAACTTGCTACATATAAAGTATAGACCTGAGGACCCATTGTAACCCCAGTGACTTTTACAATAGTTCAACAGTGATTCTTGAAGCTAACTGAACTACAAACCTGAGTGATAAGTGAACTACAAACCCGAGTGATGTAGAAGCGACACATTGCATAACCACATACACATTGAGCCTGGACCTTTCCATTTAGAATACATACACACTCTACACTCTTTCATTGATCATCCTTGTCACTTGGCCCTTCCATTATCAAGATTCAATAATCATTCGTATCTATTTAGTATTATCCATTGAGGCTTTGCCATTTGAGCATCCTTAACCCTTCCATTATTGGATATCGATATCTTCTCTTAGCTATTAAATGCTCACTGCTTTATAGTAAGTACTATCCATTTGGCATTATCTATAGAAAATCATCATGCCTCGTGTTGTATCATGTGTATGGGATGCACATACAGAATGCCATTCATTGGCTTCTGGCTCCAATGCATCTGGAACTGGTACAAGAAAATGGACCTATAAGTATTGTGGTAAGAACTTCACAACTACCAAAACTCGACTCATTAGCCATGTATCTGGTGTAAGAGGAGGGGGTATATCAACATGTGAGAAGGTCCCTAATGAAATTGCCAAGGCAATTCAACGTGAGCATCGTGCTACCCAACAAGGGAAGGAAGACCGTCGTCGTGAGATGGTGAGTACCTATGTTGACATGATGGATGATGTTGATGCATCTGTTAGTCAAAACACCTCTAGCATGAAGGGACGAACTTCCTCGCAACGTGATGAAGATAGTAATGTTCATCCTCCTCCCCCTTCTCAGAGAGCGAGACAAGGCACCGTGAGCTCTTCTTTTATGTCCTCCGCATGGAAAGTGGCTGAAATTGAAATAGAACGTTGCATCCTTCAATGCTACCTATCATTGAATGTAGTGAGGACTGACGCTTGGAGGACAATGGTTAGAGCCATTGCTCAAATTGGCCCATGTGATGATTGGCATGGAGTGGAGTATAATAGACTCCGTGGACCTATGTTAGATGAAGAAAAAGAGCGCATAGAGTTACAACTAGAGCCCATTAGAGTGGGATGGAAGACCTATGGTTTCTCCATCATCTCAAGTGGATAGAGTGATGATAGAAGACGCCGTATCATTAACATTTTGGTCTCTAGTTGTTTAGGAACTTATTTCTTACGAGCTATTGATGTGAGTCATGCAGAGATGCACATCACTGGGGAGTTTATCTTTCAAGATATAAAAACTGTTAATCTTGAGATTGGTTCTCCACATTGCAGAGAAATTCTCTTTGAAGATCTTGCAAGATTTCCATGGCTTGCATCTTTATTAGCAGATGCAAAATGTATCGTCACATTCACTAGGAAGAACCATCATGCCCTAGCTATTTTTCAATCGTATAGTGCACATGACATGATTCGACCTGCGGACACACGCTTTGCGTATATGTACTTAGTGTTCCACAAACTCCACATGCTTTGCATATGACACTTATTGATCGTCATTGGTTGACCATGTCCACGGCAAACACCGATATTGCACAATATGTGCAATGCAAAGTTCTAGATTAGGACTTTTGGACCGAGATCAAGACTATATTGCCTATTTTGAAATACATTATAGTCTTACATATACTATACCAAGAGTATCATATGTACACACGTATACGTCAGGCAATTGCTACATCCACGGCTTTGATTCCTTCAAGGTATGTTGAATGTTCATTGATTTTGTATAATGGTCATTGATCAATAATCAATTGTTTAATGTATAATTTGTTTACATTTTTTTTCTAGGAGAGAGGATGTACTTTGGTTGATTGATTCACGATGGGTCCAATTATCTCGACCCATTCATGGATTTTCAGCCTTACTATATCCTTTCTTCAAAGGACCCTCATTATGGTCAAAGGGTTCCCTTCGACTTATGAAGGATCAATATTTGGCATATATTTTCACGGAGGAGGAGCACATAGCATTTGACGGCGAGTTCATGGGTACATGAGCAATGTCAAGATTGCTTATGGCCATAGTACCACGCTTCGTGCAAAGGTGTCCATGCGACCCTTACAATGGTGGTAGCATTATGGATATGGGCACCCAACTATTGCACCGGTTGTCCTTCAAGTCCTTTCACAGGTATAGTGGTTTATTCAACGAAATTATCTATCTCATATTGGAATATAGCAAAATTTTGATTTGATTTTTTCTCATCGATTTGGTTTAGGATGCTTCTGCTTCTGCTTGTGAGCTAAATTGGAGTTCGTTCTCACTTCTGCACACAAAGTTGAGAAATCAATTGAGTGTTTCACAATTGGAACGTGTGGTCTTTTGCAAGGCCAATTTACGCCTTATACAAGACCTAAAGAAGTTGGAAGGTCCCAAACAAGTATGAACATTGAACATTCTTAATGGTCATTGCCAATTGGTGTAATGCTATAATTTGTTTCCATTATAGTTTTCCCCTATATTATTTGATGGCACAGTAGAGGCAGACACAGATATCGAAGCTCGCATTCATGATGAGCAGGAGGAAATCTACCGCATGTTACATGATGAGCTTGAGAGCGTGGATAGGAGAGTGACACGAGCTCATTCATGTGCCATGGTGCAGCAAGATATCTCTTATGTTCCATCGACTAGTTCAACACTAGCACGGAGGCGTAAGCTACCTCCACGACACAGAGTTGGAGTGATCGACGACGATGATATTGGAGAGTCAGTGGCTCACACACTTCAAAGAACCAGAGTTTGACAATGATTTGACAATGAAAGAAATGTTATTTCTTTTGGAGACATTCCTTCGTCATCTTCATCATCAAAGGGCTTAGACGATTCGATTTATCATTATTTTCATCATTGTATCTTCTTGTCATAGTCCACTTGATATTATATTTTGTAGTCAGGACACGGATGATGTAGTCCACTTCATGTATTGTGGCTAGTGGGTCACACATGGATGATGATTCATGACTTGTGTTTTGGTAATGGATTATGCAAGTGTTGACTCTCCAAATGGAAGATGGCAAATGCTCATTGCTACTTAGTACTTTCTACTTTAAGTCTTAGTACTTTTCATTCTTCAAGTTCATTGTGTATGTTTCATTCAAGAACCAATTCATAATTTCATTGTGATATGTCTTATAAGTTATGTGATATGAATTAAAAAGTTAAATCTAGACTCTAATTTGCATTTTACTTTTTATGTTTTTTGTACATTGCCATTGATCATTACTATCAAGTGATTATTTAAAATTGATACATAGAAGGCTATAGCCATTGTAAATACCTATTTAATAATACAATCATGAATGTATATAGTATATACATATTACATATACATATATATATATATATATATATATATATATTTATTTATTTTATTTTATTTTTTTCATGTATAAAAAAACCCTAATGTACCTTAGGAACCTTACCTCGGGGGTAAGCTTCAGTTCACGTACCTTACCCGTATCGAACCTTACGAACCTAACCACCTTGTTGGACAGCAAAATGACAATCGTGATGAACTTATGCAGCCACCTATTCATGTTGAAAACAGGGTTGGGAATGATGTACAACAACGCATTAACAATGAAGAAGTTCATGTAGCTCCTGACGTAGATCCATAGTCACAGGGGGACGCGTCCCCGGGCCCGAGGGATGCAGGGACGCCGTCCCCCCCTCCATTTCTGCTTGGACGCCAAGCCAGAACGCCATCCGTCTCGAAAAGCCCCGTCATAACAGGATTCCGTCCCCGGAACGCCGTCCCAGGACATTTTTTTGTGACGACGCCAAATCGGGGACGCCAGTTTTGGAGGGAAAATTTTCGCCGAAAAAAATTTGATTTTTGAAGTTTAAAAATTTGCGCCCAAGTTCTCTCTCTAGAGGCTTCTTTTGGGGCCCCAAAGCAAGCATAAAAGGAGCTGTTTTCTGCCCTCAAAACACACAATTTACCTTCAGCTTTCTCTTGAGCTACCTCGGTATGCACCCTTGCATATTCAGCAGCCCTCTTTGTGGAAGCCACATCTGAGAACATCAGAAAGTCATGGGAAAGAAATGGAGTGTCCTTGCTCATGGATGGATGGAGTGACACACAACGACGATCTATCCATGGAGTTGTCGCTTACTCCCGAGGTGAGATGTACTTCATATCATCCCATGATGCATCCGAGACAGGAAAATCAGCCGATGTGCTTCCTTCTGAGTGGGCAAGTGACAGAAATGGTGGGTCAAGCAAATGTTGTAGCCATTGTAGCAGATGGAGAAGCCGCAAACAGAGCCGCTTCCAGATCATTGAAAGTATGTATCCTCATATCAGTGTTTGTTTTTGCATGGCTCATTGCCTAAATAATATTCTCAAAGACATTGGCACCTTGGATTGGATTTTGCCTTCAATCAATGAGGCAAATGCATTAGTGAGCTTCATCAACAATCATACACGTGTGAAGAATGAGTTCAGCAAAAGATCTACTCTTGTTTTGCTGAAATATGCTGAAACACGATTTGCATATAACTTCATCATGTTACACCGTGTTGTGAAGTGTAGTGGTGTTTTAAGAGGCCTACTATTGAGTGATGAATTTGCAGCAATGCCAGAGGCTTCCACTACAACAGGAAAGGAATTCAGAAAACTAGCAAATAATGAAGCATGGTGGGAGAATATTAGCTGCATAGTGGATATCGTGCGACCACTTATGCACTTGCTAAGAGTGGTGGATTCTATAGACCCATGCATTGGCAAAGTATATGAAGCTATGGATCGAACCATAGAGTCACTTAAGAAGCTAGTGCAAGAGGATGAGAAGTATGAAGAAATTTCATCAATATGTGTTCGACGATGGAATGCCTATTACTCCCCACTCCATGCAGCGGCATTCATGGTGGACCCTGAATTCCAAGATAAGAAACAATATGTTGATCCAGAGGTAGTAAGTGGATGGAGAACGATATTGGAGAGACTTGTCCCAGATAATGCATCGAGGAGGCTTATGAGAGATCAATTATCCAAATATAGAATTATGAACGATGCTTCATTTTCATGTGCAGATGCACAAGAAGATAGGTTTCTTGTCGGCGCTTCTCTATGGTGGGAAGATTTTGGATTTGATGGTCCAGAGTTGCAAAAATTGGCTATACGGATACTTAGCCAAGCTTCCACTACAGTTGCCTTGAGCAACTATGGAGTGTTTATGGACATGTAGCCTCTAAGAAGAGGAATAGACTTGGTGTGCAACGTGCCAGTGATCTTGTCTTTGTCAGTGCAAATTTAAGGATGCTTCGCAAGACCCAAAGCATGGCTTCGGATCCTTTCACAGAATGGGAGATCGAGGACAAGGTGCAAGCTGAAGAAGAGGAATAGACTTGGTGTGCAACGTGCCAGTGATCTTGTCTTTGTCAGTGCAAATTTAAGGATGCTTCACAAGACCCAAAGCATGGCTTCAGATCTTTTCACAGAATGGGAGATGGAGGACAAGGTGAAAGCTGAAGAACATGAAAATGAGGCACATGATTCAGAATACTTTGAGTAAGTGGAGATTCAGATTGCACCATGGGCTACCAACTCTACTGATGTAGCACAAACTCCCCACTTGGATTCTCCTTGACACTTTAGTCTTGAGTTATCTTAGATCTATCATGATTCATCTAGATTCTATGCCATATGGGCCATGGTTGTATCTTTTTTATTTTATTCATGAGATGTACTCTTTTTGATATATGATATGATGATATCTACAGCGTACTCTTTTTTATTCAGTGTATATCTACAACGCAGAAGCAACACATCACATGTTTTTATATATTTCACTTTGGAAAGCTTCTTTTTACTATTTTCTTGTTTATTTGTGCTCTTATAAGCTAACAAAACCCTTATGAATGGTTTCCATTTCAAATTAACCTTTAAATCAGCATATTTTGAGTGCCATCCCGGATTGGCATCCCCGGGACGATACAGGTCCCGTCCCCGACCCCGGGACGTCACTGTCCCCGGGACAGGTCACCGTCCCCTGGTGACTATGCGTAGATCCATTGCCGAATAATGTGGATCATTGGATAAGAAAATCTACACATCCTAGGAGGCTAGTGTATATATATGACCCCTCTATACATTACATTATGTTATCAGATGAGGGTGAGCCTCTCACGTATAAAGAGGCAAAGCTATGTGAGCACAAGAAGAAGTGGGAGTTAGCCATGCAGGAAGAGATAAAAGCCTTGCATGCAAATGATACTTGGGATTTGACTAAGTTGCCCAAAGGTAGGAAGGCCATTCCCAACAAGTGGGTGTACAAAATCACAATTGTTGATGGAAAACCCAAGTATAAGGCAAGGCTGGTTGCTAAGGGATATGCCCAAGAAGAGAGCATTGATTTCCAAGTGGTTAAAATGACCACATTATGTGTGTTGCTTGCTCTCACAACTGCCTTGGAGCTTGGATTTGGAGTTATTCCAAATGGATGTTAAAACAACCTTTTTGCACGGTGATTTAGACGAAGAGATGTACATGAAACAGCAAGAAGGATATGCCATTCCTGGAAAAGAGGATCTGGTATGCAAGCTGAAAAGGAGCTTATATGGGCTGAAACAGGCCCCTAGACAATGGTAAAAGAAGTTTGATGCATTTATGCTCAAACATGGGTCCAAAAGAAGCCATGCAGACCACTGTTTGTATACTAAAAAGGATGAAGATGGCAGCCCAATCATTCTTGTGCTGTATGTAGATGATATGCTGCCGGCTGGGAAGAAAAAGAGCACCCTGAATGCTCTAAAACAGCAGCTGAACTCTGCATTCTCAATGAAAGTCCTTGGGGAAGGAGAGCATATTCTTGGTATGAATAAAAAGGGATAGGCTGCAGCATACTTTGTATTTATCCCAAGAAAAGTACATCAAAAAAGTGCTGAACAGATTTAATGTGGCTGATGCTAAGCCTCTTGGAGTGCCATTGCAGCCACATGTTGAGATTTCCATGGATGACTATCCCAAAGATGATGATGCAGCCAATTACATGAAGGGTGCTCCATATGCATCAGGGTTCACTTATGTATGCTATGGTTGCCACTCGGCCTGACATTGCACAATGTCATGCAGTGGGAGTTGTGAGCAGTTTCATGGCTAATCTTGGTAGAGCTCATTTGGAGGCAGTCAAATCTATCTTGAGATATTTGAAAGGGGCCAAAGGTAAATGCCTATGTTATGGAAAGGGTCCATTGGAGTTAAAAGGATTTTGTGGTTCAGACATGGCAGGTGATGTGGACACACGCAAGTGCTATACACCCTTGCAGGTGGAGCTATTTCATGGTGCTACTATTTCATGGAGCTATTTCATGGAGCTATTTCACGCAAGACTTCAGAGGATAGTTGCACTATCTACTACAGAGGCTACCACTGAACATTTCAATACTCGTTCCATCAAGAATTCTGAAAATAACTTCTCATGTACACTGAAAAGAATGCGAGAAAGTACCAGTCTGCTGTTTACTTAGACGTTCTCTGAAAACCTGCATCGGCTTCTTGTCCAAGAGCAATGCAGCATACAGAATGGAACTGGGAAAACGAGTAAAAGCGATCAAAACGCATCCTGAAGTACGCATGTGGAGTATGGTAATGTAAAAAAGTGACGGATGCGCGTGCACGTGCTTGTACAAAATATGTATGTGTAAGTGTGTGTGCGCGCATAGGGAGAGTATACACGGCTATATATCACTGATGTCTGTGACGGAGCAAAAGGGAGCGACGAGAACTCACAAGGCAAGCTCGCGAGCTGCGCGGGGACTGCAGAGGTATCCATTTTTATCCACAGTAGATTCCAGAAACGTCCGTCGAGAAGGTGCGTTGGATGAGTTCGGAGATTCGGACAACTCTGGGACCTCATATTCCGAAGAAACAATCCGCTTCTCGGGATAGTACTTGAAGGAGGTCACTGCCCTGAAAGAGGATAGCACAGGTCCGCTAGCTGCTGGCATACAGAGCCTGGATGAGGAGATGAAACCTGGTCGGGAGCAGAAAAGCCATGCGCACGTGGACAATGGCAGCTTCGCGCCTCTCTCGACTAAGCTTCCATTCTGCTGGCAGTGACACTGCATCGTGATGCTGCCTGTCTACAGCTTCAAAACCAACATATTTCTTTGCAAGGAAGAAGATAATTTCTCGAGGATGTCAATGGTAGTAGGCTCAATACATGGAGCATGACGCCAAGTTCTATAAATTTGAAGAGATTGGGCACAGCTCTCTCTCTCTCTCTCTCTCTCTCTCTATATATATATATATATATATATATATATATATAATGGCAAGATACCAATGTTTCTAACTCAAAGGAGAGAAACATTGGTATCTTGCCATGTTTCTTGTCATCCCTTTGTCTCTTACAATTGGTATCAATCCTCTTGCTTCATCTCTTGATGGATAAGATATAACCACACTTTTTTATTTTATGGCTCCTTGTGTGGGATAAAAGAATGGAGCATGTTGTAACCTGCTCCTTCCTCCCCCCCCTTTTTCTCCTCATGCATGCCTTTGTTCAGGTGTTCCCTAATGGTGAGAGAACATAGTTGTATCATTTTCAAGGTGTTTGCCTCTAGAGAGAGATAGAGAGAGAAAAAGATTCTCTCATGTACAAAGAGAGGGATGTTATCTCATACAAAGAGAGAGAGAGGGAGAGAGAGAAAGAGGATGAGGAAGCATCACAACCGTGAAAAGAAAAATGAGATCTAGAAGAGGAGATTATTCGAGGATAGAGAGATATGTGTGTGTGTGATATATATAGATGGTTATAACTTTGACATATGTGTCTAAACATACAATTTGCATATCCATCCACATGCATAATTTGCATATCCATCCACATGCATGCTAGAGTACTCATGCACATATAGATAGGATGTGTCCTTATAGAGACATATTTTCTTACTCTCGGTGATATACGATACTAATCATTTATGTGAGCATGAAAAGAGGCAACAAGTTTCAAATGCATATGTCTTAACTAATTAAGGAAGGATAGAAGATGATCATTGTGATGATGAGATCATTTCTTTGCATGCAAGATAATTAGACTTATTTTTTAATGTATACATGCACCATGGATTCATGTCATTGATTTTGTCATTTATATGATTCTCATCATGTAATTATTGTTATAAATAAGCTTTAATGGCTTCAAGTACTATCTATACCAAACTAATTGCCCAAAAACCAATTGTTAAAATTAATTGTCAATTGTCAAAATCAGTTGCCTTCAGGCAGTTCTTTCTGAGTGCCACCTTGAGGCAGTCTAACTCTTGCTTTGTGGATACACGGAGTCTCATGTGTACTATGCCTATTTTTCTGTACACACTTTCTTACAATCAATTCAAGCAAGGGAGATTAGTTCTTTGTCGAACTTCCTCTTTTTTATTGAAAAATTAATAATAATTACTCAAAAATACAAACTCCCCTCATAAAGCATTGCATGCCATGAATAGCCTCACATTTATTAGTATGAATTTTGTAGATGGAAAACCCATTCAGCTGGAAACTTTGGGATCTACAAATCGACCATCCCTTCTCTTACCTCTTAGAATTTCATTGATTTTGGCATCGACTCCCTCATCAAAATAGCGATGTAACCAAGTTGAAGTTAGCTTGCTTATCTACAGTTTTTTGGAGATACCTCCAAAATGGTCGGTATATTTCTCCTTCAATATAGCTTCTTTTAGAATTATTGTTTTTCTTCCATAGTTTTACACTATCTTACTCCTTACAAAGTTTCATAATTTTTTTTTCAAGAATTGATTACAATAAAAAATTGTGCTTGTTCAAATCACTATTGTATGTCCAATATTGCATGTTCAAGTCATTTTATGCTTGTTCTATGTAAAGTATTATAGTATGATGATGCTTGTTACCGATTTTCATATCATTGTAATGCTTCAAAATTAGGCCATCATCACAATATGTATTTGTATGTGTGAAATTATTGCAAATCTTCTCAACCCGTTGACTCTTTTTACAGTTATTCCTTCAGAAGTGATGGTTTATGGTATGATAGTTATATTGCTTGCTTAGGGTTATGTAATTAATGTGGTTCATGGATGTGCTAGCAACTTTGAGGAGACTCCCAAAGAATGGACAATAGGAAAATCCCTAGATTTTATATTGCTTGCTTACGGTTAAGAAGATCATAAATTGCAAAAGTGTCCCCCCTTCAAACACCAGAGGGTGTTTGTTCTTATAAACAACAAGCTTAAAAACCAGTGGGTCCACATGAAGGGGATGAAAAAAATCATCTATTTGATGTGTACCTCCCTTTACTTCTCTTGCAATTTTCTTTTGATCGATTTTAATTTAAAGCTTTGTTGTGCCAAAAGAAAGAAGAAGAAGAAGAAGAAGAAGAAGAAGAAGAATATAAGAAACACATGTTAATCGTTCCCAACACCAAGCTAGTGTTATTTGGGAAATTTTTCCAAAGATTCTCTATTGAGGGATCTCATCAAAAATATAATCTACCAATTCAAGTCGAGTTGACAAATAGAATGAGTCAAAACCATTACATTGAAAATTTGTCCATCTCTTTGTTGCTCTTTACAAGAGGTCATAAAATGACTTTCCAAATATTGTTGATTATGAGCCTAGGTATTGATTTGGGAGCCATTGAGTAGTTAAAATTCATAGACTTGACTTCAATGTTGCTAAGACTTTCAAAGTCATTGACTTGGCTTTAGATTCGTTGTCTCATTAGAAGTCACAATATTGAATTTACAATCACTATAATCTAACTAATATGGAAATTCCAAAAACAATATTGAGTTGTACAAAGTCATAAGAGCCGATTTCATCTATCACTCTATCCAAGTGTTCATTAATTACAAAATTTTCACCATGAGAGGAGAATTGGGATGACTTCAGAGCTTTTGATTGCAGGGATGGGGCAGCTTCATCTATCATTCTATCTAAGAATGAAGATAAGAGGACCAAACTAGTTTCATCTTCATTACAAAAGCAAATAAGGCAAGTTTATTTGTCGATTTGTCAAGTAAAGAATGGCATAATTACACAAAAAGGCAAGGTTTGCACAATGGTTCCCAAGATTCATTGGTTCAAAGCTAAGAAGTGAATAATCCATGAGAGACATGATGTGACTTTTGTAGGACATATTGGTTTGGTATAGATGTTACAACTCAATTGGTTAATAGGTATTTCAACAACCTAGTTTCACTAAAGACATGCACATATATGTTTTTTATATTGTACATGTGAAATAAACCATAACAAGTGAAGACATGAAGTCTCTTTTAATCAATGGAAGCATCACAGTATTGTCAAGAGACACTTCCATGTAGATTTACAAAGATAGAAAAAGGACATGAACATAACTTGATCAAGGTGGCACCCTTTAAGTTTATGCAAGGTTTTGTGGAAGTTTGAAAAATTATAAATTGTAAGAATAACACATGTTTAGAGTGCATGGTTTGCCATGACCCACAATCTCAAGATCTAGATGTTACATTCATAAGGAACTTCTGGCAGCTTGTCCCTCAAGTTGAGTAGGGGTTGGACAAGTTTCTATTTTTAAAAACTATCAACAATCGTATATATTAAAAAAACTCTCTAGTCTTGAAAAGAGGCATAAATATCATAAAGTTATACAAAAAACTTAAGATGTACATATAATTGTTCACATGCCTTAGAAGGGTTCCTAGAGTATGCTAAGGAGAGGGACTAGAATTTTCACTTTTCCTCACCTTTATAGTCTACTTCCAATAGCATGTTTGGAAAAGTCTCCTAGGGTATCATTTGATCTCAATTTTATCCAATATAATAAAGGTCCAAGGTTCAACAAGTTTTGGATGGGACAAAGCCTTCTGCCAAAGAGGACATAGACATAGTAGCATTCATCAATGTATCTTATGAATCATATTTTGTAGGAAAGTTCTAGCATTTATTTCTAAGATTTTTTGGTCCTTTGAGGGTTTTCAAAGAGGATTAGTGAATCGTGATATGATACTAGATTCAGAAACAATACAATTTCTAAATTGATATATTTTAGAATATCTAGTATGGAGACATTCCATTCACTCTCACACATTTCTATGAATCAAAATATCTAGTTCATAAGTTCTATTTTGATTATAGAGGAAAATTATCTTTAGAGGGCATAAGATTTTTGTATCTAGGGCAGGCTACCATAAAATGTGTGTATGCAGAACAAGGCCAAGATGCTAAAGTTCCTTGTTGGGGGGCATATCCAAGGCCCAAAGCTTAGAAATGCTTAGAGTATTGTCCCAAACACAAAGTCATACGTAATAGTTAATTTGCCATGTTCTCTTTTATGAAATCATTAATATGGAAAACTATAATAAAAAACTACCACTTTTGCATATACTATTCCGTATTCATACTTATCTTATCTATGATTACTCTGTTTTGATAAAGTTATTGAGAAAACCTTACAAAGCTAAGGAGACATGTTTTTTGAACGGACAAAAAAATATCAATTTGGAGACTAATTTGAAAGGACTTGATGTATGTTTTTTAGTGGTTTGTTATGAGAGAGCAGGATTGCAACCATCACACACACGAGATATGGATCTCCTTTCAACCTAATGCCTCTATTTATAGCTCTCTCAAAGGGTCTACCATCTTGGGCAGGTGAACACTATACCACCAAGTATTGTCCATGTAACTATATGTGCTCCAAGTGTCTTAGTTAACTGGACTTAGAACCTTCTAAAGATTGGAGTTTTGAGTAAAATATACACTATTCTCTTTATGCTTTGTAGGATTTGAATCCAGGACCTCTCACTATGGGCTCCAAAACTTTAACCATGAGGCGACACCACATTGCTATAGAGAGTACACATGAAGAATCAAAATGAAAAGAAAAGTGTGAGAGATTCAAAGTGAGTAGACCAAGAAATGGATAAACTCACATGGATTACAAGTGAGTTGTACACGTTTCAGTGGTTTATGCATGAGTGTGCTTTAGTGTATTGAGTTAGTGGGTCGTCATAAATGCTTTGGCATATTCTTTCTTGGCATATCTCGTGGGCAAGTAAGAAGCAACCTACAATTGCTATATTATCCACTAATGTCAAGTACTGAGCATCTAGCTTTGTAGCATGTGAGTCCATGTGGCTTTGATGTTTATTATCTAACATTGGTATTTTGCAAGACATGCCTACATGAATTCACAATGACAACTAGTCAACCTTGGCCATTGCAAAGAATCCGATGTTCCATGATCGAGCCAAGCACATCGAGATCTAGTAGTATTTCATTTATGAGAAAGTTCGTACCACATGAGATTACCGTGGAGTAGTGTACATCTTAGGAGAACCTGGCAAACATGTTCACGAAGGCGCTACCTCTGGCTCCACTCCAACACTTGGTGGACCTCTATGACATTTTATAGCTCCGAAACGGAACTACAGAGGAGGTGTTGATGACATGAGTTCATTTCCTTCACTTACATTTGTATGGATACGAGTGCATCTCCATTTTGTATCTTGAAGACACTATATTTCTCATTATTTTAGCTATATCGCATTGTATTTGGATACCTTACCATTTGCTTCTACGATTGTATTCATTCTCCTTCAAGGGGAATTATCTCACATGCGATGAAATTTGGACATCTTCCTCCAACTCTATATAAGGAGGGTACATGAAAACTCTCTCTCTCTCTCTCTCTCTGTCTGTCTTTCCCTCATCTACCCACACCTACATACTCATGCTTACATACACACACACACCCTCACTCACACACACACAACCTCTCACACCCTCTCTCCCTCATAAAAACTCACCCTCTATTCCTCTCTCCATCTCTCCATTTCTCTCTCTATCTCTATCTATCTCTCTCTCTCCTTTATCATCTCTCTCTACCCCTTAAACATCTATCTCTAGCTTTCTCACATCTCCCTCTATCTATCTATCTATCTATCTATCTATCTATCTCTCTCTCTTTGTATGTCTCTCTCTCTACCAAATTATCCAGCCAAGCATGTTTTATCTATCCACTTCTCACAAACAATGATTGTGGCATTGACTTCTATCTCTCTTTCTATCTCTATCTATCTATCTATCTATCTATCTATCTATCTATCTATCTATCTATCTATATATCTACCTACCTACCTACATACCTACCTATCTATCTATCTATCTATCTATCTATCTATCTATCTATCTATCTATCTATCTATCTATCTATCTATCTATCTATCTATCTATCTATCTATCTATCTATCTGTCTGTATATCTATCTATCTATCTCTCTCTCTCTCTCTCTCTCTCTCTATATATATATATATATATATATATATATATTAGAGAGAGAGAGAGATAGATATATATATTATATTATATATATATATATATATATATTATATATAATATATATATATATATTTTATATATATATATATATATATATATATATATATATATATATATATATATATATATATATATATATATATATATATATATATATATATAGAGAGAGAGAGAGAGAGAGAGAGAGAGATGTGTGTGTGTATCTATCTATCTATCTCTCGAGACTATGAGGCTACCAAATGTCCCAAAGTCTTGAGACTTGTTGTGGATAGAATGCCACCTAGGATGCTTTGCACTTTTTGTGATAAGACAAATCATATGGAAGATCGGTGTTATAATAAGATTGCTTATGAAAGACGAACCATGCAATCAAGAAATGTGAGAGAGCATCCATACACAGGCTTAGTTGCTGAAAGAATCCCGCCTACATCTCATTGGGAGAACAAATAGACTTATGGGCATGGTGCTCATGGTCAAGGAGGTAGCTATCTTGGAAGAGGAGCTTAGGATGAGAGGAGGACTCCAATTTAGTGTTGGAAATGCGGAGGTGATGGGCACATAGCACGAGTCTACCCAAATGAAAAGAAATTGGTTGGGTACACTCCAATTTGTAGGTACTCCAATGGAGAGGGCCATTTCGACGAAGATTTTTAAAAAAGAAGAGCTGATACTGGCAAGGGAAAAGGGGCTAGTGGAGTCCTCGAACTATGTTGAGACCCAAGTGCATCCCACTCATAGAGCACAAGAGCAAGTTCCTACAATTGGGGTGGTGTTTAGGGCATCGAATCCTTAGGAAAGATCTAGTTCATCCATGCACTTTGTGGACACTAACCAAGGCAAGGATGCATGAAAAGATCCTATTGTGGCAGTAGTCACAAGGACACAAGAATATTTGAAGAAAAATATAGAAGGCAAAAGTGAAAATGCTGGCAAGGAAAAGATACCCGAGCATGAAGAAGGGGAAAACCAAGTGAAGGGACTTGTTGAAAAATAAGAATTTGAAGATGGAGATGAGATTGAGATCCTTCCACTAGTGGCAAAGAATTTTGTGCGATGCATTGCTCCATTCCCTAAGAGGTTGAAAGCTCCGAAATGTCGGAAGGAAAGGCAAAGTACAGAGGAAACTGACATTGTTGGTTGAACAGTGGGGCGGCTATCAATCTAATGACTGACTACATGATGAAGGCTCTCAGCCTAACCCACATAGAAACTCCAATGTCCCTCAGGATGGCAGATCAAACTCAAGTGAAACCGGTTGGTCTCTTGAAGAATATGAGCACAATTGTGGAGGATTAGAATTTAGTATCAATTACCTGATAGTCAAACCGAGGACTTCAGGAGCCACCTTCTCTATCTTATTGGGACAAACCATGGCCAGTGCAATCCGTGTGCATGATTGGTGCATGGGTTTCATCACAATCGGGCCAAAGTCTAACCAGATTCAAATCCAAGTATCCCCAAATTCGACCAACAAGAAGAAGATGACAGTAGCTGATAAAATGGAAAAGAGGGCAAAAGAGAAAGTAAGACAAGAAATGGCATGGGTAAGGTTTTCCTTGGACACAAATACTTACAAGGGTCTGCTTCAAGATGGCTTAAACCTGCCGCTATCCAAAACCCAAAATAGGAAAATGAGAGAGTATCAAAATCCGTTGTTCTATAAGGATGGTTCCGATCAAGAACTGTTAGGATGCTTGGTAGGTACAAGCGAGTTTGAGTGTTATACGATGCACATAAACCCAAAGGAAGCCAATACCAATGATCGTCTGGAGGGAAGAACCCTCGGAAAGGAATCAAACTTTGAATTGGCCACTATAGTGGAAGCAAGACACATGAAGGAAAAGGTCAAAGCCTTGAAAGTTGAGCTCGAAAGCATATGCCCGCGATGGAACCAATGATAGAAAAGGAACGGAGTGTACAAGGAATGGATGCGAGAGTTGAGTTGGATGAAGTTACTCCGAAGCGGGAGGGCAAAGCTAGAAAGTGGTACATGCTTATCATTAGGTCAAAAGGAAGCCATGATGGACGGAGAAGAGACAGTAGAAATGGGAGTTGCAAAGAAAGAGAAGTAACTGAGCAAGGTGGTTGATCCTTATGCAAGGATGGGAAACTCTTCGAAGGGCGAGAATCGTTCGTCTGAAACTCGTGATCAAAGATATCATCAAAAGTTGATGGGGAACCAAAACAATCATTTATCTTCTGGCACAAGGGAATTGCATGATGCTATGAGCAAAGATACATGCAACGAAGACCACAAAAGTAGAAGTAGGTCTAAGAGAGAACAGTGGTGTGTGGACCACGATGGTTCTATTAAGGACTTAGATGATTGAAAGAAAGACCTCTAGAATGGAAGAGATAAGAAGAACCAAGATGGTTGTGAAGAGAGGATTTTCAAACATGAAGGACCGAAGAAAGGACATGCATTAGAAAGTGAATCAGAAGAAGGCATGGTGAGTAAAGTGCCTCATGCATAAAGTACTAGTAAGAAAGACGGCAACATCAAGGTCAGGATTGGCTCCTGTTGAGCATGCCAAGATTATCAAATCGAGGTTTTATGGAGATGGTTGTCAAGATAGCCAGCAGAGCGTACAGAGGACGATGGGAGAGGACGCACAGAGAGGACTTCAAGCGGGCCCTTGGATGATGGGACTTTTCTATTTAATTTGGACAATCCTATGAGAGGCATGTGATTTGATACGAGAACAAAGCAAGAGGGGCTTTCTCTATTTTAGCAGACAACTTACCTTCTATTTGCAAAGATCACAGAAGTTGATGGACCAAGTGTGTTGCTACACAAGATCATTGAGGACTATATGACCGATGGCTGACCAAGTATACCAGAATGCTCTCTTCGACCTTGTAATATATTTTGCAGATCAAGCACTGACAAGCATGGAGATACCTGTTAAGAGTCTATAGACGGAATACGACATGGAGGAAGCTCATTGGCTGGTACAATCTCTAAACCAAGATCTTGATAATGATTTCCCATTTTCGATGTTTGAAGCATATTTGCTTTGTTGGGACAGGTATGCAGAGGATTGCTACTTCTACTAAAACAACTCTCAAGGTATACCTGATGAGGTAAATGGACTTTGTTGGGCTTGGGCCAATTAGTTAGTCATAGGCAGCGATGATGAGGCTCTTGAGGTGGAGCATGACTCACCGCCCAGAGAGCATTCATCACTTGTGGTGAGCGAGACGTGGTAGGAATTTTTGAGGTTGTCGTGCTACATTGTGAGTGAGGAAGGGGCTTAGAGGTAGGATAGGGAAATCTAGTTTGAGAGGTCTGTTTGCGACTAGTCACTTGTGTCATATATAATCGTTATGCCCGAGTGAGCAAGCTGATGGATGATCGATTGATCAGCTCCACGTATATGTTTTTGGTATTTTTTATGTATTTTTGGTTGGATGATGTGTAGGTTGGGCACGCAGATTCTCCTTTCTGCCTCTCCCTAACTCTCAGGACAGGGGAGATGGGAAAAGTGAAAAAAAAAAGAAAAAGAAAAATACAAGCAAAAGTATGTGTGTGTATATATACATACACACACACACACACACACACACACATATATATATATATATATATATATATATATATATATATATATATATATATATATATATATATATATATATATATATATATATATATATATATATATATATATATATATGTGTGTGTGTGTGTGTGTGTGTGTGTGTGTGTGTGTGTTTGTGTGTGTGTGTGTGCGCCTACGTGCGATGACGAGTTAGTAGGTGGGCGAAATCATCCTAGCCGGGTGGTCAGGACCGCGAGTTGATGCTAGCTTCGTCACAGGCCTAGACGGCTATGTGTGTATATCTATTTTGGTGCTTTGTGCCATAGCGGGCTGATAGGTGAGTGGAGCCATCTCGACCGGGCAGTCAAGACCACGAGCCGCACCCAGCTTCACTATGGGCTAGCACATATATATGCATGTGTATATATCATGCAGATATGTCGTTGTGCACTATGTTGTGTTGGTAGATGGGTGGAGCAAACCTGGCCGGGTGGTCAGGGCCATGAGTTGCATCCAATTACAACATAGGCCAACTCGTGTAAGTAAAAATATGTAAAAAGAAAAAAAAAAGTTCCCACTCTTGCGGGGGAAGAGATAGAAAGGAGAAGGGCGGTGATCACCTGGACAGGTGTCTTTTTGCATGTGTGTATTTGCAAGATTGAGAGACTAGCTTCTAATAGATTGATCAACTTAAACCCGATGCTGACAATGGCATAGCTATTATATGTGCCGGACTGGTTAGTTGGAAGCAACTTGTTGGACTTGGTCTTTTCCTATGTTACTGATAGGTCCGTTTTGGAGGCTCATAATGGTGTGCGTGCTCCTTGAAACTCCCCTGCTTGTGCTTTGTCTCATCGTATGTGATCAATTTTTTGGGATGTGAGTAGGCTATGTTTTAGGCAGCCTCGTTTTTGCTTAGGTATATATGTGGCGAGTATACAAGCTCTTGGATATAGATGCACGGTTATATATGTTTTGTCGCTTCTTTGTTGTTATATTTTTTGGACTGACCATTTTGTCAAGTTGCAGATGAGCAGGACATGATGGGAGAGGAGGACCTTGCCAAGGTATTTTCGGTATGTACGTGTTTTTGTTGAATAATGTTTTGTGTGATTGGTTGTCTACAGGTTCGCATGACGGTCTTGGAGAGGCAGATTCATGATGAGTTTGTGGGAGTCTGATTGGTCTTATTGCTTGCATTTATGTTTTGTACTAAGGGGAACATGTGGATCATATGGTTTTTGTTGAGCTTTGTTACAGGATGGTCTAGCAAGGATTGGATTTGCGATGGAGTTTTTGGTTTGATTTCATGAATAGTACTCTAAGGAATGTATGGATGATATGTGTTTGTTGAGTTTTGGTTGCAAGATAAAATGGAATAGGAAAAGAGTGGGGCATGAGTGGATACGAGCAAATGCAGAGAACATGGCGACAGAGGGGGAAGATCGACGGGGCATGTGAGGTATGATCAAAGCTTAGTTGAATGATGGTGCTAACTATGTTGCATACAGGTTGTAGGGACCAACTGAATCGTGATGAGTATGCATGAGTTGAGAGCTCGAGTATGTGCATATGGATACCACCGATGATGTGGATAGCAAGGTGAGTTGAAAACTGGAAAAGAACTTTCCTACACAAGAACCAGGTATGGATACAGAGCTTGGAACATGTGTGTGTGCAATTTGACATGATGACATGATTTGGATGATTCGATTATGACATGTTATGTGAGCTAACCATTTGAATGAAGTGACAAGAAAAAGCAAGGTGATCTGGATTATGTAGAGGCTCGTCGAGGATGACTTCGTGAGCAGAAGGGGGGAGTATGTTACACAACAAGGGTGGTGTGGGTTGTTGGTTTGCTAGCACATTGATTATGAGAGTATGGTTGTTAAAAATGCATTTTTCTCTTAATCAATGAATTGTTGGGTGTGGTTATGCTCATGAAGAAGTGCGCACATGCTAAGCATGGATAGGTTCTGGAGTGCATGATTGCAATAGGAAGGTGCATGTGTGACCATGAGAACATGTAGGTACATATGTCCCTAGAAGAAGGTGAATGGAGCATATGCTGATTATGATGTGGGGGCATCTTGAAGTTGTTTTGCGACAATCACATGTATGTCAATAGGGACCACATAGTGTTGATGTATGTTGCATGTCTGTGGCTCTTACAAGTAGGTAGACAATACACTATTAGACCTTGGACCTTGGACTTGAGATTGATGTGATGAGAGCATGATGTGGTATCTTGGAGTGCAATGATTTCAATGTATGCTCAAAATGGGTGGGGAGAATTTGCTGTGAATATTTTAATTAGATGCGCCAAAATAAGCTTAGGCCAAATAAGGTAACATTCATTGGGAGTTCTTTTGGGTGCATGTCCACGAGAAGAGATCCAGGTTTTCTGCTTCTTCCTATTCCCCTTAATCTTGGTTGGCGAAATTTTTTCCTTTGATGATAATTTCGCAATGGTTTTAATGCTTTTTGTACACATATTTTATATGGTGGTAGAGAACCAGTGTGAGGGTTGAATGTGAACAAGGGAAGTGGGCGGTGAAGAGTTCTTGCATCAGGGTTGTCCTTTAACAGGTAACAGAGAAGAGAGGGGGATCTCTCTTTGTTTTTTTATTTTTTTGGGTAAAGGTCATCTGGTTTTTTTTTCTTCGATGCGCAAGGAAAGAGGAGTAAATTTGGAGGGCTAGATGGTGCACATAATGTTTTTTCTCTGCTCCTTTCATGTTGTGACTACCTTAACCTCAATATTTCCATAAGGCTATCACCCTTGTAGTTTCCGTGAAGGACAATCCTTGCTAGTCAGTGGCAATCGCCCTTAAATTGTGGAAGATATCTGCTTATTGTGTGTTCCCGGAAGTAGTTAATTTACATCGCAGAGGTTGCTTTGGAGTTGTCATCTCTCATGTTCCCTGAGTCATATGTGAATCGACGAACTTGCACTCCAAATTTTTTTGGGGATTTTGTGAATGACCCCCTTTGCTTGAACTCACAACGATTTTGCTTAGGGTTTGACAGGACAAAACATGGAGGTGTGTAGCTATTTGAAAGGTGTAGAGGAGGGATTTTTTTGTCGGTGCTGATCAAATAACTAGGAAGAAGTCTCCGGAAAGGGGAGGCCTTGAACGCAGTGGAAGCGGAGGGTCTGCAGAAGGCACCCGAGGGTCCTCTTGCTTATTCCGTTGTGACCGCATTCATGCGCAAACTGAAGAAGGGAGAGCTTTTGTGGTCTGTATCCTCTGGATGGGAGTACTGGAAACATACCCGGGCAGCACGAAAAGATCGGCTGTTCAAATGTGTGAGGGGAGCTGCTGACCAAATCCTCACAGCCCAACAAGTCGATGGGGAGAGTTTCTTCTGGAGAAGGGTAGGTCCAGTCGGTTATTGAGGGTCGGCCTCATAGAACTTTTCAATACTCAAAACGCTGTTGTCTTTTGGAGGGGATCGAGGAGGATTGAAAGAGGTAGGCCAAACCTGTGCAAGAACATTCCCTGCACTCTCTCCAAACTTAGAGTGCGCAAGGCTGATTGCACTATCTACAAGGTTCTTTGGAGATGAACATACAACGAAAACATGTGTGGAATGATAAGGAGAAGCAGAAACTCACTGGGAAAGAGCTGCTACGGGAGAAGACAAATTTTAGACACAGCAAAAAGGGGAATGTGCACTTTCTTCTGCATACTTTTTAGTTTTTTTTGCTATGTGATGAAGAGAGGAAGGTGCTACTGGACTGTTATGTCTGAGGGAGAGAATCATCGAAGGTATTTGGCGGCATGGAGATTTCGCTTGATGTAATGCTTACCAAAGGAAGATATTGAAGGCATCTCCAGATATTAGAAACATAGAGGACTAAAATATTGAATTCTCCTGTGTTGCCATCCAAAGTGAGATCAAAAGTTTCATGCTCTTCTCGAGTCGATAGAAGTTTATTCAATTTTATGAGTATGAGGAAACACTGTGCCCGAAGACGCCGTGGACTTCCCTAAGGGTAAAACTGGTGATTGTCGATGAGCCCTTTTTCACGGCTGGTAAAAGGGAGCTAAAAGAAAATTCGAGCAATCTGTGCCTGTAAGAAGATCATGATATCAGTGACTTTCAGTACATGTGACTTGGATCTAATGTAAGTTGGATGTTTTGATTGTTTCAAAGTACTTCATTCATGCTAATTGTTTTGTTCATGCATCAATTTGAATGGGTCTGAAAAAGGTCATGAACTGTAAGTCATCACATACGATTATTTAATGAAAAGAATCAAAGTTATTTGTTTGCATGTTAATGTGTGAACTCTCCAATCAACTAATCGAGTGATGATATAAGTTGTTCCTTTCCCGATTTCAATGATCTCTTAGCTCTTTGATGTCTTGATTATTCCAAGGAGTTCAGGTTATATGAGAAATCATGAGTATATGTGCATAAAGCAATCTGTGAATTCTTTCGAGCAAATGACTATGTGTGATTTCTTTTGAGCAGATATGTGTCTCCAGATGCCGAGAAAATTAAGGGCGAGCAAAAGTGAATGTGCTGGAGTGTGCGTAGGCAAAAGAAAGGTGCTAGCATAAGAGAAAGGAAAAGAACATGGAAATAAGTGGAACAAGAGCGCATGAATAGGGAGAGAGTTCGACTCCGAGGGTCAGGCATTGTAGTTGGATTTTGAAGTACATTTGGATTCGGGTCTCCATTCCTTTCTCTTTTCACTCGTACGATCGAATACCATTGGATGACCTAGAGCAAGAAAAGTGGACCAATTTCAACCGGTTTAGGCAAACCATAAGTATATATCGACATCTATTCCTTGGGCTTAGGATCCCTTAAACACACATTCTCTCTCTCTCTCTGTGGCACTTTTTGTGTAGCATGATTGTGTATAACATCAAAAAGATATACATGTTGATGATCAACCATATTCAACTATCATGGTCGACTTGGTCGACTAGGTGAGTTGTCTTTATTCTTTGAAAGAAGGTGGGTGTGACCTTAGGTGATGCTCGAAAGATGAATGGATAGATGTGCACATGGGGAGATGCCAACTAGAAGGACTTATGAATATTGATGAGGCATTATCAACTCAAGAAGGACTTGATTTAAGTCGAGCTATGAAATTGGATGAAATGACGAGGTGAACACATATACATCTTGAATGTTGCAAGTCCAAGAAGATCAAGAGGTATTTATATTGGAGATAGACGTCTGCGGAAGCACATGAACAACACAAGGAAGGAGAAGAAGCTTGGAGCACAACACACAATATTGAATGTATTACTAGAGAATGTACAAAGATAAGTAGCTCGTTAGGGCAATTGGTGTATATACAAGCCAGGGGAAAAAAACCTCCTAAAGAGGGAAAAAAGCGCCTCGGCGGTTCTAGAGTATTCACACATATCACTACCTAAATATATCAACAAATCCCCCTTGGGAGTGATGCAGTGAACAAGTAGCTAGCACTCATGTATAAGGAAGTGCCAAGCTATGTGGAAATCACTCCACAAAAGGAAGTAAGCCCAAAGCTTTGCAAAAAGCTTCAAACTTCTTCCTAGGTAAAGCCTTTGTGAAAATGTCTTCAATGTTCTCCTGCGTGGGCACATATGCCAAGCTGATCTCTCGAGCAGAGAACCTCTCCCTGACATAATGATAATGCACCTCAATGTGCTTAGTGCGAGCATGGAACACAGGGTTCCTTGCAACTGGCAATGCATTGTGACTGTCAGTGAAGATGATGATGGCAGAAGACTGACCAACACCCAAATCAGCCATAAGGCATCTGAGCCACACACACTCAACAATAGCTGTGAAAGCTTCCCTATACTCAACCTCACAACTGGAAGTAGCCACAGTAGGCTGCTTCTTGCTCAACCAAGATATACATGAGCTACCAAGCATGAAGCAAAAGCCACTAGTGGACCCACGAGTATCATAGCAACCAGCCCAATCAGTGTCAGAAAAAGCATGCGGTAGTGATCCCCCCTTGGGATAAAACAACCCAAGTAGCCGAGTACCACTCAAGTAACTAAAGATGCGCTTAACTGCCTGCCAATGCTTGAGTCCTGGGCAATGCATAAACCTGCTCATTTGTGAGACAACAAACTGAATATCTGGCCGAGTAATGCATAAGTAAATCAAGAATCCAACATCCTGCTGATAGAGATTAACATCAAATGCATCTCCAGCATCATGAAGACTCAATCGTAAACCTATCTGCATAGGAGTGGCAATAGGCTTACAATCTTCAAGGCCAGAACACTATAATAATGTGTCAATATATTTCGTTTGACACAAAGCCATTCCATCATCAACCTGCATAAATTGAATGCCCAAATAGTGATGCAAATGCCCCAAATCAGACATCTCAAATAAGGCACGCAAATCAGCCTTAAAATCAGCAATATGTCTCTCAAGAGGACCAGTGAGCAGCATGTCATCAACATAAACCACAATGATCAGAAGTACATCATTATCACGCTTAACATATAAGGTGCTTTCAGTTGGACTGTTCTCAAAACCATGTGCAATCAGATAGGCATGTATCTTTTCATACCAAGCACGTGGTGCTTGCATTAAACCATATAATGCCTTCTTTAACCTTCACACCTGGTTTTCATGCCCTTTCTGCACAAAGCCACGAGGCTGAAGAACATATACTTTTTAATGCAAGTCACGATTCAAAAATGAAGTTTTAATGTCCAATTGATGTACATTCCAACCATGATGGGGCTGCAAGTGCACAAGTGCTACGAACAGTAGTCATTTGACAAGTAGGTGCAAAGGTCTCATCAAAATCAATGCCTCTTTCCTACGCATAACCCTTTGCAACAAGCCTAGCCTTATACCTATCAACTGTTCCATCAGGCTTACGCTTTAGCTTGTAAACCCACTTAGTGCCAATGGCCTTCTTGCTAGGAGGAAAGTCACATATAGACCAAGTACCATTCTTCATTATAGCATCATATTCAGATTGCATAGAAGCCATCCAATTTTTGAATTTTGTGCTTCATCAAACAAAATAGGCTCATTCTCATCACAGAGACTAGATGCAGCCATAGCATAGCAATCTAATGCAAATGAGGCACTATGAGAGCCTGAACAAGTACGATATGACAGAGGTGCATCTAATTTGATATCACGTAAAGTCTGCACCAGCCATTTTGGCATAGTTTTTGCTTGCTCAATATCAACTCTCTCATCAACAAGTGCATCATGTAAATATGCATAAAAAATGGAATGATCGGCATCATCACGTGAAACCTGCAAAGGCTCAGAAGTTTCCTCATTAGGACCAGCATTAGACTGTCCACTTGTAAAAGAGGCATCAAAGTATCATACATGTCTTTGGAGCTAACAGATGTCTCATTAGTATATGAAAGCAATGGCTGAATAGCATCTTCCACAAAAACAACATCATGGCTAATCAGAATGCATTTAGTCTTTGCATGATAATGACGATAGCCTTTACTTTCAGAACTGTACCCAACAAAAATACATTTTATTGCTTTATCATCCAATTTTCTTCGATCTTGTTCAGGCACTGATGCATATGCCAGACAACAAAAAACACGCAGATAAGTAACAGATGGCTTGCGATCATGCGAAGCCTCATATGGAGTGATAGACTGCAGTGCTTTAGTGGGACACCTGTTAAGTACATATGCTGCACACATGACAACCTCAAGCCAGAAACTATGTAGTAAAGCCTGACTCTTGACTATACACCTCGCCATCTCCATGAGTGACCTGTTCTTTCATTCAGCAACACCATTCTGTTGAGGTATATATGACATTGTACACTGATGTTTTATCCCACGTTCAACCAGAAATGCATTAAAATCAGAAGACATATATTCCCCCCTCAATCAGAACGGAGGGTGTCTATTTTACATGCTGACAGATTTTTAGCCAAAACCAAAAACTGTTTGAAGTATATGAACACTCCGAACTTTGCCTTCAATGGATATACCCACCCACGCATGCCTCGAAAAATCATCAATGAAAGTCATGAAGTAAAGATAATTTCCAAAAGAAGATGTCTGCATAGGACTATAGACATCACTATGTACAAGCTGCAATTTTTGAGTAGCCTGAACTGATCCATCTTTTGGAAATGAGGAACACTGCATTTTGCCCAAAATACAGCCTTCACAAACATGTTTTCCAGGTGCCTCAAGTTTGGGCAAAGAGGGCACCATTTCGGATTTCTACAGGCGTAGCAAACTAGCAAAATTCAGATGACCAAAGCGTGCATACCAAAGCTTTGCATCTGACATAGCCTGAGAATCATGTACTGCACATGCCGAATCATTCACAGATCTTTCATAGTCTTTGAGCTTATACAGCCCACGACATAAAATGCCAGAAGCAATAATCACATTGCCATTTGACAGATCATGAACTCTACACCTGTCATCAACAAATTTCACAACCAAGCCAATCTTGGCTAATGCAGAAACTGATAACAAGTTCTTTTTGATCCCTGGCACAAATAAAGCATCTGACAAAGTGAATGAACTACCATCAGCAGTAGTCAAAATGATCTTACCAACTCCCATAATAGGATGAGAGGAGTTGTTGGCGCATGTAACAGTATTCCCTGTAGGTGCAGGCTCGAGTGAAGAGAGGAAACTGCACTGCGAGGTAATATGTTTGGTCGCCCCACTGTCAAAATACCAAACATCTGAGTCTACTACAGACATGCACTGCTCATGAGAAGATGGGTCAAAACTGCAAACAGTAGTAAACACCCATTCTTCTTCCTGCATAAGATTAGCAGACTCTGTTTTTGGTGTAGAGGCTTCTGCAACAACCATTCCAACCTCTTTCTTGTTTTCCTCTTTAGCAGCCAGTTTTGGATAGTTCTTTATGATATGATCATTCCCTTTACAGTACTTGCAAAACATTTTTTGCTTTTTTGATTTTTTCTTATCTTTATCTTAGTTCTTCGAATGTGCAGCATTTGCAGATTTTTGCTTACTAGTACATGAGCTCCATTTTCTTTGCCCTTCTAACTAGCCAGGAAAGCTTGATCTGCAATACGCATAATGGACCTGTTCTGCATGGACTGATCTTCCTCCAACAGAACAGAGACTAACTCCTCAAATGACAAGGCATTTGGATTGCCTTTCATCATCAACCAAAGAGTAGAAGCAAAACTCTGATATGAATCAGGAAGACCATTCAGAACAGTCTGCACAAGTGAGCTATCTGGTATAACCTCATCGGTAGAAATCAATTGTTCCTTCAAGTCTTTGATCTTTGTTAGAAAACTGTCCATAGAATCACGTTCATTCATGTGCTCACTCTCCAATTGTTTTCGGAGGTAAGCAACACGAGCCTCATTCCTAGCTTGGTACAATGTGGTAAGTGTATCCCAAGCATCCTTAACTGTTCTGCAAGAGCGAATGTGAGGAATAATGGCACGTTTCACAGACAAAGCTATCAATGCATGTGCCTGAGCATCTCTGCCATCCTAACAATTTGCTCTACAGTAGGTGCAGCAGAAACCGCAGCATGAATATGAATATGCAGAATATCATCATCTTCGACACCTTCTGCATCAGCTTCAGTACCTGCAATTGTAACAATTGCAAGTATGATAGGATGTTTTTCAGCACCCGACACAATGTTCCACAGTCCTTTTGCAACCAATACATGTCGCATCATATAAGCCCACAACGGGTAGTTAGTATCATCCAACTTATCCTCAACAGCCAACATACGGAATACATCATTGCTTTCAACCATGGTCGGTGACTAAAATACCTTGATGCAGAAAATTGATTGTATCTCAAAAAGTTGAACGGAACTGCCTAGACGAATTCCGCTAGACCTGTAGCAAACTTTGAGACGCTTATATTAGTGAACAGAAACTGGTATATATCTTTGGCACAAAAAAAGACGAAATAGCCTGCACAAGCACTGTGATAACACGTTTGGAGGCCGAAATGAGCTCAGATCGCGATTTCGGCAAACATAGTGAAGCTGTTTTGATCTCAAAAACAGGCTGACTATGCTCACCAAAATTCGTGCGATTCTGAGAGTGTAACCGAAGGAGTGTCGACGGTGCCCTAGATGAAGCGACGAACTGCTCTGATACCAATTGTTGGAGATAGACGTCTACGAAAGCACGCAAACAACACAAGAACGAAGAAGAAGCTTGGAGCACAACACACAAAACTGAATATATTACAAAGATAAGTAGCCCATTAGGGAAATTGGCATCTATACAAGATGGAAAAAAAAAAACCTCCTAAAGAGAATGTACAAAGATAAGTAGCCCATTAGGGCAATTGGTGTATATACAAGCCGGGGGAAAAAGCCTCCTAAAGAGGGAAAAAAGTGCCCCGACAGTCTTAGAGTGTTCACACACATCACTACCTAAATATATCAACAATTTAGTGGTCCATCATCTACCCAATGTTCATTGATCTAATGTATGTGATGGGAAACTTATCTCAGTTAACTCGTAGCAAGGATGTCGGTGATCATTATGGACAACTTACCTTGGTCGAGTTCCCTTTTTACTTAATACTTGGTTGACCTTCCTTTTTAACTAATTTACAAGACCACAAATGGATGTTTTCACCATAGCGTACACTCATATAGACCCTCACATGCCTACACACTTACACCCACTTAGGGAGACACACACACACACACACACACACACTCATTCACACATTCACACACACACTCATTCACACATTCACACACATCCACAAACACTCACACTTACACACAACAACAAAATCACACTTATATTCATCCACACACATCCACACACACTTACAGACATCTACAGAATCACACTTATATTCACTGACACACATCTACACACACATGCACATATTTATGCACCTACACATACTCACACTAATGCGCACAAATAGACTCACACACACATACACACACACACACCCAACCTTATACTTTTTCTCAGATATTGACACCTACACATAGACACACTTATACTTAGAGTTGGACATACGCGTACACACACATGCTCACATTTTCTCTCATACACACACATACCTACACTTATGTGTATTCCCATTCTCCCTCTCTCTCGGCTATGGTGAGATCATCAACTAAATAAGACTCAAGGTCCATTGACACTTCACCTTTATCTTGCATGAAATCCGCCAAGATTAGAAAGTAGACCATCAAAATGAAATGATGAGAGTTGAAGTCAACCAAGAAAAGCGGACCATGATGAATGTTATTCTAGTGGAGCATAGTCTATTGGACTATGGTCTAGTGGAGTAATAACTGAATTGTGGTCTAGTTGACCAAAGTCTAATGTATCAAGACATAGAAAAAGCACATAACTTCATGCAAAAGGTTTTTTGTATCTGTGAAAGATGCACCCAAAGGAGGACGTGGTGTGTGCAAACAATGCCTCTTATCCTATCATTGGAATAGAAGAAATTGAACTTAAGATTGCAAATGGAGGTGTGATTCTCTTGAAAAATGCATTGTATGTACCGGATATAAAGAAGAACTTAATTTCAATTTCGTTGATTGCCAAAGCCAGACTTCATGTACACTTTGTTGATGATAAATGTATGGTTCATGTTTTCAGCAATGGTGATATTATCATGATGTCTGGTACATTATGTAATGGTTTATATCGCATGGATACATACAAGAGGGCTACCTCAAATGCCTTGGTTTTTCATACTTCTTACGTGGCTAAAATGGAGCTTTGGCGTGCTCGTTTTGGTCATTTGAACTTCAATAGTTTGGTTTACTTGCAAAACAAGGACATGGTTATTGGTTTTACAAAACTTGAGTCCATTGAAAAACATGCATGTGAAGGTTGCATTCTTGAAAAATGCATCATGCTTCTTTTCCAAAAGATAGTCATACACACACTATAAGAAAATTGAAGCTTGTTCATAATGATGTATGTGGTCCCGCCAAGACTCCGTCTTTTGTGAATCATGTATATTTTTTTACCTTCATTGATGATGCTACTTGTCATACATGGGTGTATCCTATGAATGCAAAGAATGAGGTTTTTTCTTGCTTCAAAGCATTTTTAGCTATGGCTGAAAGTTTTTCTTCAAACAAGCTTTTGATTCTATGCACGAATCGTGGTGGTGAATACATGGCAATGGTTTTCTTTGTGAAAGAGGTATTTTACACCAATGTATAGTTCCATATACACCTCAGCGAAATTGTGTTGCCAAGCGCAAAAATAGAACTCTCCTTGAAATGGAACGATGTATGGTTAAAGCATTGAGAGTCATCACTCCTTATGAGGCCTTGAATGGACATAAGCATATGGTTAATCATATGCGCATGTTTGGTTGTTTGGCATATGCTCTTATGCCATCACAACAATGTCACAAACTTGACGAAAAGGCAAAGAAATTTATATTTGTTGGTTATAGTGCTGAAAGTAAGGGATATCATTTGTACCATCCATTGAAGAACACAATTATTATGAGTCGAGATGTGGTATTTGCTGAAAATTCAATTTTCCTTCTACTTGAATGCAAAAAACACCCAAAAGTTAGCTCACAAGATGTGTTTGATACACTTATGCCTTTGTTCCAAAATGGTGCACTTGATTATGGCCATGTAGAATGGTCAATTAGGGCTCAAAGGGCTAAACAATTCCAGCTAAGTAGAGCTGAAAATGTAGAGAATTTCTAGCTAAACATGGCTGAAATTTTTCAACAAAAAGTTATCGAAAATGCAAGAAATTTTTAGCCACATATGGCTGAACATTTGCAGCAAAATACGATTGAAAATGAGCATGAAATTCAGCCCACACATGATATGCATGTTGATGACGTATTACCACATGTCTATCAAGAGTGCACAAAATATGCCAAAGTAACTTAAACAAACTTTGAAGGACAACAAATTGAGTGCACCTTTGTTTGGTAGAACAAGATCAAGCTCTCACCATGCATCAAGTAATTTTGTGGATTATTCTCTTATTGCAACATCATGTAATGAAGAGCCACTTACTTTTGAAGATTCATGTGATGATCCAAAATGGATAAGTGTTATGCAATTAGAAATGGATTCCATACATAGGAATGGTACTTGGGAGTTATGTGAATCGCCAAAAAGAAAAAATGCCAAAATTTGATGGTAGCATTGATCGCTACAAAGCTAGATTGGTTGCCAAAGGATATGCACAACAATATGGCATTGACTATGAGGGAAACTTTTTCACCTACTTCACGCATGACTAGCATTTGTATCATGGTTGCATTGACTACCCATCAAAATTGGAAAGTACATCAGTTAGACATAAAAATAGCTTTCGTGAATGATGATTTGCAAGAAGAGGTCTATGTAAAGCAACCTCCTGGATTAACCATGAAAGGGAAAGAGCATATGGTTTGTCACTTGCATAAAGCCTTGTATGGTCTCAAGAAAGCTCCATGTGCATGGTATGATAAAATCCATAAGCACTTCATTGTTCTTGGCTTCACATGTAGTCCAATTGAAAGCACACTTTATGTATGCAAAGATGGGACTGATCTTATAGTGCTTGTTCTTTATGTCGATGACATACTCTTGACTAGGTCATGTGATGCAAAATTTGACATTCTTATGGCTGATTTGCAACATACTTTGATATCACTTATCTTGGTCTTTTGAGCTACTATCTTAGCATCCAATTTGTACCCGTTGAAGGGGGAATTGGTATGCATCAAGCAAAGTATGTTGAAAAACTACTTCAACGTTTTGACTTTGAGGATTACAAGCTAGTTTCCACACCAGTTAAGAGAGGATTCAGGTTCTCAATTGAGGATTCCATTGATGCATTTGACACTTCTCATTATCAGGAAGCTATGGGATGTCTTATATATGCATGCAACACAAGGTCAGATATCCAGTATGCAGTTTCCCAATTGAGTCGATCATGCATAGCCCTGACAGTAAGCATTCGTAAGCAGTGAAATGTGTGTTTAAATATGTCAAAGGCACTTTGAGTCTAGATCTCTTTTATGGAAGAGATATTCGACCATGCTTGCATGTTTTTACAGATAGTAATTGGGCTGGTTGTTATGATACTCGTGTGTCCACTAGTGGCAATTGCTTATTCCTTGGAGACTCATGCATACCTTGGTTGAGGAAGGAGCAACCTATAGTGGCGACATCGAGTTGTGAAGCTGAAGATAGGGAAATTTTCAGAGCTACAATGGAGTGTATATGGCTGAGATGCCTATTGATGGATCTTTGCATGGAGATTCATGCTACTATGCATATTCTCACTAATAGTCAGAGTGCATTGGTTGTTGCATGAAACCCCGTGTTTCATGCACAAACCAAACATATTGAGGTCCATTATCACTATGTGAGAGAGAAGCTTCATGGAGGAGATATTGATTTGGTATATGTACCTGCACAAGATAATGTGGCAAACATATTCACCAAAGATCTTCCACGAGAAAAGTTTGAAGTTTTTCGCAAAGCTTTAGGCTTATTACCTTGTGGGGATTGATCTATCACCTCCCTCTATGTGTGCACATCATTCTCTCCAAGGGGGGTTTGTTACACTTATGTGTTTCTCGAGTAGGTTTGATGTGAACATTTTCCCTAGATATGGGCACTTTTTACTCTAGTTCTGACTAGAGGCTTTTTCCCCATGTTACCACATACTTTATACACTCATATGTGGTGGTACTTTGTACTTCGGGATATTATTCAACTCTTACTTTAGTTCTGGACATCATCAATAGAGAGAGCTACTCTAGCCATTCATCTTCTCCATGTGGCTTGTTGGGTTTGTGCTCCTTGTGTGTGGTTCTCGTGTGCCTCTCTCGCACTTCTACACACACCCAACAAACATGCCATCAAATAGAACAATGTTATTTTGTACAATGTTATTTGATATGTGGCATAATAGAATTGGAGATATCAACCAAATAGACTTAAGATAATGTAATCGAAAGAACTTGTAAAGTGGAAAAAATGATGAAAGTATGTAAAGCTCATCAATATAAGAAAAACTCAAGACATACATTAAAAAAACGAAAAACAAAAAATCCACTTGATTTCTTACATTCATATGTATGAAAATAAAAAAGCCAAGAATCGGGTTGAAAGCGAATAGGGACGTACATAAAGTTTTAATGTGTAGATGTTGGTGGTGAAAAATTTTCCCCAAATATCAATAGATATTTGGATCATCATAGAGTTTGGAGACAATTGACTTGAATGTATATGTGAAAATAAAATTGAGTGGTTGAAAGAAAGAATAGATACATTGTTGAAAATTTCATGAGTATTCTTAAACATGAAAGACGTGTTGGAATACTTTTTGGTAGAGGTAGTACATGTAGTTATCTACATTATGAACAAATCATCTACAAGTTCTATTCATAAAGTAGTTTGATCTTTCGTTTTCATTGGTTATATATAGGTGTGAAACAAGTTTTGAACTAAGTTGGATCCAAAGACAAAAACTATAGCTCTAATAAATTTCAATAAAATAAAAAACACATTTTCATTACAATCCTAGTACAAGGGAAATTCAGGTGAGAGAGGATATTCTTTTCACATGTTGGTATAGAAGTTAAAGAGCTGGAGATTGATATTGAGAAAGATAAAGTTGAACATAAAGAACAACAATAGAAATCTTCTGTGTCGACCATACCTAAAGAAAGCTTTAAAAACACGTAGAAAAGTGAATTCATGGACTAGAAGACAAAGGTCAAATTATGCATAGCTAATGGAACAAGTGTAGTAAGAATAAACAAACATAAGAAAATATGGAACAATAAATTACAAATTTCTATTTGTCTAAAAGTTAGTCAAGTGGTGATGAAAGTTTTTCAAATGAGTTTGGTGTACAAAAGCATGAATGTTTGTTATTCAAAAATCACAAGCAAGGAAGGGTGCACCAAGAAGTGATTTTAACACAAGCAATATAAGTTTATTTTTGAGAATCATCACTAACTACTATATGTGTCATATTCTTTTGAATAGTAGCTAGAGGATTCACATCCTCTAAAACAATTCTTCTCAGTTCAACCTCCTTTATGCGTTCATGCTTCTTACACTCATTGATAATGACCTAAGTATTTCTAATCATGTAGTGTGTTTCATGATACAATCAATAATATCCAAACTACCCATTAGTTTCATATTCAATAAAATTGTATCTTCTAGACATAGGATCAAGTTTTTGTCTAAGAACCTTCGAGACATGAACATATGATCCACATTCAAACACTTGATGGTGATCATAATGTTGTACCTCCACAATCCATAGCTCTTGTGGCACTTTCAAATCTTTGGAAGTCCTACATGAATAAAAATAACTATTGCTTCTTCCCAAAATGTTTGAGTGAGATTTATATGAAGTAAAATAGAAATTCCTCGATTTTAAGAATTCTATTCATCCTTTTAGCTACAACATTTTGTACTAGGTATATGGATTTGTATGCTCTTTATAAATTCCTCTGGGAAAAAAGAAATGGTTGGACTCATGAGAAGTACACACTACATGTAGTGCCTTAAACATCAAGCCCTTTTTCGTCCTTATCATAGCAAGTCATTTCTTGAAAGTGGGAAAAACATCATCCTTTAACTTTATAGGAAATATCTTGACTTTCCTGGTAGCATCAATCAATGAAAGTGACAATATAAAGCGTTTCATCTAGTGATCTAGTGGGTACTAGATCAAAAACATTTGCATAGATGAGATCTCACAAGTGAATGGAAGACTCCAAGTGTGCTTTATATTAATTTCTAGTTTGTTTAGCAAAGAATGGGAAATTAAAAAAATGAGAATACAAGTAAGTAGTAAGAATGTGACTGTCTATAGGACCCTAAAAACCATGTCGTAAAGCAATCATAGGTTGCTCAATAACAACTAATAAGTGTCCATTCTGAGATACAAATAAAGGATAAAGTAAACTAACTTTTATTGCCTTTATAAATAACCATGTTTCTTTCAATATAGAAAAGGACTAAGCATAGAAAACCAAATTGTATCTAATATAATCAAACTCATCAATCATCATCAAACTTTTTGAATCTTCAAGAACATAATGAACATTATGTATAGTAAAGTTTTAGACACCTACATATTAAACAAGTACATCATCAATACCAACCATAGCACACTTTAAGAGTCTCCAAGATTGACTATTCAAACAAAATTTGCTTCATAAAATATGGAACCATGAACTATGTGGTGTGACCTATAATGAAGCACTCCAATACAATAATCATGTAGGAGGAAGAGAGTCAATCATGAGAACCTCAACAATTGTAGTACTATCCAATTTCAATACATGAACATCATTAGAAATGGTACTGGGTTTTCTCTATCTTTACAAATGAAGGAGGCAGATATACTTCTTTAACATCCCATAAGCATTATCTTTTCCTTTGAAATTCTTGATGCACCCTATTCTTTTTTTAGGAGGCCTTTCTTGTGACAATAAAAGCATTCAGTATTTCTCTTATGAGAGTGGCTTCAAATGTTAATTTGACTACCATCTTTGTATCGGTTCTTGCTTTCACCACATTGCTAGTTATTTCCATGTCTAAAATCACAAAAATCCTATGCATCTCCACTATATGTGGAAACCTTAGAATCCCTATAAAGTTTTCGCTCAAAAAAGCACTAGTACTTTCCATGAGGTGCATTTTTACTAATGAATATGCAAAGTGTAAACCCATGAGGGTGGTAGTGTAGATAACAAGAGAACTTCCTTCATCCCATTCCATATTGATCTTATATGCTTGCAATCGGAACATAGAGCATCAAACTCATTGAGATGAGTAGTCACATCATCTTTGTCTTTCATACCTAAATCATAGATCTTTCTCATGCAGCAAACTTTGTTTAAAGTAGTGTTCTTTTTATGTGTTGCATAACCTTTGTCAAAACTCCTCTATGTTCACAATACAATGGTGTAAAGTATACATTGTCTAGCATATGCAAGTTTATAAGTTGCATAGCCATCTAACCAATCTCTTCCTAGTCATCATCATCATCATCATCAACATCAATAAAAATATGCTTCTTTGCAAGACCACCAATGGACTTCCATCGTCTCCTTTGAATCAAAACATCATGTATCTGATTCTTTCATGAGGCAAAATTAGATCCATCAAATGTACAAATTTCATAACTAACTTTGCCTTCACACCATTCCTATATCCACAAGATATTTTTGAGATTTTTAATATCATGATGTAAATAATCTCTTTGGTAGCACTGATGTGCTATGTTAACTTGTTTGTTTAATCTGTTATCGATTCTAGGTTCTTGGGATGATTAGGGGTCTGTAAAACAGAGGCCCTGTTTATATTTTCCCAGATTCTACCAGTTCAATTATATATTACTTCACAGACTTAACGCGTTGAATTAGAGTATCCTTCAACAACTATCTGGTTGTGGATTACAACATACTTCAACACAAGACAGTTAACTTCGCATTGTAATGCTCTTCACCACCAGACACATAAACACGCACTTCATCCCGTCACCGAAATATCACTTAACTTAATACTTCATCAAACTTAATACAGTGCTAAACTTAATTAACAGAGAGATAAACACTCAGAGTAATCAGAACACTGTGCTACACTCCACTTCTGGCATTCACTCAGACCATCGTCTAGCGACGACTACCTTCTATTTCACGCACGCTTCCTTTATTAATCAAAAGTTACAATTGTTGCGCTATGCCCTTTCGGTATGCATGCGACTTTTCATATTACATTCCGGAGGCTCACACTAGCACTCACGGTTGGACTCGAACCCAAAAGGTAATTACAAAATTCAGGATTCATCAATGATACCCTGTACATACATAGAGCGAGCTAACTTAAAGGTTCGGGCGATCTTCTGTTTTAAAGACCCTAGCATATTTCGCAAAATATCGGGCTCAATAAGCTGCACATCAATTTTAAAGACTCAGTCTGAGTTTTCAAAAATGCTTCCTTTAAATAGAAATCATTTGCTAAAGCAGAATCTCTATGCAGCTTCATTTCGGCAACTTCTGCATCAATTCTAGATAATCTTTCAGCTTGAATGCCCAGTTGCTTTTCCCAGCGGTCGAGTTCTTGAGATTGGAATTGCATGGTCTTGTAAAAATCTTCTCTCTCTCTTTGAACAGCTACAATTTCCTTCTTTAACTGGAGAATCTTGGAAATTTCTGTAGATAGCTCTTGATCTTTTTGGAACAGCTGCTCAGTAACTTTATGTAATTCAGCTTTCGTTTTAAGGACATTGGCGACGAGCAACTGTGAAGCTTCTTCTAGAACACTAAGCTTATCCCGCGTATTATGAAGCTCGTTTCCTAATGCAGTCATAGCATCCTGCTTGTCGACAACCTCTTGCTTTAATCCATTAATCTCGGTGTCCTGGTTGGCAATAATACGATCTTTCTTTGTCAGCTTTTCCTGCAATATCTGAATTTGCGTTTGCAATGAGTGAATATCTATTTTGGCTTCAAGAAGTTCTTCTTGGAGAGGTGCGATATCAGCTTCCAGAAGGTCTACTTTGCTCTGTAGCTCCTGTCGAATGGTTTGTGTGGCCGTCTTCAATTGTAGAGGTAATTGCTAGGATAATTGAATCAAGAACTCACCCATAGATGCCAATTCAGTGAACATAACCGAGGTGGGGAGAGAAGAAGTAGGCTGCGATGGTTGGGAAGATAGGAGGTGTGGAGACGAGGGTGAGAGTAGTCGGGAGAAGACAGTATTTTGGACGAGGCTTCTCGGATTGCAGTTGGAGGCGAGGAGGGAGAAGGATCACCAATAGCAATAAGTGTGGTTGGAGGAGGAAGAGGAAGAAGGGGTGTCTGCACTAGGACAATGCCTATTTCTTATTGGAGTGGCGACAATACAGCGGCAATTTCGGTAATGGCCGCTGTTGGAGTTAGACGTCTACAGAAGCACGTGAACACCACAAGAAAGAAGAAGAAGCTTGGAGCACAACACACAAGACTGAATGTATTACTAGAGAATGTACAAAGATAAGTAGCCCATTAGGGCAATAGGCGTATATATAAGGGGGGGGGAAACCTCCTGCGGTGAACAAGGAGCTGGCACTCATGTATAAGGAAGTGCAAAGCTATGTGGAAATCACTACACGAAAGGAAGTAAGCCCAAAGCTTTGCAGAAAGCTTCAAACTTCTCTCTAGGTAGAGCCTTCGTGAAAAGGTCTGCAATGTTCTCCTGTGTGGGCACATATGCCAAGCTGATCTCCCCAGTAGAGAACCTCTCCCTGACATAATGATAATGCACCTCAATGTGCTTGGTGCGAGCATGGAACACAAGGTTCCTCGCAACTGCCAATGCGCTCTGACTGTCAGTGAAGATGGTGGTGATAGAGGACTGACCAACACCCAAATCAGCCATAAGGCATCTAAGCCACACACACTCAACAGTAGCTGTGAAAGCTGCCCTATACTCAGCCTCACAACTGGAAGTGGCCATAGTAGGCTGCTTCTTGCTCAACCAAGATATACATGAGCTACCAAGCATGAAGCAAAGCCATTAGTGGACACACAAGTGTCATAGCAACCAGCCCAGTCTAAGTCAGAAAAAGCATGCAAATCTGGCGGTAGTGATCCCCCCTTGGGATAAAACAACCCAAGTAGCCGAGTACCACTCAAGTAACGAAAGATGCGCTTAACCGCCTACCAATGCTTGACACCTGGGCAATGCATAAACCTGCTCATCTGTGAGACAACAAACTGAATATCTGGCCGAGTAATGCATAAGTAAATCAAGCATCCAACAGCCTGCTGATAGAGGACAACATCAAATGCATCTCCAACATCATGAAGACTCAATCGTAAATCTGTCTCCATAAGAGTGGCAATAGGCTTACAGTCTTCAAGGCCAAAACACTGCAATAATGTGTCAATATATTTCGTTCGACACAAAGCCAATCCACCATCAACTTGCATAAACTGAATGCCCAAATAGTGATGCAAATGCCCCAAATCAGACATCTCAAATAAGGCATGCAAATCAGCCTTGGCAATATGCTTCTCAATACGACCAGTGAGCAGCATGTCATCAACATAGACAACAATGATCAAAACCACATCATTAGCACGCTTAACATATAAGGTGCTCTCAGTTGGACTGTTCACAAAACCATGTGCAATCAGATAGGCATGTATCTTCTCATACCAAGCACGTGGTGATTGCTTTAAACCATATAATGCCTTCTTTAACATGCACACCTGGTTTTCATGCCCTTTCTGCACAAAACCACAGGGCTGAAAAACATATACTTCTTCATGCAAGTCACCATTCAGAAATGCAGTTTTAATGTCCAACTGATGTACATTCCAACCATGATGGGCTGCAAGTGTGCAGATGCTCCGAACAGTAGTCATACGACATGTGGGTGAAAAGGTCTCATCAAAATCAATGCCTCTTTCCTGTGCATAACCCTTTGCAACAAGCCTAGCCTTATACCTGTCAACTGTACCATCAGGTTTACGCTTCAGCTTGTATACCCACTTAGTACCAATGGCTTTCTTGCCAGGAGGCAAGTCACATAAAGACCAAGTACCATTCTTCATTATAGCATCATATTTAGATTGCATAGCAGCCATCCAATTTTTCGAATTTTGTGCTTCATCAAAAGAAACAGGCTCATTCTCATCACAGAGACTAGATGCAGCCATAGCATAGCAATCGGATGCAAAGGAGGCACTATAAGAGCCTGAACGAGTACGATATGACAAAGGTGCATCTAATTTGCTGTCACGCAAAGTCTGCACCAACCATTTTGGCATAGTTTTTGCCTTCTCAATATCATCTCTCTCATCAACAAGTGCATCATGTAAATCTGCATCAGAAATGGGATGATCTGCATCATTATATGAAATGTGCAAAGGCTGAGAAGTTGCCTCATTCAGACCAGCAGTAGACTGTCCACCTGTAAAAAGAGGCATCAAAGTATCATACATGTCTTTGGAGCTAACAGATGTCTTCTTAGTACATGAAAGCAATGGCTGAATAACATCTTCCACAAAAACAACATCACGGTTAACCAGAATGCGTTTAGTCTGTTGATAATACAGATGATAGCCTTTACTTTCAGAACTGTACCCAACAAAAATACATTTTATTACCTTATTATCCAATTTTCTGCGATGTTGTTCAGGCACTAGTGCATATGCCAAACAACCAAAAACCCACAGATGAGCAACAGATGGCTTGCGATCATGCCAAGCCTCATATGGAGTGATAGATTGCAGCGCTTTAGTGGGACATCTGTTACGTTCAGCAAATCCGTTTTGTTGAGGTGTATACGGCACTGTACACTGGTGTTTTATCCCACGTTCAGCCATAAATGCATTAAAATCAGAAGACATATACCCCCCCCCCTCGATCAGAATGGAGGGTTCCCATTTTACATCCTGATAGATTTTCAGCCAAAACCAAAAACTGTTTGAAGCACAAAAACACTTCGGACTTTGCCTTCAATGGATATACCCATGCATGCCTGGAAAAATCATCACTGAAAGTCAGGAAGTAAAGATAGTTTCCGAAAGAAGGTGTCTGCATAGGACCACAGACATCACTATGTACAAGCTGCAATTTCTGTGTAGCCCGAACTGAACCATCTTTTGGAAAGGAGGAACACTGCATTTTGCCCAAAATACAGCCTTCACATACATGTTTTCGAGGTGCCTCAAGCTTGGGCAAAGAAGACACCATATCAGATTTCTGCAGGCGTAGCAAACTAGCAAAATTTAGATGACCAAAGCGTGCATGCCAAAGCTTTGCATCTGACATAGCCTGAGAATCATGAACTGCACATGCTGAATCATTCACAGATCTTTCATAGTCTATGAGCTTATACAGCCCACGACATAAAATGCCAGAAGCAATAATAACATCGCCATTTGACAAATAATGAACTGTACATCTGTCATCAACAAATTTCACAACCAAGCCAATCTTAGCGAATGCAGAAACTGATAATAGATTCTTCTTGATCCCTGACACAAATAAAGCAGATGACAAGGTGAAAGAACTACCATCAGTAGTAGTCAGAATGATCTTACCAACTCCCATAACAAGATAAGAGGAGTTGTTGGCACATGTGACAGTATTCCCTGTAGGGGAAGGCTCGAGTGAAGAGAAGAAACTATTTTGCGAGGTAATATGTTTGGTCGCTCCACTATCAAAGTAGCAAACATCTGAGTCCACTGCAGACATGCACTGCTCATGAGAAGATGGGTCAAAACTGCAAACAGTAGTAAACGCCCATTCTTCTTCCTGCACAAGATTAGAAGACCCTATTTTTGGTGTAGAGGCTTCTACAACAACCATTCTAGCCTCCTTTTTCTTTGCCTCTTTTGCAACCAGTTTTGGATAGTTCTTTATGATATGATCATTCCCTTTACTTGCAAAACAATTTCTGCTTTTTTGATTTCTTCTCATCTTTATCCTGATTCTTCAAATGTGCAGCATTTGCAAATTTCTGCTTACTAGTAGAAGAGCTCCATTTTCCTTTGCCCTTCTGACTAGCCAGGAAAGCTTGATCTACAACACACATAATGGACCTATTCTGCCTAGACTGATATTCCTGTAACAAAACAGAGACTAACTCCTCAAATGACAAGGCATTTGGATTGCCTTTAATCATCAATCGAAGAGTAGAAGCAAAACTCTGATATGAATCAGGAAGACCATTCAGAACGGTCTGCACAAGTGAGCTATCTGGTATAACCTCATCAACAGAAATCAACTTTTCCTTCAAGTCTTTGATCTTTGTTAGAAAACTCTCCATAGAATCACCTTCATTTATGTGGTCACTCTCCAATTGTTTTCGGAGGTAAGCAACACGAGCTTCATTCCTAGTCTGGTACAATGTGGTAAGTATATCCCAAGCATCCTTTGGTGTTCTGCAAGAGCGAATGTGAGGAATAATAGCACGTTTGACAGACAAAGCTATCAATGCATGTGCTTGAGCATCTCTGCCATCCCGACGAATTTGCTCTGTAGTAGGTGCAACAAAAACAGCAGCACGAACAGGAATATGCAGAATATCATCTTCGACACCATCTCCATCAGCTTCAGCACCTGTATTTGCGATACCTGTAGTCGCAGGTGTAACAGGACGTCTTTCAACATTTGCACAATGTTCCACAGTCCTTTTGCAACCAATACATGTCGCATCATATAAGCCCATAATGGGTAGTTGGTACCATCCAGCTTATCCTCAATAGCCAACATACGGAATACATCACTGCTTTCAGCCATGGCCGGTGACAAAAATACCTTGATGCAAAAAATTGACTGTATCTCAAAAAGTTGAACAGAACTGCCAAGACGAGTTTTGCTAAACCTGTAGCAGACTTCGAGATGCTTATACTAACGAATCAAAACAGGTATATACCTTTGGCACAAAAAGACAAAATAGCCTGCACAAGCGCTACGATAGTGCGTTCGGAGGCTGAAACGAGCTCAGATCGCGATTTCGGCACCACAGAACGAAGCTATTTTGATCTCTGAAACACCTTGAGTATGCTCACCAAATTTTGTGCGAATCTGAGACTGCAACCGGAGGAGTGTCGACGATGCCCTAGATGAAGCGGCGACGTGCTCTGATACCAATTGTTGGAGTTAGACGTCTACAGAAGCACGCAAACAACACAAGGAAGAAGAAGAAGCTTGGAGCACAACACACAAGACTGAATGTGTTACTAGAGAATGTACAAAGATAAGTAGCCCATTAGGGCAATAGGCATATATACAAGTCGGGGGAAAAAACCTCCTAAAGAGGGAAAAAAGTGCCCCGACGGTCCTAGAGTGTTCACACACATCACTACCTAAATATATCAACAACCGCTTCAGCACATGGCGGTTGCGTTATCGTGTCGGCTTGATCATCTGTTACTTTTGAGGGTGATAGATGACAAACAATGACAGTGGTATCTTCCATTGTCTCCTTCACAACCTCAGCATCCAGTTGGTTTGTTTCATCTCGCTGTGAAATCTCAGCTACATCTTCCATAATAACGTTTGGATCCTGCTGCTTACTAGGAGAAGAGGATGCAGATACTACCTATAAGGTCGTGGCCGTGTCATGAAAAATTTCAACCTCTTGAATAGCGGTTGATTCTTGCACTTGGCTTTGAGACAGGCTTTATGCGACTGCGCTTGCGTCGGAAGAAGTGGAGAAGATCTTCATCATCATCATCCTCTAGCATCTGTGTAGATTCCTCATGTAAGAGTAGAGTGTTTACTGGGGGTGGTTGCTCTGATTGAATCACCGAAAGAAGAAGGGTGAGAAGGTGCAGCAAACGAGTTCGAGGAATCTCATTCTTTGCTAGTTGTTTGGTAACTGCTTGGCATTCACGGTGAATGTGCTGGAAAAAGAAGGAGGTGAAGTTGACGACCTCTCGAGAGGCAGTGTCAATCATGGAGTAAAACATACATGATATGCCGTAAGTGCATTTTGGGAGGTTTAAGGAAGCTACTAGGAATTGGAGCGTGGTGCACTCTGGTTCTGGATGACATAGAATGGCAAACTCATTAGACGAGTGCCTGGGGAAAAGTTCCTTCATGGTTGCCATGGGAAGGAGAGGGCCATCAACCAACCCCTCCTGAGGGAGACGGAATCCCTCCGCGACGGTGCTGAGAGTAACAACGACACGAGGGTGCAAACATGCCAATGGCTAGCATTGTTTTGTAGTAGGCATGGTGGCTATGGCAAAGATTATCTGCGCACAGTAGGGATGACACTCCACTGAATGCCAAGGCAATTCAGTGAAGGCAAAGAGCCCGTGAGCACGCATGAACTCGCTCACGTCCGGAGCAAGTCCAGCACGAAAGGTGACAATATTTGCCAGGGCTTCCATAGTGCAAGTAGAAACACACAATAGCACATGGAATACACAGGTCGCAAGCACACAAGGACGCAATAGCGAATAACAATGCTAAGAATAGGATTCAGTAGAAATTTTCGAAGAATCATACGAAAAGAAACCTAATCATCACACAATTTTGGAAATATACAGGTATAATGGCGACATGCATGCATTAACAAAATCGGAGACACAGAAGGCGGCTACTAATCATGGTTAGATAAGAAAACGAAAGGATTACGGTCAATCAGTCAACCGGAATTACGTAAAGAGGACATGAATGTCGAGATAGAACAATGAGAAAAAAGGAGTTACAATACTGATCACGCGTCATGAGGAGGAAGGCAGTGGATAATAGGGACGAAGCTTCAATCCATTGATTGCCTTAGGAAGAAGGGTATCGGTTAAGGTGGATAACCGAAAAGTTGCTGGTCCCACTTGTTCGACAATGTGATATGGACAGAACCAACACAATTTAAATTTTTTGGCTGATCGGTTAGATTTAGCGTTATAAAAGAGCACTAATTGGTTGATGGTAAACACGGGGGTTTTAAGGAAACGATCGTGAGTTCTTGCTTGTCTGAGCTGAACTTCTTGCAACACGAGAAAACTCTCAAGGCGCTATTCATCCAGAGACCATAAAGCCGCCAATCGGAAAGTGAATGATTCTTCCGGTAGTAATTTCTGCTATAATGCCACTCGCAGACTAGGAACCACCAGTTCCATAGGAGCAATCGCCTCCAAACCATAAGCTAACTTGAAGGGCGTTGTTCCGGTCGCCACTTTATATGTTGTATGGTAAACCCATAATACGGCACGTAGGAATTGGTCCCATCTCTCTGGGCAATCTAATACCAGTTTCTTTAAGTTGTTCAACAGAGATTTGTTGGTGCTCTTAGCGAGTCCATTCACTCGTGGATAGTAGGGAGAACTGAATTTATGCACAATCTGGAAGGTTTTAGTAAGCACTTGCATTAATGTGTTTGCAAAGTGTGTACCTTGATCAGTCACAATTTCCAAAGGTAAACCATAGCGTGGAAAAATATCTTTCATCAAGGATTTAGCGATCGCAACCGCTGTGGCTGACCATAAAGCTCAAGCATCGACCCACCAAGGCGCATAATCCGTGCATGTAAGAATATATCTGTTACTGGTAAGTGTCGTAGGAGGTGTGATTGGTCCGATGAAATCCAAACCCCATTTCTGAAAAGGTTCGAGAGGCAAAACGGGTTGGAGTGGAAAGTAATATCTCTATAAAGGTTGACCCAAAACGCTGACACTCATTGCACTGGCGCACATATTTGGTCACATCATGGTACATAGTAGGCCACCATAAGCCACTCTGTAGAATCTTCTAGTGGATCAGGTCCATCGCAAAATGACCTCCGACAGGGGCCAAATGCGCCATTGTGATTACTGAACCAATTTCGTGTGATGGAACACATCTTAGCAGCACTCCCGAGTGATCCATGTAATATAACTGCCCTACAATTAGCCAGAATCATCGACTATACATGGCCAGTTTACGGCGAGTAGCAGGAGAGGTCGTGCCGGGAGGACATCCACTAGTCAAGAAAAGCATCAAGGTATCATAATAGGAGGAGAGTACCGGAAATTCATGCTGATCATCATGTACGGTCTCAGTGGCATAGATTGCATGTGTGGTATCATCAACTCCTTCTGGAAGTTCACCGGAATCCAACCGAGATAGAAAATCAGCAACTGCATGTGCGGCCCCTGGTCGATGTACTACTGAATAATCAAACTCTTAGAGCAACAAGACCCATCTGGCTAGTCTTCCTCCCAAATGCTATTGGTGAACAAGGTACACCAAAAAGCCGCATGATCAACATGGAAGGTAAAGCGGCATCCCAGTAAATAATGCCGGAATTTCATCACCGAATATACTAAACCGAGACATTCACGTTCAGTGACTGAATAATTTCGCTCCGCCAGAGCTAATCTGCAACTCACATAATACACTGGACGAAACCATTTTTCTGTCTGTTGCATCAGCACACTGCCAATTGCAATGTCAGATGCATCCACAAAAACATGAAATGGCAATTCCCAATTTGGCGCTTGTAAAATAGAAAGCTTGTGTTAACAGTGATTTCAACCGATCGAAAGAGCATTGACATGCCTCAGTCCATTCAAACTGTCGAGGAGTACTGGTTATCAGTTGATTGAGTGGCGTGGCCAGATGAGCAAGCCACCGTAAATGTCGTCCATGCCACCGGATTTGTCCAAGAAGCACATCACTTCTTTGGGTGTCGTGGGAGCAGGTGCCTCCAGTACAGCCTTCACCTTATCTGGATCAACTTGAATCCCTTGTTTTGAGATAATGTGTCCTAGCAACTTGCCGCAAGATACCGAGAACACCGATTTATTTGGGTTTGAGCACAAACGGTATTCTCGACACTTTGAAAAACAGCACCGTAAATGGTACAGATGCGTCGAAGTATCATCGGATAAAGAGAAGTCATCCAGGTAAACTCTCATGAATGTGGTTAGATAAGGAGAGAAAATTTCCTACATACAGCGCTGAAACATACTTGGAGCATTTCACAGACCAAACCACATCACTGTACACGCATAAATGCCCCAATTGGTTATAAATGTTGTTTTTGGAATGTCCTTCTCTGCCATTCGTACTTGATTATAACCGCTATATCCATCCAAAAAGGAATACATCTCGTGACTTGCCACATCATCTAACATTGTGTCCAAAAACGATAGAGGGGATGGATCAGGTACTGTTGCTACATTTAATGTTCGATAGTCCACACATATCCATAATTGCTTATTCTTCTTAGGGACTATGACAATGAGGGAAATCCACTCCGCATGCTCGATCGGGACAATAAACCCAACCTTCAGCAATCCATCCAATTCTGCTTTTACTTGGGCCGCATAGTGAGGATTCATTCTATAACTGGGTTGTTTAATAGGCCGAGCATCTGGTTTCAGCATAACCCTGTGTTGATAGATATGCGGGTCCAACCCTTTCATATCTCGATAATCCCATGCAAACACATCAGAGAATTCACGTAGCAACTGCAGCAAGTTATCTTGGAAAGTCTCTGGTAGTCCCGCCTTGATCTTCATTGGCTACAGATTAGTTTCATCACCTAAATTACAGGTAACCAATTGGTCTTCCGATACGTAGAACTGCTGGGTCATTGTCAAATCATCAACTGGCTGAAGCAATTGTTGGAGCATTGTATCATCCAAGGTCTGTGCTGCACTTTGTTCAGGCGCTTCGGTCAGTGGTACGATTGTACAGGCGGTCGGACTCCAGTTATATTGTTTGTAAGTCCACAGTGCCGAGTGCCAGTAGATCCTTGTTGACTTGAAGAAAAACTTCCTCTTCATCATCTGAAAGACCATCCAGCATGTGGATAGGTCCGACTACATATGGTCGTGCATGCAAGTCAGAAGGCTTCATGTCGTCTAGTCGAACGACATATTTACGGTGGTTATTCTTAAAAATGATTTCATGCACTGACCAATCCTGAACTACCTTAGCTTGCTTTAACCATGGTCGTCCAAAGAGCAAGTTATAGTCAAGACTGGATTCGGGTAATTCCAGAACAACAAAGGTCATTTTAAATACAGCTCCTTGAAGAGTAATATGAATATCGCATACTAATCCAACCGGATGAACTCGGGATTGATCGGCCATTCGCACAAAAAACTAGACAGGTTCAATTTGTGTCCATCCCATCCTTTGACAAAGCGCTGCTGTTGCAATGTTTACACCGGACCCTCCATCAATTAATACTTGAGTGATCTTGTGATTCTTATACTAGACTATAATTAAGGGCACCACACGATCCACCGTCGGATCAAGTTCAGGCTGAATTGTGGTTGTCGAAGGAGCACATGAAGGTCCTGGACTGACCTGTTGGTGGAACTGTTGACACATGCTAGGAACCAAAGCCAATAGTTATCCCAATGGCAGTGTAATAGACGCCTTGGATAAGACATCCCATACCGGATCAAATTTTGCTGTTTCCAGTATGCTGTCCGATGGGGACTCCGGTACTATTTGGGTCAGATTTTTGCCTTCCGGTGCTGCCTGCAGTATGCTTTGCTTCATCACTAGAACTGGGTAAGGAAAAATAATTTGTTCCTGGGTTGCCCACTTGCTTGCTTTAGTAAACACCTTCTGTTGTTCACGAATTCCAGGTTCAAAAATCTTCTCATCTGGTTGTAACTGCTTTCCCGAGCGTGTTTGTACCGCTGCTGTTTAGGTGTCGACTACTGAAATGTACACCATGTTCGCCATAGGATGTTGTCTTTCCTTTTTCCTTTTGTCATACTCAGTCGTATCTTTACAGTACCTGCGGATATGCCCTATTTCATCGCAAAAATGGCATTGAGGTGGTGGAGGTGCACCTTCACTTTGTTGGGGTGGTCGACGTCTTCGGTAGTACCGCTTTTATACCTCTGATAGTAGTAAGCTTCCGATACCACCTGTCTCCCACAGCAAAGACTCGAACCTTATCAAGCCTGCGGAAATTCGCTGCACCACCGAATTAGTGTTAAACTATAGTGATGTTAGAACACCTCTATAATCAACAGTAGCTTAACAGGGCTTCTGCCACTCAAACTCTATTAGACTGTGCTTTGAATTCTCTTGGAATTCCACCGGAACTTCACCGGACTGTTACTGGACTGTCACCGAAATTTACCAGAATCTTACCGGAATGATCTTCAAATCTGTTCGTAATTGCTTCAAATGTTTATACGTGAAATAAGGAAGTGATGAGTGAAATTCCCTTACTGACAGAACTCTTCCTGAAGTTTAGAGAAAAAAAAACTTCATCAGTTCAGAGTGCTATTTTCGGTCCGACTTTGTACTGTTTGTACATATCCATTTCACCAGAAACTTTGATCCGTATAAAGTAGAGACTTCTAGCTACAAGATAAGCTATGTCTTATACAAAACTCTATATTATTCTGCGAGATATACTTCATGGTTCTTCCCAAAAAACACGTTTATTGAGTAAAGCGTAAGTGACCGAAAGTACGTATACGGTGAAACTGTAACTGTTAACTAACTTTAACCGTAACATAGAATATTCAAAATTCTACTCATACGAAGAATGCACGCAGAGCTTCCACATGAACATGTGTTTTCTATTAGAGAAGATGTGTACAAACAAGCTTGGCCTCTTCTTGCTCAAGCTATAGAAACTCTCCTACACTGAGTAGTTTCTTATTACCATCTCTCTCAGATGAATACCTGACATTTTAGGTTTCTGTTATTCATCTTTACATACACGATCTATGGCATCTTCTATACTACATACGCGATCTCTGGCATCTTCTTTCTCTCTCTCTATCTGTATATCTGTATCTCTGCGTCTCTGTGCATCTGCTATATTTCATCTCTCTCACTTGCTCGATTCTTGATTGATATATATATAGTCTTCATTCTTCCACGCTCTTCCGTGCCTTTCACTTTCGGTATGCTCCACGATCCTTCTTTATGTGCGTTATGCGCACTCCCCTATTCACTACTCTGTTACACGTCGTGTTCTCATATTTACAATTCTTGATTCGGTTTTCTGATTCTGCACGTAGTTCGGTCGTGCTCCTTTTTTTTTTTTAAATTCTGCTTCTCTTTGTCTTTTCTTTTTTTTTGTCTGGATGCCAAATTAGGGAGTGCTTCTTCAACAGCTCCCCCTCAATCACTAATTTGCATCTTCCGGTCTTCATATATCTTTCTTTCTTTTATACCTGCCTTTTCTTTGAATCTGTTTATCTTTGTTCCATCCAAACTCTTCGTCAGCATATCTGCAATCTGATCTTTTGTCGGGGTGTATACAATTTCTAACTCCTTCTCCATTACCTTTTCCCTCAGGAAATGATACTGAATTTCTATGTGTTTTGTTCTTGTGTGAAACACCGGATTCGCTGCAAGATATAGAGAGCTCATATTGTCTCCATGTATAATTGGTATACCTTGATCAATGCCCAAGCTTTTGAGCAAGGTCTGCATCCATATCACTTCTTTAGCTGCTTCTACCAGTCCTTTGTATTCAGCTTCTGTTGATGATAAAGCCACTGTGTGCTGTTTCTTCGAGCACCAGTTTACTAGCTTATCTCCTAGGTATAACATATACCCATGTGTCGATCTTCTGTCATCCTGGTTACCTGCCCAGTCTGAGTCACTGTAGGCTCTCAAATTTATATCTGACGTATAAGGATAGTATAATCCTTCCTTAATAGTTCTCTTTATATATCTGAGAACTCTTTGACCTGCAATCCAATGTGGGTCTTTCGGACAATGCATAAACTGTGATAAAACTCCCACTGCATAACTCAAGTTAGGTCTCGTTAGTGTAGCATAAATCAAACTACCTACTAACGACTGATACTTTGTCATATCTTTGTAATCTGTGCCATCATATTTACTGAGTTTGTGATTGGCTTCAAGTGGTGTTGAAGCTTCTCTGCAATTCTGCATATCAAATTTCTTCAATATATTCAGAAGATACCTTTCTTGTGATACATATACGCCGTGGTCTGTATAAGTGACTTCCATTCCAAGAAAGTATGACAACTTTCCTAGGTCACTGATCTTAAACTCCTTTTCAAGCAGTTTCTTCACCTCTGTGATTCTTGCATCTGAGGTACCTGTAATTATTATGTCGTCTACATAAATGCAAATGTAGATCATTCCTTCATCTGTTCTTTTAATGAGTAGACTTGCATCTGCCTTTGAACTTTGGTATCCAAGTTCGTTTAGATACTTCACGAGTCTGTAGTTCCAAGCTCTTGGAGCTTGCTTTAGTCCATAAAGTGCTTTTCTTAACCTGCACACAAATTTTGGGTATCTGGAGCTTAAAAACCCTTCAGGCTGCTCCATGTAAACATCTTATATATATCCGTTCAAAAATGCATTCTTGATGTCTAGCTGACTTAGCTTCCATCCTTTTGATGCTTCTATAGCAATTACTGTCCTTATGGTTGACATCTTTGCCACCGGACTAAACGCCTCGTCGTAATCTATGCCATGCATCTCAGCATAGCCTTTGACTACCAGTCTAGCCTTATATCTGGCTATCCTTCCATCTGCAAGTTTCTTAACTTTGAACACCCATTTATTTCCAATTACTTTCTTACCATTTGGTTTTGGAACAAGTTCCCATGTCTTTTTCTCCTCTAGTGCAGTGAACTCTTCTTCCATTGCTTCTTCCCATTGCTTCTTTCCTTTAGCTTCAGCATAGCTCTGAGGTTCTTCATCATCTTTGACCATATATGCATAGTCTTTCTGAGTTATATACGAGGTATCATAGGAATACCTTTCTGGTTGTCTTCTATTCCTGTTTGACCTTCTTGGTTCAAACTCTTCATGTGTATCTATATACACATCTTCATCAAATCCCTGTTCATCTTTGTTTCTTATACCTGATCCGATCCTGGACGTACTCGCCTGCATATAGTCTTCATCTCTATCCACCTGCACGATTGATTTCCCTTTCTCTTTTCTTCTTACTTCTTCTTCAAATTCTTTCGATGTGTGACTTTGATCTGTATACCAGCTTTTCTGTTCATCAAACGTAACATCTCTTGAAACAATAAACTGCTTAGTTAGAGGGCTCCATAACCTGTAACCCATCTATCTTTCATCGTATCCGACGAACACATATTTTTCTGCTTTCGATTCAAGCTTATGTCTGAGTTGAGACGGTACATAAGCATAAGCGACTGATCCAAACACTTTGCAGTGATCAAGTGTTGGCTTCTTTCCCCACCAAGCTTCATAAGGGGTCATTCCATCTAAAGCTGTACATGGTAATCTGTTTACCAAGTATGTCGCTGTGTTTATGGCTTCAGCCCAAAGATAATTTGGACAACCCTTCTCGTTTAACATGGCTCGTGCAAACTCAACTAGAGTTCGGTTCCTTCTTTCTGCTACTCCGTTTTGTTGCGGTGTATACCTGCAAGTTATTTCTCTTTTGATACCTGCCTTCCAAAGATAATCATTGAAATCTTGGGAGAAGTATTCTCCCCCTCCATTAGACCTCAGTCTCTTAAGTTTTCGTCCTGTGAGTCTTTTAGCGTATGCATGAAAATGCTTAAAGGCTTCAAATACTTTTGATTTTTCTTTTAAGACATATAACGTTATCCATCTTGTAGCATCATCAATTAATAGAACATAATACCTAGATCCACTGATTGATCCTTCTTTTGTTGGACCCCATACATCTGTATGTATGAGTTCAAGTACTCCATCATGTTTGAATCCTTTCTTCTGGAAAGGTAACCTGTGGGCTTTTCCCATCTGACATGCTTCGCATTTGTGAATCATATGTTGATTCTGTACATTCGGTAATCCCAGTACTGACTGATTTGCTATCATAGCTTTAATTCCTTTTTCATTGAAATGACCTAATCTCTTATGCCAGAGATCAAGTTCTGTAATTACCTTTTCGCCATGTGTGAGCAACGCTTGGCCAATGTTCCCTTGTACTCTTAAAGTAAAGAGTCTGCCTTCTTTCTTACCAGAAACGATATGATGATATCCATTCTCGGGATCTTCTACAAATACTCCTATATTTGTAAATCTGACCTGAAAACCTTTCTCAACTATTTGTCCCACGCTAATCAAATTTTTTGGTATTGTCGGAACATATAAAACATTGGTTAGCAAATCTGCTCCACTCTTGCATTTCACTTTTCCAATTGAATGAACACTATGTCTTGTATTGTCACCTGTTTGAACAGTGTCACTGGAACTACCTTTTTCCAATTCTGACATTAGTTCTATATTTCCTGACAAGTGATTAGAACATCCAGAATCAATGTAAAATACCTTCAGGTCTTCGTTATCTGATGTGTTGATTGAGTTCATCATCAATGACGTGTGACTTTCATTCTGAGTGTCATTTGCGTAGTTGTTGTAGGTGGTGTTGTAGGATTGATTTTGTCCCCAACTTCTTGTTCCACCTCTGCCATAGCCTCCTCTTTGGTTTTGTCTACCTCTTTGATATCTTCCGCTTCTGCCTCTGCTATTACTATTCTGATTTTGATTTGAACCTTGTTGATTATGCCAACAGTCATAAGCCAGATGATTACTTAGTCCACAAATCCAGCAAGCTTTCTTGTTGATATTCTGACTCCTTCTTCCTCTTCCAAAGCCTCTTGCTCTTCCTCTGCCGATGCCTTTGCCTCTAGCATAATAAACCTGAGAACTCGACTCTTCTTCATCTTTTAACATACCTTTATCTCCTTTCTTTTTGTTCTTCATGTACATTGCAGAGCTTTGTCCTTTATCTCCATCTCCTTTCAGGTCTTGCTCATATGTGAGCATCAATCCTAGCAACTGATTTAAATATGGAACAAAATGATTTAAAGAGAGTTCAGTTGAAAGTACAAAAGGTTTCCACCTTTCATCTCCTCTCAAACCTGTGAGCACTTGCGCTATCAATCTGTGGTCTTCGATATCTTCATTTATGGATCCAAGACTGTCTTCTAGATCCTTCATTTTAGTAACATAGTCACTAATGCTTTGATTCGACCTTTTTTTGAAGGATGTGAATTCGGACCATAAGCTAGCCTTCCTCGCTTTCGTAGTATTTTGGAAATGGTCCTCCAATGCACTCCATATGTCCTCCGCTGTTTCTAGGCCTCTAATATGCGATAGTAGATAATCTGTAACCGTACTATAAATGTATGCTCTTGCCGTTGCATCTTTCTTCTGCCACAGCTTCAAGGCTTCCAATTCTTCTTCCTTTGGTTGTCTGTTGACTTCAAAGGTTGGCTTCTTTTCTTCTCCGGTCACATACATCATTAAGTCCTTACTCATAAGTAAGGCTTCCATGCGCATTACCCATGTGGGATAATTATCTCTGTCCAGCTTGTCAATAGAGACATGTTCTGCCATGATCTTCTTGTTGTCTTTCTTTGCTCTGACACCTCTTGTTAGATTTCACGGCTCTGATATCACTTGTTGTGGTGATTAACCTGCTCTGATACCACTTGTTGGGGTGGTCAACGTCTTCGGTAGTACCGCTTTTATACCTCTGATAGTAGTAAGCTTCCGGTACCACCCGTCTGCCGCAGCAAAGACTCGAACCTTATCAAGCCTGCAGAAATTCGCTGCGCAACCGAATTAGTGTTAAACTACAGTGATGTTAGAACACCTCTATAATCAACAGTAGCTTAACAGGGCTTCTGCCACTCAAACTCTATTAGACTGTGCTTTGAATTCTCTTGGAATTCCTCCGGAACTTCACCGGACTGTTACTGGACTGTCACCAAAATTTACCGGAATCTTACCGGAATGATCTTCAAATCTGTTCGTAATTGCTTCAAATGTTTATACGTGAAATAAGGAAGTGATGAGTGAAATTCCCTTACTGACAGAACTCTTCCTGAAGTTTAGAGAAAAAAAAAACTTCATCAGTTCAGAGTGCTATTTTCTGTCCGACTTTGTACTGTTTGTACATATCCATTTCACCAGAAACTTTGATCCGTATAAAGTAGAGACTTCTAGCTACAAGATAAGCTATGTCTCATACAAAACTCTATATTATTCTGCGAGATATACTTCATGGTTCTTCCCGAAAAACACGTTTATTGAGTAAAGCGTAAGTGACTGAAAGTACGTATACGGTGAAACTGTAACTGTTAACTAACTTTAACCGTAACATAGAATATTCAAAATTCTACTCATACGAAGAATGCGCGCAGAGCTTCCACATGAACATGTGTTTTCTATTAGAGAAGATGTGTACAAACAAGCTTGGCCTCTTCTTGCTCAAGCTATAGAAACTCTCCTACACTAAGTAGTTTCTTATTACCATCTCTCTCGGATGAATACCTGACATTTCAGGTTTCTGTTATTCATCTTTACATACGCGATCTATGGCGTCTTCTATACTACATACGTGATCTCTGGCGTCTTCTTTCTCTCTCTCTATCTATATATCTGTATCTCTGCGTCTTTGTGCATCTGCTATATTTCATCTCTCTCACTTGCTCGATTCTTGATTGATATATATATAGTCTTCATTCTTCCACGCTCTTCCGCGCCTTTCACTTTCGGTATGCTCCACGATCCTTCTTTATGTGCGTTATGCGCACTCCCCTGTTCACTACTCTGTTACACGTCCTGTTCTCATATTTACAATTCTTGATTCGGTTTTCTGATTCTGCACGTAGTTCGATCGTGCTCCCTTTTTTTTTTTAATTCTGCTTCTCTTTGTCTTTTCTTTTTTTTTGTCTGGATGCCAAATTAGTGAGTGCTTCTTCAACACACTTGACGGACCCGCATTGCACCGAGATTGCCCAAAGTTAGTCAACCGTGCTTCTCTATAATTATTGTATCCTTGGTAAGGAGTATTCCTCATTTGTGGTGGTAAGTAGTGACTCGCCGATTGTCCTTGTTCCTGGATAATAGCATTGACAGCCGCTCTACTCTGGACCTTTGCATTATAAGGACAAGTCTTTGTAGTATGGTCTGTTGTGTGGCAAATGGTGCAATACATCTGATTCAGAGCGCATGCTGAGTTACTCTGTCCTGTACTTTTACATTTAGTACAGTAAATTTGTTTTAGTGGATCCTGGTTTGAATGCTTGGATGCCTTCAACTATTCTAGATCTTCAGTGAATCCACCCACTTTATTTTCTAATTGTAAAGCCATTGCAATGATGGCATCCAAGGTCATTCCGCCCACACATCGTATGATCATGATCTGTTTCAATTGGGGGTTTAATCCGTTTATGAACCACTGAGTAATGACGTCGTCTCGTAAGTTGGCATGCGCTGGTGGAAACTACCATAAATGAGTCCGAAAGAGAGTGGCATAGTCTTGTACATTCTGGTGTGGCTTCTGCCTGTTATTCTGCAGGTAATCAAAGATTTCTGCTGGGTTTTTCTTTAATCGGAATCGTTGCAGAAATGCATCCTTCACGTCATCATACTGCCGGAAATGATTCAAGTCATACTCGGTTAACCAGCGAGCAGCTTCATTAACCAAAGTTGACTGGAACACGATGGCTTTATAAGCAGGGCCTACTGGGTAATTCAAAACTGCATAATTAATTTCAAATGTCTGCACATGTGCGTCGGGATCATCTCCCGAAAAACCTCCAAATTTGGTGTAGTTGACTCTGGCTGGCATCGAACGCGGTGGAATAATATGTTGTTGTTGTTGTTGTTGTTGTTGTTGTTGTTGTTCTTCTTGTTATTGTTGATGTGAACTACTCATGTTGCCTGAATTTTGGGGACGGATTTCTTGATGTTCCTGACCTGTATGGTCACTTTGCCAATTTTTCGATCAAAAAATATCTCTGAACCAATTACTTAACTAAACATCTAACAGCCCTTTCTTAACCTTAGTGTCGAAATTGGCTAAACTTGCACCTAAAAACGGTGAATGTAGTAAAATCCTGTCGAACAATAGTGCACTATCACCAAAAATCACTGAATTGTCACTGGAGAGCACCGAATTGTCACCAGAGAGCACCGAATTGTCACTAGAGAGCACCGAATTGTCACCCGACAATACCGAACTGTCATCGAAAATCACCGAATCACCTTCGGACAATGCTCGATTGTCATCGGACAACGCCCAAATACCACCAGAAACTAACATACTGTCTTCAGAATGTACCGGACTATCACCAGAACGCATCAGATTACCGCCGCACTCTACCGAACTTCTTCTGCACAGCACCGAACTGCCACCGGAATCGTCGTTGAATTGAACCTTCTGCAGCTGAACTTGATTGTTCTTCACGTCTACCACCAGGGGGTGTTCCTAACAAATTCGGAACTGCCCAGGGATATGGATCACTTCGGTATTTGGGATACGATTCGCTAGAGCATGTTACCGGCATATATCAAATGATTCTTCGTCGAACTTTAATATCTTTTCTTCAATTGGCTACTCCATTTCCCACAGATGGCGCCAGTGTTAACTTGTTTGTTTAATCTGTTATCGATTCTTGGTTCTTGGGATGGTTAGGGGTCTGTAAAATAGAGGCCCTGTTTATATTTTCCCAAATTCTACCGGTTCAGTTATATTACTTCACATACTTAACGCACTGAATTAGAGTATCCTTCAACTACTATCTGGTTGCGCATTACAACATACTTCAACACAAGACAATTAACTTCGCATTGCAATGCTCTTCACCACCAGACACATAAACACGTACTTCGTCGTGTCACAGAAATATCACTTAACTTAATACTTCATTAAACTTAATACAGTGCTAAACTTAATTAATAGAGAGATAAACACAGAGTAATCAGAACACTGCGCTATGCTCCACTTCCGGCATTTGCCCAGACCATCGTATGGTGATGACTACCTTCTATTTCACGCACGCTTCCTTTATTAATCAAAAGTTACAACTGTTGCGCTATGCCCTTTCGGTATGCGTGCGACTTTTCATATTACATTCCGACGGCTCATAGCTAATTGATTTTGACTAAGCACCAAACTAAAGAAAAATTTTGACAAAGTTTCCCCACAAATTTGATATGTGATTAGCAAAAGATCAAAGAAGAATGGAAACATAATTTCTACCAACTAATATAATAGTTTTGAAACCAACTAAGGATCTAAAAGTCCTTAGATGCCCAAAAAACAAGTATGGATCTAAAAACAAGTCCTTATATGATTGAACTATGAAATCCAAAAAATTTCTTTGAACAAGCTCTAAGAGACTAAAAGAGAGCTATGGAGAACCAAATAATTCTCAAAGTAAAACCAAGCTCTATCTTTCCCCATCCTACATCACTAAGCAACTGTAGCTTAATGGTGAAAATTGTGAGTTAAAGAGCATGATAGTTTTAGGATGAGTGATGTCCCATGAAATCTTTCCTTCATAAACTTGATTGATGAAGCTATCTCCCATGTGAAACAAATGACTCCAAGGATGACTTTGATAACAAGGATGACGAGGGAAACACGAGCACAATCAATTGTATTAACTCCTCATCCTTACTTGAAAAGTACAAAGTCGATTGGAATAAGTACATATGTGGGTTTTGGTGAGCCATTAACTTTCAACATCAACTCACTCAAGATAAAAGTCAAAGTTTTCACCTCATATTTGGGCTCAAATCATCACCCAGGATAGGAGCTTTGTGATAAAAAGGTGTTAACTCATTATATTTTTACTCCAAGATCTTGTTTAAGAACCTTGGAGACATGAACTTTGACTTGACAGGAAATACCTTGACTTTCCTAGTAGCATCATCAATGAAAGTGACAATATAAAGTGCTCCATCTAGTGATCTAGTGGGTACTAGATCAAAAACATTTGTATAGATGAGATCTGATAAGTGAATGGAAGAGTCAAAGTGTGCGTTATACAAATTTCTAGTTAGTTTGCCTAAGTGACAATGCACATAGAATGGGAAATTTTAAAAATGAGAATAGAAGTAAGTAGCAAGAATGTGAAAGAGATTCCATTCTCCTATACTCCATATGACCCAAATAGCCATGTCATAAAGCAATCATAGGTTGCTCAATAACAACTAATAATTGTTCTTTCTAAGATACAAGTAAAGGATAGAGTAATCCAACTTTTATTGCCTAGGAAACCGGTTTGTATCTATTCTAATCAAGCTGATCAATCATCATCAAACTTTGTGAATCTTCAAGAACATGATGAACATTATGTATAGTAAACTTTGAGACACCTACAAATCAAACAAGTACATCATCAATACCAACCATAGCACACTCTAAGAGTATCCAAACTTGACTATTAAAAGAGAATTTGCTTCATAAATATGGAACCATTCTCTATGTGGTGTCATATGTAATGAAGCACATAGATCCAATAATCATGTAGGAGGAAGAGAGTCACTCATGAGTATCAACAAGTGTAGTACTATCCAATTTCAATACATGAACATAATTAGAAATGGTTTTGTTTTTTTCTATGTTTACTAATGAAGGAGGCATATATACTTATTTAATATGCCCATAAGCATTATCTTTTCCTTTCACATTCTCCAAGCACAATTTCTTTGTTTAGGAGGCCTTTCTTGTGATATTTCTCTTATAAGAGTGGCTTCAAATTTTATTTTAACAACCATCTTTGTATCAATGCTTGTTTTTACCACATTGCTAGTTCTTTCCATGTCTAGAATCACAAAAAACCTATGCATCTCCACTATATGTGGCAAACTTAGACTCCCTATAAAGTTTTCACTCAAAAACACACTAGGACTTTCCATCAGGTGCATTGTTACTAATGAATATGCAAAGTGTAACCCCATGAGGGTGATATAGATAACAAGAGAACTTCCTTCATCCCATTATCCATATTTATATTCAATGCTTGCAATCGGAACATAGAGCATAAAACTCATCCAAATGAGTAGTCACATCATCTCTGTCTTTCATACATAAATAATAAATCTTTCTCATAAAGCAAACTTTGTTTAATGAAGTGCTCTTTTCATAGGTTGCATAACCTTTGTCAAAACTCCTCTATGCTCACAATCCAATAGTGTAAAATATACATTTTCTAGCATATGCAAGTTTATACTGTGCATAGCCATCTGATCAATCTCTTCCTAGTCATCATCAACACCATCATCATCATCAATAACAATATGCTTCTTTGCAACACCACCAATGGACTTCCATTGTCTCCTTTCAATCAAAACATCATATATCTAGTTCTTTCATAAGGCAAAATAAGATCCATCAAATGTACAAATCTCAAATCTAACTTTGCCTTCAAAATATATCTTTTCTTCGATCCACTTGCACCATCCTTAGATCCACAAGCTAGCTTTGAGTTTTCTAATACCATGATGTGAACAATGTCTTTGGTAACACTGATGTTCTAATTGATTATGACTAAGCACCAAACTCAAGAAAAATTTTGGCAAAGTTTCCCCAAACAAATGGATATGTGATTAGCAAAAGATCAAAGAAGAATGGCAATATAATCTCTACCAACTAATAGAATATTCTTGAAATGGATCTAAAAAGTCCTTACATCCAAAAAATTGCGTTGAACAAGCTTTGAGAGACTAAAAGAGAGATCTCAAGAACCAAAGAATTCTCAAAGTAAAACCAAGCTCTATCTTTCCCATCTACATCACCAAAAAGTGTAGTTTAGTGGTGGAAATTATGAGTTAAAGAGCTCAAAGAATGATAGTTTTAGGGTGAGTGACCTCCCATGAAATCTTTCCTTCATAAACTTGATTGAAGAAGCTTTCTCTCATGCGAAAAAAATGACTCCAAGGACAAATTTGATAACAAGGATGACAAGGAAAACACGAGCAAAATCAGTTGTACTAACTCCTCATCCTTAATTGAAAATGACGAAGTCGATTGGAATAAGTACATATGTGAGTTTTGGCGAGCCATTCCATCTCAACATCAACTTACTCAAGAAAAAGGTCAAAGTGATCACCTGAATTTCAAGCTCAAATCATCACCCAAGATAGGATCTTGGTCCCAAAAAGGTGTTAACTCATTCTAGTATTACTCCAAGATTCACACACTTAAGCTATCATCCAAGAGAGTGATCCAAAGGCTGTAGGCATGTGTAACTAGTTATGCCTCATGGACATGGAAACAACGACCAATAGGTGCAATCTACATGTGATTGCACTTACTCTTTGCATAAAAAGAAAGCAAGTAATGCTTCTCCATGTCTAATACACCAATGTCAATGATCTAAGAGCCATTTCGACGCTCACAAGACATAGTTTTCGGTTATACCTTAAATGATACACAAAGATTTGTGCAAAGTATATGTAAGAGCATAGAAATAGTCAAATAAGTATGCACGTCACTATAAAAAAATAGAAACAGCTTAGCATTCACCTCCAATGACTTGAATGATGAATGAAAGGAATATATCAAAACAGATCAATCCTTCTCTAAGTGTCACAAGAAGATAAGAAATAAAATATGCAAGAAAATCACTCAAAAAAGTAAGATCAAAAGTTTTACAAAAGAAGAGCTCAAAATAATATGTATTCCATGCAAAAAAAATATCTTTACAAATAAAGTAGAGGCCAAATTTATAGATGATGCACCTCATCTACTCTCTTTCCCAGTTTGCATCATAAGGCTCAATAAATTACATTCTTGATATAAAACTGGTACCACTATTGTAGCAGCACCTCCTCTTCTTTGCTCAAATTTTTTCACTACTATGTTTGAGAAGGCTCCTCCCTTTGGTACAAATATATTTGCACAAGTTCAATAAAAAAGAGGGATTCATTATAGAAGAGAATATTTTTATGTGCCTATAGTCTCCAAAGACACCCAATCTTCATAGATTCTTGATTTCTCATGATGGTGGGTGAGGGCAAGGTATCCAAGTAATCTGTGAGCGGCTTTCCATTTTATCTAACGAGGCTCATGTGCAAACTAACTGATTATGCCAACTGCATAGGTAATATCTAGCCTTGTGTTGACTAGGTAAAGTAAAGAGCCAACTAGCTAATGATAATCATGCACATTCATGAATGATTCTGAGTCCTCTAGTGTGAGCTTGATGTTGGCATCAAGTGGTATAGATATTGAGCCACTGATTGATGTTATATCTAGAAAGGAGATTAGAGCAATACTTCTTCTAAGAGAGGAATATACCTTCTTTCATCTGCCAAAATTCCATGCCTAAGAAGTAGTGAACCAAGCCAAGATCTATCATGGAGTACTCAAGGTGAAGCTGCTTGATGATAATTGGATGTGGTCATCATATGAGCCTGTCAAAATCAAGACATCCTGTAGGAATCTCCTAAAGACACTCTTGAAGTTTGAGAACGAAGGAAGATGTGTGTGCCACTTTCCTCCCATCCAATATATCCTCTTGCATTCAAAATAGTAATGATCTGGAATGTTCTAGTGCCACCATGTGGTCATCATGCAACACTCATCCCCCTTACCATTGAATATCTTAGGATAGCCCCCGAGCTTGGGACCTTGGCTAAGGCTAGCCCTTGTCCCACGCACACATGGAGTGGTCTCTGTAGACCAACGTTTGACACTTTCTCCCCCTTCTAAAGATCATTTTCCTCAATTATCAATGAGGGAAAGTACTTGTGAACCAGAGCTTCTGATTCCCAAGTAGAATCTGTAAGTGGTAATCCTTTCTAGGCTACTAGATACTCTTGGATGACATAGTTTCTCAACCACTTCTATCTCCGATCTAGTATCCTATCTCGAGAATGATTTGTGCTAGTACTTTCCTACAAAGAAACAATACCTTCTATTAGATTATCCTCCCAAGAAATATACTTTTTAAATTTATTGACATGAAACACTGGATGGACTCTGCAATCTAGAGGAAGCTCTACTCACTAAGCTTCTTAACTATCTTCCAAGGTCCACAAAACCTTAGTGAAAGCTTAGTACACTTCCTTGTGGATAGTGAAGTAGACCTAGCTAGCACTTGAAGAAAAACTCTATCTTCTTCCTCAAAGACTCTAGGAGATCTCTTCCTGTCATCATATTCTTTTGCCCTATTAGTTGCTTGCTGTATCTTGGCTTTAACTATTTCCAAATTTGCTTGGAGGTTCGCTAAGAACTTTAAAGCACTAGGACATTTTCTTGGCATTCCTATGGTACTAGAAATAGTGGGATTCATGCCATAGTTCATCTCAAAAGGAGACATTCCTATCACTTTATGAGGTCTATTGGTATAATAAAACTCTACTAGTGGCAGGTAACTATCCCAATTTGTCTGCCTCTCAGAAACATATTCCCTCAACATGTCCTCTAGAATCTAGTTGAACCTCTCGATTTGACCATCTGTCTATGGATGATGACCACTACTCATTTTCAATGATACCTTTAGTTTGTCAAATACAAACTTTCAAAAGTGTCTTGTGAATCTGACATCCCTATTTGAAACTATGGATGTCGATAGTCCATGCAATATGAAGACATGCTAGATAAACAACTCCACTGCTTGTGGAGCTTTTATCATCTCCTACGTGGGTATAAAGTGAGCCATCTTGCTCATATGTACCACAACTAGGATAGTATCGCGCTTATTGTATTACCCTCAAAGTGTGGATGGGTGGACTAGAAATTGAATTTAGAAATTTACTTGAGTAATTTGAAGATTCATAAAAGACTACATCTTTTGAAATAGTGATGGAGTGATTTTCCATATCATACAGTTTGTATGCCTTAGACTGTTCACTATAGGCAATGAATAAATGCTTCTTAGACTTAGATAATCACTTCTGTCGTTCTTCCTTGGCACATGTATAAATTCCTCACTTCCAAAAACTCTAAAGTAGTTAATATTAGGCTAACATCCTTAGTAGGCTTCAAATGGCATCTTATTATGTAGTGCACTTGTGAAGCATGTTGATGATGTGTACTCCACTATGTACAACTTCGACTCAAAATTTGAAAGATAATGCTTTGTTGTGAAGCATGGTGCATCCATCTCTATGACATTGTGGATTTTCCTTTTGATGACTCCATTTTGAGATGCAGTATGAGGCTATGTGATTTTCTTTTTGATACCTTTCTACTTTAGGAAGTTCTCAGAGTCATGGTTGATAAACTTACCATTATCATCTAATCTCATAGTCTTTATTGATGCTTTGTTCTCAACTTGATAGACTCACTCTCTAAATATGGAGAAGGTATTTGCCTTTGATTGGAGAAAATGCATCTATATGTATCTAGTGTGATCATTTACTAGAGAAAGAAGTAGAGTGCCCTACTTAGTGATGGAGTATTCATAGATCCACAAAGGTCCATGTGGAATAAGGGCTAGAGGATTCCTTGCTCGAGTGGAAGCCTTTTTTTGTAAAGTAGCCCTATGTTTCTTTCCTTGAGTGAAAACTTGGCATGCATCTTGCACTTGAACAATCACTAGCAATTCCTTAAACCAACTAAGATGTTAAGAAACCTTGGTTAGGTAGGATATATAACCATATCTCTTATGGCAAATGTGAAAATTGATTCCTTAGTGAGGAAGCAAGAAAGCTTGTATAAGCCTTTGTCCTCGATGCATTGGACTATTATGTCATGAGTTGTAGGATCAATCACTTTCATTGATGTGTTGTCAAACATGACTTGCTTGTGATGATGGATAATGGCTTTTATTGAGAGGATATTCATGCAAAGATTTAGTACAAAGGAGTACATCTGGTAAGGCTTTGCATTCGCCTTTGTGATTTGTAATTTGCACTTTGTTCTTTCCTTCAATTGGAAGACTCTTGTTGTTTCCTAAGTTGAATTTACCTTTGTGGTTTCTGGGTCCTGAAAGGACTCACGATTCTTGCATATGTGAGAGATAGCTCCACTATCAAATATCCATTCTTGTGATGAGCTAAAAGTGATCAAAGCATTAGCTTCTATTGAAATGAAGAGATCTTCACTCGAACAATGAGATCTATGTGTAGAAGACTAAGATTGATTTTTTGATATACATGCTTTAGAATTCTTCTTCTTCTTCTTATAACAAACTTCTCAATATGCCCTCACACAATAATTACATGTAAATTTCTTGGACGAAGTGTTGGAGCCTTGCTTAGAGGAATTGCTAGACTCATGACCAAAGTGCTTAGGCTTGTTGAAGGGTCCCTTAGCTTTCATAGCTACTTCTTGAGATATTGAAGACTTTTCTCACGAGCCGTGGAGGAGAAAGAGTCTTCATATTTTCTCCCAAGTCAAGACTTGGCCTCTATTGTAGAGGGCCATGGCAAATGTATCATATGAATTTGGGAGTTTGTTTAGAAGCCTAATAGCCATATATTTTCTTCACACTTTCCTTCATCACAATGCAAGTTTGCAGTGATAATCTTTAAAAGTGGCAATGGCCTTAGTCACAAGATCCTGGAGCGTAAATGTTACATTATTGAATTTTGCTTCTAAGGCATAAATTCTTGAGGGAGTTTTATCTTCATACAAATCTTGAAGTATCTTCCAAGCTTCGTGAGAAGTTTTACAAGAAGTAATATACCATCTCATTAACTCAATACAAGCTAGCAATGGTTGTCATAGAGCTCGCTTATCTTTTTACATTCCATACATTCCATGCAAGGGGGTCGCTATCCTTATCACACTCGGATTCTATGGCATCTACTCAACTTCATACAATAGATTTGTTTGCAAATAAACTTTGACAGTGTCTTTCCACATATTATAATTTGTGTCATTTAAGCTTTCTTATTATGGCATGAACATAAGCGTGAGCAATGGCGAGTACAACATACTTGATCAAGGTATGTTGGAAATGGTAGACATGATATAGCCCTTGACGATGATAAAACTTCAAAGATAAATCACCATGCTTGCAAAAATAGGAGTTGGCACCAAAGATTGAGGTGGGGCAGAGGGGGTTCTTAGAGTGGCCCTATGAACAAAAGATATAGTCTTGATCCAAGGCTTGCAATTAAAGCTTGATGAACTTATGGACCTTGGACCTTACATATCTTTCAAGAGTAAATTGGATAGAAGATTGAGATAGGACTCAAATATTTTAAGTGATATGGATTTAAACATGAAAAGGGGATTAAAATTGTATGTGACGTAGTTCTATGGTGTCATAACCGTGATCTCTAACTCAGCAGTGTAGATCGTCCCATCTGCCAAAGCTGATTGGCACACTTCAATTCTCTCCTTTGTTCATGCTCCAATTGGAGCTACTCTCTAGCATTCACCTCTTGCAATAAAGAGCGAGAGAGAAGATGAAGCGTGTATCCTGTGGACTTGGGCTCGAGCAGATGAGTGCATAGCCTTGAGATATGGGCTCGTTTTTTGTGTGTTGTTAGAGAGATGAACATAGATATAGAGGTCTATCTTTCACCCCTTTTTTTGTTGTTGTGAGAGTACAATGAACTGGAAATACACACTCACACACGCAACCTCGTAAGGTAGAGGCACCCATCATGAGAGACTCATGGACATGTCTAGCCAAGACTTGAACTCAGGGCTTCCTCCCATAGTTTCAAGGCGTCAGCCACTAGGCTACGTGAGCTCAGACATAGTAAATGATAGCGAGCTTTCTCTCGCTATCTCTCTCAGAAAGTAGATGATAGTGAGCTTCTAAGGATATTGTTGGGCCTGCCAATCTTAAGCATGTTGTGTGCATCTTTGGCAGCAAGTGTGGTGCAAGTACTGTCTTGTGTTTAGAAACAAACCATGTAGGAGTGCGAGGATAAGTGATGTGCAATCATAGTCTTTGGCTCTGGATTCTCTATCTCTGGATTTTGAAGAGGTGAGTTGATGCAGCTATGGAAAGACTAGGCATTGTTGATCCTTATGCTATAGAATGCCAATTGTATCACCTCGGTTGCCTTGATTCGGATGGAGTATGGAGTGTACTAGTGCACACTTTTTTTTTATACAAAGTTTGACAGCGCCTATTCTTCCAAACTTTAATTAATAGAAATCACAACTATACAAGTGAAAGCACCTAGCACCCGATATGGGACCCCCCGTATCCCACAAAGCAAGGGCTGCTAAAAGATTACTAGAGAATTTTACAAAGAAGGTTTATAACCCTCTCATCTCTCTCATGTTGGGTCCACTTGGTTTTGATCTTGTTGCTCTCTAGGAAGAACACTTTATGATGTCTAGAGGGTGGGGAATTCTTACAATTGGAAATTCTTTTGCCTAAAAGGAAACTAGATTTTTCGATCGACCGCTCTTTAGGAGGGCTTCCAAAGTTGGCTGCACACCTCTCTTTCCATGTTTTCCAAAGAGTCTCCTCTCTTATAGCATTCCACAGCGCTCAGGAGCATCCGATTGCTTCACCCAACAAAGCTTACTCTAGTTGGCTGCCAGACCAATATTGATTTGGGGCATGAATAGAAGAGGTGTCCCAAGTCTTCCATGCCCCGAAGGCATCGGTTTACACCACGAGGGGACCCTAAAAATTTTTGTTAGCTTTTACATTGGTCCAGATTCCACGGCATAGGATTTGCCACATAAGCACATACTTTTTTATCTTGATGAGGGGGTGCCAAAGGGATTGGAACTTAAATCCCACCTCCAGCATAACCAATCCAAAGCCACTTCCTATTGAGTGTGACATGAAAATCCATATCCTTCTTCAATCTCAGAATTTTCTCAAGGTTGTTGCCATTGTTCCATCTCATATCCTCATGGTGAGAAGAGTCATGACCAATGAGGAGGCGAGTCCTCGAGTGCTCCCAAGCACTGAATCTGCTCTGCAATAGACACCATTCTTCATAGTCCACTCTTTTCGCCAGATCAATGCCCTCGAATCTAATCCACTGACATGTTTCTTGGTTCCAAAGGTGTTTCCACAAATCGAAGCCTTTGTTCTAAAGCTTCTAAGATTTTTGGAGGTTCTAAGACTCCACATCTCTGATGCCCTTGATAGGGAACCAGATCAAATCATTTTGTCTAATATCGGCTGCCCATTTCCAATCTTCATTGATTCTGATAAGTTGTTTAACCTTGTTCCAACTCTTCCATAGAGAACAAACCAAACTTGAGCCTTTGGGAGTCACCAAAAATGGGGAGAACAATATGGTGAGAAGGTCGAGACCCTTCCACCCCATAGAATGAATAGATGCTTCTTAGACTTAGATAATCACTTGTGTGCATCTTTCTTGGGCACATGTACAAATTCTTTACTTCCAAAAACTCTAAAATAGTTAATCTTGGGCTTACATCCTTAGTAGGCCTCAAACGGTATCTTATTATGCAGTGCACTTGTGAAGCATGCTGAGGATATGTACTACAATGTGTACAATTTTAGTCCAAAATTTGAAAGGTAATGCTTTGTTATGAAGCATGGTGCATCCATCTCTATGACATTACAGATTTGCCTTTCGGTGAATCCATTTTGAGATGGAGTATGAGGCTGTGTGATTTGCCTTTTGATGCCTTTCTACTTAAAGAAGTTGTCAAAGTCATGATTAATAAACTTGTCATCATCATCTAATCTAATAGTCTTTATTGAAGTGGATGCTTTGTATTCAACTCAATGGACTCATTCTCGAAATATGGAGAAAATATCTACCTTTGATTTTAGAAAATAAATCCATATGTATCTAGTGTGATCATCTACTAAGAGAAAGAAGTAGAGTGACCCACTTAGTGATGGTTATTCATACTAGATCCATAGGGGTCCATGTGGAATAAGGTCTAGAGGATTCCTTGCTCGGGTGGAAGCCTCTTTTGGTAAAGTAGCCCCATGTTTCTTTCCTTGAGTGAAAACTTGGCACACATCTTGCACTTGACGAATCTTTGACCTAGTTAGGTAGGATATATGACCATATCTCTGATGCAAAATATGGAAATTGATTCCTTAGTGAGGAGGCAAGAAAGTTTTCATAAGCCTTTTTCCTTGATGCATTGGGCTATTATGTCCTCAGTCGTAGGATCAATCACTTTCACTGATGTGTTGTCAAACAAGGCTTGCTTGTGATGATCGATAATGGCTTTGATTGAGAGGACATTCATGCAAAGATTTGGTACAAAAGAGTACATTTGATAAGGATTTGCATTCACCTCTGTGATTTGTAATTTGTACTTTGCCCTCTCCTTCAATTGGAAGACTCTTGTTGTTTCTAGAATTTACCGTTGTGGTTTTTTGGGTCCTAAAAGGACTCTTGACCCTTGCATATGTGAGATATAGCTCCACTATCAAATATCCATTCTTTTAATGAGCTAGAAAAGATCAAAGTATTAACTTCTATTGAAATGAAGAGATCTTCATTCGAACAGTGAGATCTATGTGTAGAAGACTAAGATTTATTTTCTGATATACATGCTTTAGAATTATTCTTCTTCTTATAACAAACTTCTCGATATGCACTGACTTCCCGCAATAATTACATATAAATTTCTTGGACGAGGTGTTGATGCCTTGCTTCGCCAAACTGATGATCAGAGTGGTTAGGTTTGTTGAAGGGTCCCTTAGCTTTCATAGCTTCTTCATGAGATATTGAAGACTTTGCTCGAGATCCATTGAGGAGCAAGAGTCTTCATATTTCCCCCCAAGTCAAGACTTGACCTCTATTGTAGAGGGTCGTGGCAAATGTATCATATGACTTTGGGAGTTTGTTTAGATCACAAGATCCTCAGGTGTAATTGTTAGGTTATGGAATTTTGCTTCTATGACATAAATTTTTGAGGGAGTTTTATCTTCATACAAATTTTGAAGTATCTTTCAAGCTTCATGAGAAGTTTTGCAAGAAGTAGTATACCCTTTCATTAACTCAACATTAATGGTTGTCGTAGATCTCGCTTATCTTTTTACATTCCATGCAATGGGATCGTTATCCATACCATGCTCAAATTTTGTGCCATCTACACAACTTCATACAATGGATTTGTTTGCAAATAATCTTTGATGGTGTCCTTCCACAAATTATAGTTTTCATCATTTAGCCTTTCTTATTTTAGCATGGACATAAGCATGATCGATGGCGAGTACAACATACTTGATGAAAGTACGTTGGAAATGGTAGATATGAATAGCCCTTGAAGATGATAAAAGTTCAAAGATAAATCACCACACTTGCAAAAAATAGGAGTTGGCACCAAAGATTGAGGTGGGGCAGAGGGGGTGCTCAGAGTAGGCCTATGAACACGGTGACACCTTTGGGGGCTTAGAGTACCCTTCGCAAGCTCACGCAAAAAAATCCTTCTTGTATTGCTTGGTTTACAAATTGAAGGCCACTTAGTGTCAAATAGGGCCAAAGATCAAGGTTTGACCCCTTTGAAAAATACAAGTTAAGGCCTTGGATACAAGACTTAATGTATCCATTGAAGATTACAATAGGGAGTGACAACGGATATGCCCAAAAGCAGGGTTGATACCCTATGAATGAGACAAAGAAATCTCTTAGTGATGGAGTACAATAATGGGAAAACATGCTAATAGATGTGCCTAAAAATTGAGGTTCATATGAAGAGCAAGTTTTCAAAAATAAATACAAAAGACATAGTCTCGATCCAAGGCTTGCAATCAAAGCTTAATGAGCTTATGGATCTTGGACCTTCAGTATCTTCCAAGAGTAAATTGGATAGAAGATTGAGATAGGGCTCACAAATATTTTAAGTGATATGGATCTAAACCTGAAAAGGAGATTAAAATTGTATGTGGCCCTCCTCAAAATAATTAAGTGTGGACCTCTTGAATCACCTCTTGAATGAATCGCAATGAAGTCCTAGGTCCTTTAAAAAATTCCAATTGGAAAGTACAATTCAAAAAGAGGACCGATTTAGATATATGCACGTCAAAATATTAGACCAAAGACATCATTGATGATATCATAGTCATGTGAGTGATATGAAGACAACCGTTCCTCATCTCTCTCTTGTTGTGGTTAACTCGCTCTGATACCACTGATGGCACTGTAACTACGATACCACTTTCGGTATGGTAGCTCAGATACCACAAGTTATGGTCGGCACGGCAAAGACTCGAACCTTGTCAAGCCTGCGGAATTCGCTACGCCACCGAAGAGAGTTAAGCTAGAGTAATATTAGAACACCTCTATAATCAGCAGTAGCTTAGCAAGATTTCCGTCGCTCAAACATATAAGACTGCGCTTTGAATTTGCTGAAAATTCCACTGGAACTTCATCGGACTGTCACCAGACTGACACCGCAATTATACTGGAATCAACTCCTATTCTGTTTGTAATTACTTCAAGTGAATATACATGAAGTAAGAAAGTGATGCGTGAACTTCCTTCACTGAATGAACCCTTTCTGAAGTTTAAAGAAAAAAAAACTTCACCAATTCAGAATGCCTCTTTCCGGTCAGACTTTGTACTGTATGTACATATCTATTTCACCAAAATCTTTCATGAACTGATAGTAGAGATGTCTAGCTACAAGGTAAGCTATCTCTCATACAAAACTTTAATTTATTCTACGAGATATACTTCGTTGTTCTACCGGCAAATACGTTTACTGAAAGAACTGTAACTGACCCGAAAATGCGTTTACTGAGAACATAACTGTTAACGAATTTTATACCGTAACACGAAAATACTCAGGTTTCTTCACATACGAAGAATGCGCGCAAACTTCCACATGAACATGTGTTTTCTATTAGAGAATATGTGTACAAAACTAGCTTGGCCTCATCTTGCTCCAGCTATGGAAACTCTCCTACACTGAGTAGTTTCTTCTTACCATCTCTCTCAGATGAATACCTGATATTTCAGGTTTCTGTTATTCATCTTTACATACGCGATCTCTGACGTCTTCTAAACCTATTCTTGATTTCTATATGCGCTCTATTCAAAATGACGCGCTCTTGTTGATATATTTAGGTAGTGATGTGTGTGAACACTCTAGGACCGCCGGGGCACTTTTTTCCCTCTTTAGGAGGTTTTTTCCCCCGGCTTGTATATATGCCTATTGCCCTAATGGGCTACTTATCTTTGTACATTCTCTAGTAATACATTCAGTCTTGTGTGTTGTGCTCCAAGCTTCTTCTTCTTCCTTGTGTTGTTCGCATGCTTCCGCAGACGTCTAACTCCAACAATTGGTATCAGAGCAGGTTGTCGCTTCTTCTAGGGCGCCATCAACACTCCTCCGTTTGCAGTCTCAGATTCGCACGAAATTTGGTGAGCATACTCAGGGTGTTTCCGAGATCAAAACAGCTTTGCTATATGGTGCCGAAATCGCAATCTGAGCTCGTTTCGGCCTCCGAACGCACTATCGTAGCGCTTGTGCAAGCTATTTCGTCCTTTTGTGCCAAAGGTATATACCAGTTTCTGTTCGCCAGTTTAAGCGTCTCGAAGTCTGCTACAGGTCTAGCAGAACTCGTATGGGCAGTTCCGTTCAACTTTTTGAGATACAGTCAATTTTCTGCATCAAGGTATTTTAGTCACCGGCCTTGGCTGAAAGTAGTGATGTATTCCGTATGTTGGCTGTTGAGGATAAGTTGGATGGTACCAACTACCCATTATGGGCTTATATGATGCGACATGTATTGGTTGCAAAAGGACTGTGGAACATTGTGCAGGGTGTTGAAAGACGTCCTCTTACACCTGCGACTACAGGTACTACAAATACAGGTGTTGGAGCTGATGAAGATGGTGTCGAAGATGATATTGTGCAGATTCCTGTTCGTGCTGCTATTTCTGTTGCACCTACTACAGAGCAGATTCGTTGGGATGGCAGAGATGCCCAGGCACATGCATTGATAGCTTTGTCTGTCAAACGTGCCATTATTCCTCACATACGCTCTTGCAGAACAACTAGGGATGCTTGGGATACACTTATCACATTGTACCAAGCTAGGAATGAGGCTCGTGTTGCTTATCTCCGAAAACAGTTGGAGAGTGAGCACATGAATGAAGGTGATTCTATGGACAGTTTCCTAACGAAGATCAAAGATTTGAAGGAACAGTTGATTTCTGCTGATGAGGTTATACTAGATAGCTCACTTGTGCAGACCGTTTTGAATGGTCTTCCTGACTCATATCAGAGTTTTGCTTCTACTCTTCGGTTGATGATGAAAGGCAATCCGAATGCCTTATCATTTGAGGAGTTAGTCTCTGTTATGTTGCAGGAAGATCAGTCCAGGCAAAACAGGTCCATTATGCGAGTTGCAGATCAAGGTTCCTGGCTAGTCAGAAGGGCAAAGGAAAATGGAGCTCTTCTACTAGTAAGCAGAAATCTGCAAATGCTGCACATTCAAAGAACCAAGACAAAGATGAGAAAAAATCAAAAAAGCAGAAATTGTTTTGTAAGTACTGTAAAGGCAATGATCATATCATAAAGAGCTGTCCAAAACTCGCTGTTAAAGAGGCAAAGAAGAAAGAGGCTGGAATGGTTGTTGCAGAGGCCTCTACACCAAAAACAGATTCTGCAAATCTTGTGCAGGAAGAAGAATGGGCGTTTATTACTGTCTGCAATTTTGACCCATCTTCTCATGATCAGTGCATGTCTGCAGTAGATTCAGATGTTTGGTACTTTGACAGTGGGGCGACCAAACATATTACCTCGCAGCGCAGTTTCTTCTCTTCACTCGAGCCTGTCCCTACAGGGAATACTGTCACATGCGCCAATAACTCCTCTTATCCTGTTATGGGAGTTGGTAAGATCATTTTGACTACTGCTGATGGTAGTTCTTTCACTTTGTCAGATGCTTTATTTGTGCCAGGGATCAAAAAGAATCTGTTATCAGTTTCTGCATTAGCCAAGATTGGCTTGGTTGTGAAATTCATTGATGACAGGTGTACAGTCCATGATCTCTCAAATGGCGATGTGATTATTGCTTCTGGCATTTTATGTCATGGGCTGTATAAGCTCATAGACTATGAAAGATCTGTGAATGATTCGGCATGTGCAGTTCATGATTCTCAGGCTATGTCAGATGCAAAGCTTTGGCATGCACGCTTTGGTCATCTGAATTTTGCTAGTTTGTTACGCCTGCAGAAATCTGAAATGGTGTCCTCTTTGCCCAAACTTGAGGCACCTGGAAAACATGTTTGTGAAGGCTGTATTTTGGGCAAAATGCAGCGTTCTTCCTTTCCAAAAGATGGTTCAATTCGAGCTACACAGAAATTGCAACTTGTACATAGTGATGTCTATGGTCCTATGCAGACACTCTCTTTTGGAAATTACCTTTACTTCGTGACTTTCATTGATGATTTTTCCAGGCATGCATGGGTATATCCACTCAAAGCAAAGTCCGAAGTGTTCATGTGCTTCAAACAGTTTTTGGTTTTGGCTGAAAATCTGTCAGCATGTAAAATGGGCACCCTGCGTTCTGATCGAGGGGGGGAATATATGTCTTCAGATTTTAATGCATTTCTGGCTGAACGTGGGATAAAACACCAGTGTACAGTGTCGTATACACCTCAACAGAATGGAGTTGCTGAACGGAAGAACAGGTCTCTCATGGAGATGGCGAGGTGTATGGTAAAGAGTCAGGCTTTACCTCATAGTTTCTGGCTTGAGGCTGTCATGTGTGCAGCATATGTACTAAACAGGTGTCCCACTAAAGCGTTGCAGTCTATCACTCCATATGAGGCTTGGCATGACCGCAAGCCATCTGTTGCTCATCTGCGTGTTTTTGGTTGTTTGGCATATGCATTAGTGCCTAAACAACATCGTAGAAAATTGGATGATAAGGCAGTAAAATGTATTTTTGTTGGGTACAGTTCTGAAAGTAAAGGCTATCGTCTGTATCATCCACATACTAAATGCATTCTGGTTAGCCGTGATATTGTCTTTGTGGAAGATGCTATTCAGCCATTGCTTTCATGTACTAAGGAGACATCTGTTAGCTCCAAAGACATGTATGATACTTTGATGCCTCTTTTTACAGGTGGACAGTCTAGTGCTGGTCCTAATGAGGCAACTTCTCAGCCTTTGCAGGTTTCATATGATGATGCAGATCATTCCATTTCTGATGCAGATTTACATGATGCACTTGCTGATGAGAGAGCTGATATTGAGAAGGCAAAAACTATGCCAAAATGGTTGGTGCAGACTTTGCGTGACAGCAAATTAGATGCACCTTTGTCATATCGTACTCGTTCAAGCTCTCATAGTGCCTCCTTTGCATCAGATTGCTATGCTATGGCTGCATCTAGTCTCTGTGATGAGAATGAGCCTGTTTCTTTTGATGAAGCACAGAATTCAGAAAATTGGATGGCTGCTATGCAATCTGAATATGATGCTATAATGAAGAATGGTACATGGTCTTTATGTGACTTGCCTCCTAGCAAGAAGGCCATTGGCACTAAGTGGGTATACAAGCTGAAGCGTAAACCTGATGGTACAGTTGACACGTATAAGGCTAGGCTTGTTGCAAAGGATTATGTGCAGGAAAGAGGCATTGATTTTGATGAGACCTTTGCACCTACATGCCGTATGACTACTGTTCGGAGCATTTGTGCACTTGTAGCCCATCATGGTTGGAATGTACATCAGTTGGACATTAAAACAACATTTCTGAATGGTGACTTGCATGAAGAAGTGTATGTTTTTCAGCCCTGTGGCTTTGTGCAGAAAGGGCATGAAAACCAGGTGTGCAGGTTAAAGAAGGCGTTATATGGTTTAAAGCAAGCACCACGTGCTTGGTATGAGAAGATACATGCCTATCTGATTGCACATGGTTTTGAGAACAGTCCAACTGAAAGCACCTTATATGTTAAGCGTGCTAATGATGTGCTTCTGATCATTGTTGTCTATGTAGACGACATGCTGCTCACTGGTCCTATTGAGAAGCATATTGCTGATTTCAAGGCTGATTTGCATGCCTCATTTGAGATGTCTGATTTGGGGCATTTGCATCACTATTTGGGCATTCAGTTTATGCAAGTTGATGGTGGAATGGCTTTGTGTCAAACGAAATATATTGACACATTATTGCAGCGTTTTGGCCTTGAAGACTTTAAGCCTATTGCCACTCCTATGGAGACAGGTTTACGATTGAGTCTTCATGATGCTGGAGATGCATTTGATGTTGTTCTCTATCAGCAGGCTGTTGGATGCTTGATTTACTTATGCATTACTCGGCCAGATATTCAGTTTGCTGTCTCACAGATGAGCAGGTTTATGCATTGCCCAGGAGTCACACATTAGAAGGCGGTTAAGCGCATCTTTCGCTACTTGAGTGGTATTCGGCTACTTGGGTTGTTTTATCCCAAGGGGTGATCACTACCGCCAGATTTGCATGCTTTTTCTGACTCAGATTGGGCTGGTTGCTATGACACTCATGTGTCCACCAGTGGCTTTTGCTTCATGCTTGGTAGCTCATGTATATCTTGGTTGAGCAAGAAGCAGCCTACTGTGGCCACTTCCAGTTGTGAGGCTGAGTACAAGGCAGCTTTCACAGCGACTGTTGAGTGTGTGTGGCTCAGACGCCTTATGGCTGATTTGGGTGTTGGCCAGTCTTCTGCCACCACCATCTTCACTGACAGTCAGAGCGCATTGGCAGTTGCGAGGAACCCTATGTTCCATGCTCGCACTAAGCACATTGAGGTGCATTATCACTATGTCAGGGAGAGGTTCTCTGCTGGGGAGATCAGCTTGGCATATGTGCCCACGCAGGAGAACATTGCAGACCTTTTCACGAAGGCTCTGCCTAGGGAGAAGTTTGAAGCTTTCCACAAAGCTTTGGGCTTACTTCCTTTTGTGGAGTGATTTCCACATAGCTTGGCACTTCCTTATACATGAGTGCCAGCTCCTTGTTCACCGCATCACTCCAAGGGGGATTTGTTGATATATTTAGGTAGTGATGTGTGTGAACACTCTAGGACCGCCAGGGCACTTTTTTCCCTCTTTAGGAGGTTTTTTCCCCCGGCTTGTATATACGCCTATTGCCCTAATGGGCTACTTATCTTTGTACATTCTCTAGTAATACATTCAGTCTTGTGTGTTGTGCTCCAAGCTTCTTCTTCTTCCTTGTGTTGTTCACGTGCTTCCGCAGACGTCTAACTCCAACACTCTTCTCACGCACGTTCTTGCCTGCACTCTCTCTCACTTCTTATGCACGTTCTCTCTTTATATACAGTTTGATTCGGTGTAACGAACTTTAACAAACTCTGATTCTGGAAGATTCTACGTTGTACATAACGGTCGTGAATTTGTCCCTTCACTAAGGCTTTTGATTTTCTGAATACTTTGATTCATCTTCTCTTTATCTTTCTTTATCTTTATGTCTGTCTGTATGTCAAATTCGTGAGTGATTCTTCAACAGCTCCCCCTCAATCACTAATTTGACTTTTCCTGTCTTTCATATATTTTTCTTTCTTTTATACCTGCCATTTCTTTGAATCTACTTGTCTTTGTTCCATCCAAGCTCTTTGTCAAAATATCTGCAATCTGATCTTTTGTCGGAGTGTATACTATTTCTATCTCCTTCTCCATTACCTTTTCCCTTAGGAAATGATACTGAATTTCTATGTGCTTTGTTCTTGCATGAAATACTGGATTTGCTGCAAGATACAACGAGCTCATATTATCTCCATGTATGATAGGTATACCTTGATCAATACCCATGCTTTTGAACAAGGTCTGCATCCATATCACTTCTTTAGTTGCTTCTACAAGTCCTTTATATTCTGCTTCTGTTGACGATAAAGCCACTGTGTGTTATTTCTTCGAACACCAGCTCACTAGCCTATCTCCTAGGTATATCATATACCCATGCGTTGATCTTCTGTCATCTTGACTTCCTTCCCAGTCTGAGTCACTGAATGCTCTCAACTTTATATCTGACGTAAAAGGATAATATAATCCTTCTTTTATAGTTCTTTTGATATATCTAAGAACTCTTTGTCCTGCAACCCAATGTTGATCTTTCGGACAATGCATGAACTGTGAGAGAACTCCCACTGCATAGGTGAGATCCGGTCGTGTTAGTGTAGCATAGATTAAGCTTCCCACTAACGACTGATACTTCCTCATATCTTTAAACTCTGCACCACTATATTTGCTGAGTTTATGATTTACTTCAAGCGTGTTGAAGCTTCTCTACAATTCTCCACATTAAACTTCTTCAGCAAGTTTAGGAGATACCTTTCTTGCGAAACATATACACCATGATCTGTGTATGTGGATTCCATTCCAAGAAAGTATGATAACTTTCCTAGATCACTGATCTAAAACTCCTTTTCAAGTAATCTCTTTACTTCTTTAATTCCTTCATCTGAGGTACCTGTGATTATAATGTCATCTACATAAATGCAAATGTAGATCATACCTTCTTCTGTTCTCTTGATGAGTAGACTTGCATCTGCCTTTGAACTTTGATATCCAAGTTCATTGAGATACTTCACAAGTCTGTAATTCCAAGCTCTTGGAGCTTGCTTCAGTCCATAAAGTGCTTTCCTTAATCTGCAAACAAAATTTGGGTATCTGGAACTTACGAACCCTTCAGGTTGTTCCATATAGACTTCTTCTGATATATATCCATTCAGAAATGTGTTCTTTATATCCAGTTGACTTAGCTTCCATCCTTTTGATGCTGCTATAGCAATCACTGTCCTTATGGTTGACATCTTTGCCACCGGACTAAACATCTCATCGTAATCTATGCCATGCGTCTGAGCATAGCCCTTGATAACCAGTCTAGCTTTGTATCTGGCTATTCTTCCATCTGCAAGCTTCTTGACTTTGTAAACCCATTTGTTTCCGATCACTTTCTTACCATTCAGTTTAGGAAGAAGTTCCCATGTCTTGTTCTCCTCCAGTGCGCTGAACTCTTCTTCCATTGCTTCTTCCCATTGCTTCTTACCTTTAGCTTCATCATAGTTCTGAGGTTCTTCATCATCTTTGACCATATATGCATAATTTTTCTGAGTTATGTACGAAGTATCATAAGAATACCTTGTTGGTTGTTTCCTTACCCTATTTGACTTTCTTGGTTCAAACTCTTCATGTGTATCTGAATACTCTTCTTCATCAAATCCCTGTTCATCTTCATTTCTCATACCTGATCCGATCCTGGACGTACTTGCCTGCATATGATCTTCATCTCTATTCACCTGCACAATTGATTTCCCTTTCTCTTTTCTTCTTACCTCTTCTTCAAATTCTTCCGTTGTGTGACTTTGATCTGTATACCAGCTTTTCTGTTTATCAAATGTAACATCTCTGGAAACAGTAAACTGTTTTGTTAGAGGACTCCATAACCTGTAGCCCATCTGCTTTTCATCATATCCGACGAACACATATTTCTCTGCTTTTGGTTCGAGCTTATGTCTGAGTTGTGATGGTACATAAGCATAAGCTACTGATCCAAACACTTTACAATGATCAAGTGTTGGTTTCTTTCCCCACCAAGCTTCATAAGGGGTCATTCCATCTAAAACTGTACACGGTAATCTGTTTACCAAGTATGTAGCTGTATTTACGGCTTCAGCCCAAAGATAGTTTGGACAATCTTTTTCTTTTAGCATAGCTTGTGCAAACTCAACTAGAGTTCGGTTCCTTCTTTCTGCTACACCATTTTGTTGTGGTGTATAGTTGCAGGTTATTTCTCTCTTATGCATTCCAAAGATAATCATTGAACTCTCGGGAGAAGTATTCTCCCCCTCCATCAGACCTCAGTCTCTTAAGCTTTCGACCTGTGAGTCTTTCAACATATGCATGAAAATGCTTGAAGGTTTCAAATACTTCTGATCTTTCCTTCAAAACATATAACGTTATCCACCTTGTAGCATCATCAATGAATAAAACATAATACCTTGAGCCATTGATTGATCCTTCTTTTGTTGGTCCCCATACATCTGTATGAATGAGTTCGAGTACTTCATCATGTTTGAATCCTTTCTTCTGGAAAGGTAACCTGTGGGCTTTTCCCATTTGACATGCTTCGCACTTGTGAATCATATGTTGGTTCTGTACATTCGGTAATCCCAGTACTAACTGATTTGAAATCATAGCTTTAATTCCTTTTTCATTAAAATGACCTAATCTCTTATGCCAGAGATCAAGTTCTGTAATCACCCTTTCACCATGTGTGATCAACGCTTGGCCAATGTTCCCTTGTACTCTTAAAGTAAAGAGTCTACCTTCTTTCTTACAAGAGACGATTTGATGATATCCATTCTCGGGATCTTCTACAAATACTCCTTCATTTGTAAATCTGACCTGAAAACCTTTCTCAACTATCTGTCCTACACTAATTAAATTTTTCGGTATTGTCGGAACATACAAAACATTGGTTAGCAAATCTGCTCCACTTTTACATTTCACTTTTCCAATTGAATGTACACTATGCCTCGTATTGTCACCTGTTTGAACAGTATGACTGGAACTACCTTTTTTCAATTCTGACATCAGTTCTATATTTCCTGACAAGTGATTAGAACATCCAGAATCAATGTTAAATACCTTTAGATCTTCGTTATCTGATGTGCCGATTGAGTTCATCATCAATGATGTATGACTTTCATTCTGTGTATTATTTGCGTAGTTGTTGTAGGTGGTGTTGTAGGATTGATTCTATCCCCAACTTCTTGCTCCACCTCTACCATAGCCTCCTCTTTGATTTTGTCTTCCTCTTTGAAAATTACTCTGATATCTCCCGCTTCTGCCTCTGCTATTACTGTTCTGATTTTGATTTGATCCTTGTTGATTGTGCCAGCAATCATGAGCCAGATGATTACTTAATCCACAGATCCAGCAAGCCTTCTTGTTGTTAGTCTGACTACCTCTTCCCTTTCCAAAACCTCTTGCTCTTCCTCTGTCGGTGCCTTTACCTCTTGCATAATAAGCCTGAGAACTCGACTCTTCTTTATCTTTTGACTTACCTTTGTCTGCTTTCTTCTTGTTCTTCATGTACATTGCGGAACTTTGTCCTTTATCTGCATCTCCTTTCAGGTCTTGCTCATATGTGAGCATCAGACCAAGCAACTGATTTAAATCTGGTACAAAATGATTTAAAGAAAGTTCAGTTGAGAGTACAAAAGGTTTCCACCTTTCATCTCCTCTCAAACTTGTGAGCACTTGCGCTATCAATCTGTGATCTTCAACATCTTCATTTATGGATCCAAGACTATCTGCTAGATCCTTCATTTTAGTAACATAGTCACTAATGCTTTGATTCGACTTCTTTTTGAACGTTGTGAATTCGGACGATAAGCTAGCCTTCCTAGCTTTCGTAGTATTTTGGAAATGATCTTCCAATGCACTCCATATGTCCTCCGCTTTCTCCAGACCTCTAATGTGCGGTAGTAGATGATCTGTAATGGTATTATAAATGTAAGCTCTTGTCGTTGCATCTTTCTTCTGCCACAGCTTCAAGGCTTCTAATTCTTCTTTTTCCGGTTGACTATCATCTTCGAAAGTCGGCTTCTTTTCTTCTCCGGTCACATACATCATTAAGTCCTTACTCATAAGTAAGGCTTCCATGCGCATTACCCATGCGGGATAATTATCTCTGTCCAATTTGTCAGTTTGGACATGATCTGCCATGATCGTCTTGTTTCTGTTTCTTCCGGTGAGTGTAATGTTAAAGGGTTTCTGAATACTTCTCAGTACTTCTTGATATCGTTTGTTAGCTTTCACCTTCCTTTATGAAGGTTTTTCGAATTCTCTTGTATCTTCACTTCTGTTTGCTCTTTGAGAATCTTTCTTACTCTGTTACCACTTGTGTGGATAACTTGGCTCTGATACCACTATTGTGGTTAACTCGCTCTGATACCACTGATGGCACTGTAACTACGATACCACTTTCGGTATGGTAGCTCAGATACCACAAGTTATGGTCGACGCGGCAAAGACTCGAACCTTGTCAAGCCTGCGGAATTCGCTGCGCCACCGAAGAGAGCTAAGCTATAGTGATATTAGAACACCTCTATAATCAGCAGTAGCTTAGCAAGATTTCCGTCGCTCAAACATATGAGACTGCGTTTTGAATTTGTTGAAAATTCCACTGGAACTTCACCGGACTGTCACCAAACTGACACTGTAATTATACCGAAATCTTACCGGAATCAACTCCTATTCTGTTTGTAATTACTTCAAGTGAATATACATGAAGTAAGAAAGTGATGCGTGAACTTCCTTCACTGAATGAACCCTTTCTGAAGTTTAAAGGAAAAAAAACTTCACCAGTTCAGAATGCCTCTTTCCGGTCAGACTCTATACTGTATGTACATATCTATTTCACCGAAATCTTTCATGAACTGATAGTAGAGATGTCTAGCTACAACGTAAGCTATCTCTCATACAAAACTTTAATTTATTCTACGAGATATACTTCGTTGTTCTACCGGAAAATACGCTTACTGAAAGAACTGTAACTGACCCGAAAATGCGTTTACTGAGAACATAATTGTTAACGAATTTTATACCGTAACACGAAAATACTCAGGTTTCTTCACATACGAAGAATGCGCACAAACTTCCACATGAACATGTGTTTTCTATTAGAGAAGATGTGTACAAAACTAGCTTGGCCTCATCTTGCTCAAGCTATGGAAACTCTCCTACACTGAGTAGTTTCTTCTTACCATCTCTCTCAGATGAATACCTGACATTTCAGGTTTCTGTTATTCGTCTTTACATACGCGATCTCTGGCGTCTTCTAAACCTATTCTTGATTTCTATATGCGCTCTATTCAAAATGACGTGCTCTTCTCACGCACGTTCTTGCCTGCACTCTCTCTCACTTCTTATGCACGTTTTCTCTTTATATACAGTTTGATTCGGTGTAACGAACTTTAACAAACTCTGATTCTGGAAGATTCTACGCTGTACATAACGGTCGTGAATTTGTCCCTTCACTAAGGCTTTTGATTTTCTGAATACTTTGATTTCGCTTCTCTTTATCTTTCTTTATCTTTATGTATGTCTGTATGTCAAATTCGTGAGTGATTCTTCAACATCTCTCTCTCTCTCTCTCTCTCTCTCTCTCTCTCTCTCTCTCTCTCTCTCTCTCTCTCTCTCTCTCTCTCTCTCTCTCTCTCTCTCTGATGTGGCGATTGGGAGATGTGTGCATTGAAGATGCATCAAATAGCCAGCAGGATTCTCTCTCTTCCTCTTTGTCTACCAGAGTGAAGCTCACTAATTGTTGTTGTTTTTCCATTATTCACTTGAGTAGATGCTCGTGCATGCAACAACAAAGGCATGTAGTGCGTTGTTCTTTCTCGCTCTCTTTCTCTGTCTCTCCTCGTAGAGAAATGGTGTGATGATGGAGCTAATGATGGCACCCATAGTCGTAGCTGTGGTCTCTAACTTAGTAGTGTAGATCATCCTATCTGTCAAAGCTGATTAGCACGCTTCAATTCACTCCTGTGTTCATGCTCCAATTGGAGCTAGTCTCTAGCATTCACCTCTTGCAATAAAGAGCGACAGAGAAGATGAAGTGCATAGCCTTGGGCTCGAGCAGATGAGTGCATAGCCTGGAGATATGGTCTCGTTTTTTGTCTCTTGTTAGAGAGATGAACAGAAATATAGAGGTCTATCTTTCCCCCCTTGGGCTCGAGCAGATGAGTGCATAGCCCGGAGATATGGTCTCGTTTTTTGTCTCTTGTTAGAGAGATGAACAGAAATATAGAGGTCTATCTTCCCCCCCCCTTTTTTTTTTTTGAGAGTACAATGAACTGGAAATACACACTCACATACGCCCAACCTCGTAAGGTAGAGGTACCCATCATGAGAGACTCATGGACATGTCCAACCAAGACTTGAATTCAGGACTTCCTCCCACAGTTTCAAAGTGTCCACCACTAAGCTACGTGGGCTCGGACAAAGTAGACGATAACGAGCTTTCTCTCGCTCTGTCTCTCTCAGAAAGTAGACGACAGCGAGCTTCTAAGGCTATTGTTGAGCCTGCCAAACCTGAGCATTTTGTGTGTGTCTATGGCAGCAAGAGATAGTGCAAGTAGTGTCTGTGTCTTCAGAAACCAATCGCTGAGGAGTGCGAGGATAAGTGATGTGCAATCGTAGTCTTTGGCTCTGGATTCTGTGTCTCTGGATTATGAAGAGGTGAGCTGCTGCAACTATGGAAAGACTAGGCGTTGTTGATCCTTATGCTATAGAGTGCCAACTGTATCACCTCGGCTGCCTTGATTCGGATGAACTATGGAGTGTACTAGTGCACACTTTTGCTACGTTTTGTAGCTCAAATGCTACCAGTACACTACGAGATAGAGAAAAAATGTAGTATCTCACATTCCACCAGAATGAGTTATCCAGTATGCCATCACTAAATTGATGAAGGGATATATAAAAGGGTTTTTTAAACGTTCCACAAACTTGAGGAATGACGATCCAAAAAGTAGACGGGATACATGCATCATCTTTGATGCGAGGATCGATGATAGAAGAGAGAGTGTGCCACCAAAGGAATGTAGTGGATTATCAAGGAACCTCAAAAAAATGTGTAGAAACACCTTAGTAATAGAGATGCACCATCAACTCCATGCAAAATGCCATCAATGTGGGTATGAACCACCAAAATCACCACAAAAAGGAGGGCAAAGAGTGTATATAAACACTTCAACTGAAATTTACAAGCAACTTCACAACGTGACCACCGTGAGGTATGCACCGCCAAATGCCATCACAAAGCAGGTGGGTGGGAGGGAATAGGGAAAATGGGGTGAAATAATGGATGGAAAAAAGTATAGAAGGGTGCGCAAAAAAAGTAAAATGAGACCCAAAGAGCATAAATATGATGGCAAAAGGGTTCTCACAATGAACGGATAGCAACACCACCAAGCTCTATAACCACCACCACCACCACCAAAATGGTCACCAAATAGTAATCTCGAAAACTTCCACATAACTCTAGCAAAATGAAAACAAGAGTGTACTCATAAAACGAAAGAGTGTGAGGGACTCAAGAAATGAGTAAACTAACATGGATTAGAAATGAGCTTGCTAAGAGCATGAAATACGCTCTCTAAGTTTTTTACCAAGTACAAAGTGAGGAAGAGGCCCTCTTTATATAGAGTTTGAGACGGCTCTCTGAAGTACATCATATGTTGGATAATTCTGCTCGAAGGAAAATGAATACAAGGTAAAAGCAAATGGCAATTTACCCAAATAGAATGAGATACATGTAGAATAATCTGAAATTGAGTGTCTCCTAAATATAAAATGGAAATGCAATCATACGAATACAAAAGAAAATGATATACATGAAACATACACTCTAAAGAGATTCTATGGTGATCTTAATAGATGATGAATGGCTAGAAAATATTTCTTGCACTCTTTGAATGGAAGCAACCACAATATAGTTCAGCCAACCTATCATGGGTAGTCAATGACCACACATAAATATAATATTAAAGCCAAAATACAATATTTTGAAAATATTTCCTCTACCATGAAGCCAAAAGATTTTTCTACCAAAGCCCTTCATGGGGGTCCACTATCGCTCCAAATCCCCCAACCAAGGCACTAATACATGCTCAATGACCAATTGCAATCCCCTACATGTAACAAACTATGGGATCTTTGACTAATACCCCATCACCTTGTATTCATACACAATGTCTATGCTAGAATATTTGCTCCATGTCCATATAGCTCCCCCTCATTTGGGGTTGATAAAATCCGCACACTTGAGATAGCGATATGTTTGAAACGTGGATATTAATTTCTAAAAACGCAAATCATAACATTATAAAGCTCTTAAATATAATAGTTTTTCCATTTTTATTTTAGATTAATGCATCTATAGAAGGATGGCTGGCGTTCAAGGAGATATGAACTGAACATGTTTTTCTTCTCATAATCAATAATTAGTGTCGAAAACTTCATAAGACAATGGCTTCACACAAATGATGAAAATAAAGTTAACTTCTCACGAGTCATGACCTTTGGGATCTTATTGAATGAGGGGTGAAAAAAAAAATGAATGAAGGACTTCTAGTGACATCTCAAGATACTACTCGATAAGAAGTATTTAGAACTCTATCGATGCCTCAAGTTCAAGTACAATCCACTCCAACTAATCTTGTAGGAGATCCTAATTATGCATCAAATGATAGTGAGTCTTTCTCAAATATGTAGCATTTTCAAACAACAAATGTCTTGATAATAACATACAACATGCTCCACAAGCTCAAGTTAATATAAAACACATCTTCAGAGCACCTCAAAAGAAATCTATTTCACCAATCCTTATTTCTAAAAGACCAGAAAAGATAATTTTTCAAGCCATGCCAATAACTTCTATGTACGTATCACATAACTTTCTAACTTCAATGTAAATGCTTAAGAAAATATAATAGTCCTATTGTTCAGAAGTCTACTAGTTCCCTATGAAGAATGCACTTGGATGTGCTCTTATGATCTACTCCCTATGGACCTCGAATTTAAAAGAACAACATAACACACCACATGAACCCTTTTTAAATCCCACATCAAGAAAAAATATTGAGCCAATCATCGAGACTTGAACCTTGCATTTTCAACGAATGATTCAAGTGCATTGCCCCCCTCAACTACTTGTGCCCAGTTTATAAAAGAGCCATAGAATCTCAATGAAGAAGAGCGTGAGGATAATTCTCAGTCTATCACATCTACGAGTTCCATTGCTGCAGAATTAAAAAACAAAAAGATTTAAGTGTATAATGAATATTTTACATCAATTTATGTAGAATGAGAATGCTTCAAATTTCTCGAGCAAGATTTCTAGAGAAACGGATCCTATTTCTATTTCTAGAAGTGCAGGAAGGCAACAATTTTTCTAGCCATGGCAATGACTGTCATGGCCATATCACACAACTTTCACATTTCCACGCAATGAGATAAGAGTACTAGTACTATTATTCAAATGTTTTTAGTTTTCTAAAAAGAATGTATTTATGCCTACATTTTTTGAAGGGAGTGTGATCTTAAGACTTAATCTTCCTTAGCTTTTGAAATTTGAGAGACAAAAACACACACCCAAAAGAACCCTTTATCCCCACATAAGTGTGTTCCACCCTTATTTCTCTTTGAAACAAGAAGGAAACACATTTTACTTTTGTTCCATATGTTCCACCCGTACGTGTGAAAGGGTTGAAAGTGACACTATAGCTCTCGATGCAGTTCCACCTAGAACCATCCTTCCAAAGTACGAGGTTCCTCCTCCGCAATGTGAAACCAACTTTGCCAATCCACAATATCTATAAAGATAAATAACCAGGGATACAAGAAATATGTAAAAATTGGAGAGTTGGTTATGGTCCACTAGAGAGGCTTTGAACGTGGAATCCCCCAATTAGACAAGCAAATCAGTCTAAGCCTTCTATATTAAGGGATACAACTTGTGTGTATATGTGGTGTCAAGTCATGTCTTTGCAAAGATAGACACCCCTACCAAATCCTACTACGGCCATTGTATAATAAGTTTAAAGGGGTCATTCATTCCTCTCCCAATTGACGAGTGCTTGCGCAACCATCCTGCACAACCATGTTTTCAAAGGGGGGGCAATGACACATCGTATAAATCCACAAAAGCTGGAACAATGTATCAAAATAACACACATCAATTCCGCAGCTTTCTCCATGTTAGCACTGATAGACAATATCCAATAAGGCTCACCAAGTGTGACTGCAAGTCCCATGCAGAGGGAATGTGAGAGCATCCTGATTCCTTAATGCAGCACAAACAAACAGAAATGTGCAGTATCCCTTGATCCGAGAAAAAAGAAGTCTCACATATTTGTGCTGTATTGCATCCCACCTCAGAATAAAGAGCAAATTTGGAGTGTGAAGTATTCGGCTATCATATGACCCAATTGAAGCATTGCCTCCCAAACCATTTTCCAAGATCAAACACTCATATACAACACTGGTTCTTGTGCCTGATGATTACGCACCTTCGTTCACTATACATGTCGAGAATTCTCTAGTAGACATACCAGATAAAAGACATCTTCTTACCATAAATTAGTCTGCATTTGCTATTTCCATTAAATTTATAATATGCCCATTGTCCAATAAGTTTAAAGGGGTCATTCATTCCTCTGCTAAATGATAAGTAGTTTCTAGCAGGACATATTTTCTAGGGGGAAAAATAACAAAAAAAAAAGACAATCAATACATCCACAAAAGTTGGAAAAATGTATAAACTAATCAAAACCATTGTGCAGCTTTTTACACGTTAGCATCGGTAGACAATATCCCATGCTGCTCACATTTTGTGACTGCAAATCCTTTGCAGAGGGAAGGTAAATTCATTGCAGTCCACTTTAGAATAAAGAGTGGATTTGGAGTGTTCAGTATAAGGCTGTCATCTGACTAGGTGACAACTGAAGGGTTGCCTCAAAAATCATTTTGCAAAATCAAGACATCTTGTCACCATCTATTAGGATGCATTTGCTATTTTATTGGTTTTTCTCAAATGCAAACACAGGCAACAACAACAACACCGATTGAGAAAACAGCCTCCTAATCACTGACCCACCCACCTGATGCAACATTAATACTCTCACCCTATAACAATGTCAAAAGAAAGAAAGGTTCAAGGCAGTACCACGCCATTGCATGTGCTTTCCACTATCCACAATTCATTAGCAAGTCCATTGTTCACTCAGAGCAAAGTGCAGCTTCACATCCACAACTTTGGCATCAAAAAGGAAAAGAAGCATGACATGACACTGAATGCACTTGTAAAGACCTGACAAAGAAGGAACAGTTGGATTCTCAGATGCCACATGCAAGATAGGCTGTTTCCACAAAGAACCAAGTGACATAGACTTCTACTTTCGGTCCAATATGTCAGGCTCTTCAACCAAACTAAAGATCGTTCAATACATTGATTATACAATCAGCTTCAACACACTGCAACGAGTCCCATATGCAAACCATCTGAGAAAAGATCTTGATGAGGGTCTTGCAGATGAGCAAGCATATCAACTATTTCATTAGACACAATATCATCAGCTGAGAAGAACCAACATTTTCAGAAGTTAACCATCAGACAAGAGATTAACTAAGATAGAATTTTCAAGATGATATACCGTTCTGATAGATCGTTACCAGAGATTTGTTGTCATTTCTTGCTGAACTGTTGAGACAAAATAAATCAGAAGGAAATACCAAAATGCATATGTGGGCCAGTGGAGCTCATCATTGGCTGAACCCATATCTCAAAGGTATCACAGCAGCCGCCATAAATACAAGTAGGATGATTGCTTACCAATATGTGAATTTCAATATTAGTGAACTGATTGAGCTTATTTCACAAGGATCATGTAAGATTATGAATCTTGCCTGTGTTATTGGCCCCTGAAATATCCCAGGATAAATTATTTCCTCGAGTGCAAGGAGACAAAATCGCCTACAGCAGTGAAGAATGAGAAGGATGCAGTGAATGGCATCCATTCACTCTGAAGGTGGGCCTTCTGATGACAAAAGCACGGAATCAACACGCTCAGCCAGCTGCCCAACATCCTCTGATGAAGAAGGATTTTCAAATGTGCTCTCCCTTTCCTCACTATCCTGGTCGGAAACAGCAACAGATGCAGCAGCTTCCGCTTCTGCTTCATCATTCATGGCTCTCTCAGCCTGCAGGACTGGCTCATAGTAATCCGAGTATTTCTCCATACACTCTTTCAGTAAGAACGTGACCTTATGACATTTCTCAACCATGTCTTCCTTATCCTTTTCTGCCTGCTCGACACACTCCTCCCACTCGATGAAGCTATCTCTACAAGGTCCGCTTTTCATGAAGAGACAAAAGCCGCATTCACCAGACTCTTCTTCTTCTTCTCCTACCTCTAGTTCTCCGCTCTCCTCACTGTCCTGACCTCCTTTCACGTCATCACTGCCATTACCGCTGGATCCGCCAGCTTCAGCACCCTGATCCCCGCCCCCTGAAGATTCCGCTACTCTTCCTCCGTCCCCTTCACTGCCATCTGACGAGCCCACTAGTTGGGTGTCGAATTCAGACCCTGACGGGGCCGCTCCGCGCACTTCATCCTCAGATTGACCGTCGGGCACTTTCGATGGTATGGAGTCTGCCATGTACAGGAGGACGAGCAATAAACCCTACCCCACGCAAACTACCAATGCATACAGGGTTTTAGCAGCAAATGTTGATTTTTGAAGAAAGCCAGCGTTTTAAAAGAACGTGCTGAATTTTCAAATAAGACTAATAAAAGTGAAATCAAAATTATTTTTTTTATTTTTTAAAGAACAGTGTGCTGATTTCTTCTAAATTGTGTGCGGAGAGATCGTGGCACCATAAAGCATATGACATCCACACACGATGAAAAAAAAAAAATCATCCCACCAAAAAACAAATTATGTTCTCTCTTGCTATGATTAATGCTTAAAGCATCTTACTAAAAATTAACGCATCTTACTGAAAATGTGAAACATCTTAGTGATTAAATCTTATGTTCTCTTGCTAAGATTGGTCCGCATGTGTTAGTGTGGGTGGTTTTGTTAACTCTTGCTTGAAGAGCTAGTGAGCTTCGTCTGGGACATTTTGGTTTAGAACTTCGAGAAGGTTGGGGCGATTTCTTAGGTTGGGCCTTTTGCCTCTTGAAGCGGGGGCGAGGGTTCAACCCCCTCTATGGTAGAGCATGTGTGAGCCTAATGCCAATGTAATGTCTTGCGACAGTATTAAATCAGATGCCTTTGGGCAATTAGTATAACCACTTGGATGAAACTTTCTAATTGTCACAGCGAATGGTGACTAGCTAGCTAGAGCCTGGGAAATCTCGATAAGGATGGGTAGTACCATTATTTGGGAGGTTGTTAAGTCAAGGGATAATCAACTACAGTGGAGGTCTTCCCCCATAGTTTTAAACCCTCATTCTTATACAAATTTAACTAAAGGAATCAAGAAGAGGATGGTGATAGGTGAATTGATGCTAAGGATGAGAATCAAGCCTCACAAAGTGGAGTTTGATTTCAAAGAATAAAACACATTCTAAAGAAAACAAACTATTATGTTGCTAGTATGTGTGTATATATATATATATATATATATATATATATATATATATATATATATATATATATATATATATATATATATATATATATGTGTGTGTGTGTGTATGTGTGCGTATCTATCTATCTATCTATCTATCTCTAGGAATCTCTTCCTCAAACTCTCTTAAAAGACTTGAAAGCTAAAGCCTTGAATGTAGTGTGTGCAACTCACCTCCCATCCTTTATATTCTCTTGCTAGAGTTTCTTATTAATATAGGAGATGCAGATTCGCCAGGCTCGCACTCATGATCGTTTTCTTAGAACTCGAGTGTTTCAAGTTGGACAATTAGTTTTGGTATATAATTCTAAAGTGGACTAAAAAGTCGATAAATTCAAAGTCAGATGGTTCGGCCCTTACCTTACTGCAACACAGATTGGTCCGACAACATTTTGATTGGTCAGTCTGATAGGAGAACTTTTATGCAATGCTTTAAATGGATCGGCGTTATGAACTTTTTGCACTCCATTCAAGGAATCCTGATTCATGCGACTCTTTGATGGCACCAACCCTCCACATAATTCTTTCCTTTGCTCCTCCATGCAAATTTGGATTGGTTGGTGGTAGGGTATTATCTACGTTTATTACCATAATGGTTGTTGCACATCATTTCGTCATCATCGTTCACACCATCTCTATTTATTCTTGGGTGTTTTAATTCTTTTTTTTATGGTGTGAAATGTGTGTGTGTGTGTGTGTGTCCTGTGCTTTTTGTGTACTCCTGTTGGTGGATTCTCGGACAAGAAGGGATTTGAGTGTTTGTAGGAGAAATGGGTAAGACAAGAAGAGAAAATACACACTGGAAGCTTCTGTAGATTGATTACAAGAAGACAAATACAATATTGAAGCACAATGCAAGCCAATGCTTCTGTGCAAAATCCCACAGAGGGCTCAATTACAAAATACCAAATACCCAAGGGACTTATTGCTGCCGGCCTCCTCTGCACCAAACCTCCACCTTCTCCAAGCCTGCACTTGTGCACACCTTGCACCAAGCTTCTACTAAGGGGGAGGGATGGGTACCTTCTGTCGGCATGCGCACACTTCAATAAGACCTTGGGACCTTTGAGAGACTAGCTTAGCACTCTCTGCACACTTCCTTGGTCACTCTTCATGCACACCTTGCACTTCACTTCTCTGCGTCGCACACTGTGTGTCTATTGCACTTCTCTCTCTTGCTTTACTTAGACTATGCTTCTCTTGCTTACTCTAGAATGGTCCAAGAATAGTCCTTGCCTTCATTTGGGTGTCGATTCACGTACGCTCATAACTGCAAGTGTATCTTGGTGCTCACTTTGATGTCCCAAGATTGTCTTCACAAGTGGAAGCCAACGAATCCATGTTTTGTCCTGTAGTGACTTTAGGCTTAAAACAAAAAATTTTAATTGGGGGGCATACTTTCACTTCTGCGTACGCTACCCCTTCACATACCTTCACATTTTCCTTTCAAGTCTTCACTTTTGCACATAAGAGAGGGTTCACCTCAACCTTCCAAAACACTTCCAAAACACTTTGAACCTTAGGGAAATTAGAGAAATACCTCTGCAACCTACAACCCACTTTCTCCAATTCACCCTTTGTGGACAATTAATTGTGCACTACCTGTGCACTTTGACACCTGCACTTTAGCACTTTGACTTTGCACCTATTGACTTTGACCTTGACATTGTTGACTTTGAACAATTCAACTTTGACCTTTTGACTTTGACTATAGTTGACTTTGATCAGTAAGACTTTTATGGGCTCAACAGTTGCCCACCACCTAATGTACTCTCCGTCTTGGAGAGTAACAACCAAAACTTCGGCAGGGCAGAGAGGACATTTGATTCCTGTGAGAAGATCAACTCCTCCAGAACAGCAGTCTTGAAAAACCACAATGTGGAGAAAATGGTAGTGAAAATGAGTGACAGGGAAGGGGATGTTTTAGAGTAGAGGGAATGAAGTTGAATAAGGGCAGGGAAAAAGAATATGGAGGTGGTAGGGTTGTAGTTGTGGAGTTGGGGTGGCATGAAAATGGTAGTGGATGGTGGTGGGAGGGGAAGGGGTATTGGGATAAGGTTGGGGGAAAATGGAAGAGGAAATGTAAATGGAAAAGAAAACAAACATAAATTGTACATAATAACTCAAGCAATGGCAGTGAAATAGGAATACTTACAACAGCAGAAATACACAATCAATAACCAGACAAGAGATGGCAGTGTTCACCAAGAAGCAAAATCCCATATATACATAGCAAAATGAGATACAACGATAGCCTCGAAAAGGCCTGAAATACATGAAAGTGCCATGGAAATGGCCTGAAGTACCGGATAGAGCCTCTAATCGTCAGAAGGGTAAAGGAAAAAGCAGGATGTCGAACTAGATGAATGCTAAGAGGGAAGCCTCGAAGAGTCAAAATGAGGCAGAGTGACCAAAAAGGGATGAGAGGCGACTACATAGGTAGTAGAAACAGCCACTAGTGGGCGAGGTCGGGCTGGTGTCCTGGGGACTAGGGAGAACCCCCCTCATGGGGAGCATCTCGAGGCTGGGGAGGCGGGTCCGGCGATAATGGGGGGATGATAGCTGCCTGCTCCATACAAAAAGCAACCATGCTTCTATAATGGCGTAGATGGTCGCGCTGGCGACGAACCAGTCGACACGCGGGGCTGTCGCAAATGCCTAAACAAGCCCGCTGCTGCATCTCCAAAAGAGTCCGATTCACAGAATCGGCCTCATCCCCGAACCTGTCCTGCTCCTGCTGAAGTGTCCTCGTAGTGGCTAGAGAAGTCTGCCACTGTGCAGCAGCTGAAGCATGTATGCGCTCAATCAAAGAGGCATACTGGCAATGTAGGGCGGCGGTCGCTGTAACTGAATCGAGTGATAGGCGTTGTGGAGGTGATCGCAATCCGGGTGGATCGGGTCCGGTCGTGGCACACACAGGGTGTATGAAGCTAATGAATGTTGGAAGGTTTAAAGATGTGAAGGTGAAATTAATATTGAGTATGGAGAAGAGAGAGATGTTGAAATAATTATGGGAATGGGAATGTAGGTGTGCAAGTTAGATTGATGACATGAATGATAAGAATGAAAGAGAACCATACACACGAATCAAATTTGGAAGGAAGAATGGTCCATTGGAGGAGCTTCTTAAACACTTCCTAATTCTAATCCATATGTATAGCCTTCTTTGGATGATATGTATGCATGATGAGAATAGATGGAATCCTTACACATAAATCAGTTTCGAAAGGAAGAATGGTCCAATATTGGAGCTTCTTATACACTTTCAGAAACTAATAAATATGTATGGATTTGTATGGATTATATGCATGCAAGTGAATTATGATGATGGATTTTACTCACAAGCTCAAAGAAACATCCTCACTGGTTCAACGCAATACTGCGGAGCCTTCTCACACATAGAAGAAATAGAAGACATGTAAAAATACTTAAGAGACTGAGAGAGGAGACAAGAGACAAGTGACAAGTGACATGAATTAAAAGGATTTGAATTAAGTTACATGTAAAATATCATCGTGGTACGTCATGCTAAGCAGTCTACTGATCAAAGGTGGTTCCGACCCTCAAACCATGACAGTTCAACCGAATGTCACACGTAAGAAGGTGAGTTCCACTCCAGTGACCCTATGTCTGTCTAGGCTCGTAACGTCTAACTAAAGAAGTATAAGACTCATTAAAATCAGCTCTAACTCACTCACACGCTCCACCGAGGGTGAGTCAAGATAGAGATGCTGGTTTCAAGAGCCTATCCTAGATAGGAGTTCTAACTTAAATTTGAAACTAGGTTCTATACTCATACTAGCTCACCTTGGATCCTCACTCGCTCAACCGAGGGTGATCGTCTCAAGGAAACCGTAAGCTAGCATGAGCCCTATGGATGCCTAACAATGATGCTCTAGGAGTTTGGAGGGGGGTTTATATAGTTTTTTGAATGAATTTGGGCCCTTGGATCTAGAGAAATCAACTCTCAACTCTAGGATCACTACTTTTGATTACAACCATTTGATTAATCAAATCAATGGCTTGGAATTGTTCTTTCTATCAAATCTAGTGTAAAGGAGTGAAATTTAGGCGCCCTCATTCTCCACCATTGGATCTGGGGATGATCTGGACCGTCGGATCAGTGCTGACATCAATTCGGATAAGATAAGCCACTATTTTTGGAGAAATGCTGCATTATTGATTTTTGATTGTAAAAAAGGTCTTCTTTTATGGAAAAAATTCGTGGATCCTCCTTCCTTTATGCTTTAGTGCATCTCCACCCTTGAATATGAGCTCATCTTGACCGTACAACATGGTTCAATCATATTTTGACATGTGGCAGACATTCAAGCCTTCAATTTTCTTATTCTAGAAAACTGCGGTGACCTTGAAAACTGGACTTTGTGCTCTTTGACCCTCCAAAAAGTCTTTGATGAAGATGAAACATTGTAGGACTATGTTTCCAAAGATCTCCTTCAGGAATATGCAAAAAACACTCCCATCTGAATCTAACTTGTACAAGTTTGACTACATTTGGAAGCTTGCAAGGTGGCATTAAGGTGTCTAGGAAGCTCGGATAGCCTTGAAACTTTATACAAATATGTAGCCACATATGGTCTTTATACATGCCAAACCATATGGCTAACATACTTTTCTATACAAGAATTTGTAGGGTCAAACTAGAAAAATTACATTTTTACAAAATGAACATAGCATATCAATGTGCTACAAAATCCATTTTCTGCTGAAATTTGGGCTATAGACTGCCTTTGACAATCTTTACAAGTATATGGATTTTCATCTAATTTGGTGACAATGAAATTTTTGCCCTAATTTCCCAACTTTGACCAGCTTTGACCAGCTTTGACCGCTACCATGGACTTTCTTGATTTCTTTGAAACTTTGTATGTGACCTTCCTTTGACATCCTTGATGCATCGTGGACTTCTCGGGGAATTCTGGCTACCTTCACCAAATATGTTTTTTGTAGGCCTTCATAAGTGAGAGAGGAGAGAAAATCTCGACGACATTCGCCCCCACTAAACCTGCGATTCCTCCGGAAGCGCCACTCTAGCATCTCTGAAAAACAAAATGTTCCAGGCATCAAATTCTTTTATAGGCAACATAAGAAACATGGAAGGAAAATTGATTATATGCATGAATAAGTAGGTAACGCGACATGAAGCAAAATTTGCATGAAAGAAAGAATTGAAACAGACAACATGAATATGCATGAACAAATAGGCAACATATATGCAAATGAACAAGCAACATTGGAAACAAGAAAGAAAAAAAACAAGCATCAATATGAAGTGGAAGTGGATGTATTGAGTCGTTTTAAGCATCAGTTCCTCTCATCTTGAAGAAAATTTTGTACCTTTTTCATAAAGCAATCTACCTTAAATATGATTATAAACAAAGATTTAGGATTTTCAAGAGACATCTTTCATCTTTAGCTTATTTTAGATCAACTCCTTTCCTACATAAATATGAATATGCTCTTTCTCTAATAACATGCAAGGAAATCTAACTAAACTCCACTAATGCATAAATCTACTTATATAGCCCGTGATTTATTCTACTATTCCTCTTTATCCTCCTTTGGCTTGCTCTTTTTTTTTTTTTTTTTCCGATGATGATGATGATGATTTTGCAAGTTTATGGTTACGATCACTTTTTTTGGGTGGAAGAAAGTGTAAACTTCTTGGTAACATGTAGCTTTTTTTTTTTTTTTTTTTTTTTTTTGACGAGGAAAAGTTAAACCCCGATACAAGGTACAACCATTTTTGATGACGGAGAACAGTCGTTTAAACTCCGATACAAGTGCTGTGAGATGGACTAAGGATGTAGAAACATGCAATAGCAGGAGATAGGATTTCAACAATTATGCCTTCGATACAGGATACATATGCATGTTTATATATGAAAGTCTTGTCACCAAAATAAACCTCCAAATCTACATGTCCTATCTTTCCACAATCCTAGATTATAATCAATTTCTTAGTAGATAAGTTACTACTTAAGTTACAATTTTACACAAGTAGAGAAATCATCATTTGCCTTTTTTGACTCAAGTGATGTGGATATGCAATGCAATGCAAAGACTGAAAAAGAACATGCATGAAACAAGCATGGAAAAAAAATAGAATGAACTTGAAAAAAAACAAAGCAACATGAACTTGAAAATTAATGATATTTTTTTTTTTTATAACATGGATACTCCTGTTTATGAATCGGCCTCATTGTTGTCATCTTCTTCAATGTCCTCATCCAAAATGTACTCATCATTATCACGCTTCTTGAATAACTTTATCCTTTTACCTGCAATCAAAGTTTTTAGTGCAACACCATTTAATTCACAAAGAGCATACGTACCATTGTTGTTGACTTTTGATACTATGTATGGCCCAAACCACCGTTGAGTGAGCTTTTTGCGTGCATCATATTGAGAGTCAAATGTACTATCATAAATGAGCACCCAATCTCCTACTTCAATTGGCTTAGGACGCAATCGATGAGTTTTATCAAAATAATGCTTGTTCTTCATTCTAGATTCTCTTAATTTTTCAACAGCATCATCAAGTCTTAATTTACCTTGTTCTAACTGTTTAATACGCAAATTCAAAAAATCATCAATAGACATGTTTTCAGACCAAGGCAAATTTGACCACGCAGAAATATGAGACTGAATTGGAAACAATGGTTTTTGACAGTACATGAGTTCAGCAGGCATATACCCAGTAGTGTGTGTGCACGTCATTCTATCTGCCCAAAGTGCAAAAGGTAAGAATTTAGGCCATTGTTTGATGTCACCGTTACATGCTTTAGATATGGCTTTCACAATAGGTGGATGCCCTCTCTCTATTTTACCATTGGCCTCTGGATTATATGCAGTGGTGAGAGACAAACGAATACCGTGACGCTCAAAGAACTCTTTAGCTTCTCTCGCATTTAACTCTCCACGATCGGCAACTACTTTCTCTATGTACCCAAAGCGACTTATGACATCTTCAAGCAAGAATTTGCAAACATTGGAAGTGGTCTTAGATCGTAGTGCACGTCCCTCTACATGATTAGTTAAGTCTTCTCTTGCAAGTACAATGTAACGCATTTTGTCGATACCTTTAGGCATAGTTACAAGATCTACTACCCACTTGTAGTGAATACAAGGTGGATAAGTAGGATGCAACGGATCTCTATGTTTGACTGATGAATGAAGTTGACAAGTAGAACATGTAGAAACATAGCTACTAATGTCAACATACATCCTAGGCCAATAATAGGTACTTCTAATTTTTTCATATGTTCCAAAAAATCCTTTATGACCTGCCCATAATGTCTCATGCATTTCCTTCATTACTTGCAATTGAAGACCTCTCTTTCCTAGGACTCGTTGTGGATTCTTAACCTTACCCTTAGCATGTCTCCAAAGATAACCATTACATAGGAAAAAGTTATAAGCTCGTTTCCTAATGTTACGGAATCTATTCGTAGTCCAGCTAGGTAATGGTTGTAGTGTACTCAGATACTTTCCTATGTCTCTCCATTCATCTTCGTACTCAGACTCATGAAATTTCTCATACTCATATATATATGGAACATAGTCAACTAAATTCACATTCTTTATTAGATCACTTTCAAGATCATCATCAAATCTAGCTCTCGATAACATATCAGCAACTGAGTTTGACTTACCTGAAATATGAACTAACTCAGGATTTATGAACTTAATATATGAGATCCATCTAAGCATGGCTATATCAGGAGATGAACAATTGGCTATCATTCCAATGAGAGGCAAACAATCAGTCTCAACTTTGACATTTGCACCAATGAAATATTCTTTGTCTGTTTTCAAAGCTGTTACCATACCCCATAGTTCTCGTTTGATCTGTGGATATTTTCGTTGTGTTTCATGTAGAATTTTGGCACCAAACCTAATTGCATATCTATTCCCTTCACTATCATCTTGACTTATGACCCAACCTATACCAATAGGACTAGTATCAACAGTCAATATAATAGGTTTGTTAGCAGAATAGTCTACACGCTTAAGGATGGGAGCTTCAAGCAATAATTTCTTCAATTTACGCATAGCTTGAGTATGTTTGTCAGTCCAAATAAATTTTCGTTTCTTCCTCAACAAGTCATAAAGACAATCAGCAACATGAGCAAAGTGTGGGATCCAAATAACATAAAAGATACAAGCACCAAGAAATCTACGTACCTCACTCACATTGTTACATGTTTCAGAAATCTTGCTAATGGCATCAACTTTTTGTGGGTATGGCTTTCGACCATAATGGCCACATAAATGTCCAACAATAAGCACCTCGTTGACACCAAAAACAGATTTCTCTATGGAAAATGTGAGACCTACCTCTTCAAATCGTTGAAATATTCTTTCACAATCAGAGATATGGTCAAGAACAAATTTACGACATCCAGATGAATCTAAAGTAATGTCCTTTACACGTTCCTCACTCCCTTTAATTGGAATATCATCAATGAATGGCATAGTTATATGAGGGATAAAATCATGTAAGACCATATTCATAGCACTCATCATATGAGCCACAGAATTAGTCGCTCGTTGAGGTAAAGTACACATTCGCACTAAGCCTAAAGGAGTTTTCATTGTGGTTATGTCACGACTATCAATTGCTAATTGGAATTGGTCATATCCCGAATATAAATCACCCATTGAATAGATAGAATGTCCTGAAAATGATTCAGCAAATTCATCTACAATGGGTCCTGTTCCTACATTCCTTATGGTGACTTTATTGACGGGTTGGAGATCTTGAATAAAACGTAGTTTCCCATTCTTTTTAGGCACAGTGAACCATCTGTTTGAGTAAGGTGCAAAAGATGGCTCTAAAATTCTCATGTTTATCTTCTCCTTAAGTAGTTTCATTAGCTCAGGTAAGTGAGCCTTTGGAACAGGTATAGGACGAAGATTCCATGGAATATGTGGAATAGTAAAGATTATCATGGGTGCAACTAGCTTAGGATCTACACAACCAATCTCATGAGGATACATAGTAAAGGCTTTTCCATGGCTACGTATGACTCTCTCAAATTTATCTCTCTCTGCTGGCAAAAGAAAGTCATCATCTCTACCAATTTTCACCTGTTTGATTGTCTCATCCGTGAATGTATGTCCTATGTTTTTCTTATCCCGAAGAATTGGATCATTTTTCACATCAATAATTTTTTCATTACTTCCTTGAGGTAATGGTTGAGCTATGGGTTTGATTTTTTTGTCTGCAGTTTTGTACTTTGTTTCAACTAAGGCATCATGTGTTTGGTTAAATTTCGAGCACTTGTCAACATTGAGAGCATACTCTTGGATTAGAGCATACTCATCAAGGGAAGAAAGAAGAATAATATGGGAATTAGAATTTTGTTGAAGACATAACTCTAACTCCTCAAGAGTAGAGAAACAATGAGATGTTTCAATCACATGCTCAATGTTCTCATCATGTTCCATGATTTTGTTGTTTTTATAATTTTTTTGGGTTTTTTGGATAAAAGACTTGGACAATTGACTCTTATGAAGAAAATCTAATCTAGAATGTGGAAAACAAAGTGACAAACTATTGTACATGTTGGTTGGATGCGAGATGTCAAACCAATATCCATTGTTGTCCCGCTCAACAATGGATTCTATCCGAAATTTTGATCATATGTAGCTCCAAACATGAATCGAGGTGCACAATCACTACAAGCATGCTCATGACCCTGAGTAACAATAGGTTTCTTTCTAATTGACAATCGATTCCTAGGATGATTCACTCCTACTGTCATGACTTGAAGTGATTGCATTCCATCCTTAGACTTAAATCTAGCATAGGTAGACCCATCATCCATGGCTTTAGTTTCCATACGACTCTCACAAATAAAGGGTTGACCTAAGAGAACTTCATAGGAGCAATTATCTTGAATAAAAAAGTGAAACTCTTCTGTGATTCCTCCTATGGATATGGGCACACTAGCACAAGCTCCATACAGGGTACCTACACCATTATCTGCAGTTCTCATACGCCATCCACAATCTTTATCTATGGGCCATCGAAACTTATCATAGACTTCTCTTGAAATCACATTGATTTCAGAGCCGGAATCTACTAATGCATTTACAGTGATAGTGTTCTTATCATTTCCTATTTTAACATGCATCTCTGATGTACCTCTAGACCAAAATGTTCTTTTAAAGTGACTTTCAGGATTGTTTTCATGATTTTCATGGTCAGGTTGAATAGGTCCTAAGAAATTTTTATTAACATTTACTTCATCATCATCAAAGTCCTCTTCATCAGATTCATCAAAGTTTAAGGCTTCATTCATAGCTTGATCTTGATCTAGAGAATCTTGCATCTCAGTATCTAGATTAAGCGGAAACCTCTTCCTTTTAATTAGGCCGATAAAGTTATCTTTAAAAATAGGCTTTGCAATAGAGAAAACTTGTTCTAAAGACATAGTCACTTGACTCTTAAGCAAAATGTCATCTAAAATCTCCATAGGATCTATTTTTCTCTCAATTTCTGAAATCAAGATGGCTTTAGGTTTTCTCTTTGGTTTCTTTTGTTTTTGCTCAGGGTCTTGTTTTTGTTCATGTTCTCGTGTTTGGTCTTCAATTTGTTTTGATTGTTCTTGTTTATCTAAAGGCTTTGGTTCTGTTTTTCTTTGCTTTGTCTTCTTCCCTTTTTGTTTCTCCTCTTGTTTTTGTTCATTGGGTTGTGATTCTTGTTGTTTATCTTTGGATTGTGATGTTTCTCCCTGCTCTATGATTGTTTCTATTCCCTCTGAGGTTTGTTTTCGTGTTACTCTTCTTTCACTAGGCTCAGCTTCATCTCTTTTTCGTTTTTCTTCTACATTGGATATGTGAGAAATAAGAGATTGATCTTCTATTGGTGACTCCCAAGCCGTTATTCTCCTAATCTCATCCCGTGCTCTTACTAAAGCCTCTATAGAAAAATCACCTTCCTTTGTGGGTTTACTTGATTCTACTTGTTTTTCATCAAGAGCTTCTAGTTTCACTCCTCTAGTTCCTACGTCCATTATGGTTATATTTTCATAATGTTTTTTCATTCCTCCCTTACCATAATTTCCTTGCAAAGGTAGCCTAGATCGATAGTCACAGATTTTCTTGTCTATGTCTATTACTAGTCGTTGCTCCTTAGCAGCCTTCAATAATTCACAATCTCTCAAAAAGTGCTCTAACGAATCACACCAAGGACACCTACGAGGGCCACGCACAAAACCATTTTGATTTTGAAGATTTTGATTAACTTGTGGTGGGAAATTTTGAAATTGAGGATTTTGTTGATAAGGTATTGCTTGAACAGGATAATTAGGATTTTGAAAATGCAATTGATGTATTTGAGGAGCTTGGGGAGCAACATGTGGTACTTGAGGTGCAAGAGGAGCTTCCATATTATACGGTTGATGATTTTGAAAATTTTGATTTTGAGGATTTTGAAAAGCTATTTGAGAAGCTTGAGGATACATGTTTTGATACATTTGAGGATTTTGCACATGAGGATGAGGATTTTGCATTGAAGGATTATGCATTGGAGGAACTTGATATGCTTGAGTAGGAGCTACTTGTGGATTTTGTTTGGTAGCTATAGCATGTGGATTAGGCTCTTGAAAAGTCATTGGGTTCATTTGATTTTGGAAAGTTTTGGTGTAATTAGATTGTAAAGCATCTATAGTCTTGGCCAAATTGGATTGTGTAGCAATAAGACTTTCCATTTGCTTAGTGAGAATTTCCACTTGAGATTGTTCAACTACACTTTTATTTGGCTCTACTTTAAAACCTTGAGTAGGCTCCATCATTTGAGGAATAGGAGTAGAGTCAAAAAGCATAGCATGGGATTGTTCTCTAACTTGCTCCTTAGTTTGTGGAAGGCTAGCTTGAGGAAGACTAGTTTGCTCATAAAGCATGGATTGTCTTTGATGTCTATGGGCTACAGCCTCTACTACTTTACGCACTTTTTGCCAATTGTCAGTAAGACCATAGCGCTTATCTGGTTCTTCTAATCGCCGTTCAACTTCCCTACGAGTTTCAGGATGAAGAAGCTTAAGAAAATTGATCACAAGATCAAGTTCCAAAGTTATCTTATCCTCATCAGGAAGTTGTTCATAGCGTTTAATATACTCATTTTGTAAGTGAGTAATAGAGCTACTAGGCTTTGGAGAATTGACCCATCGTAAGAATCCATCTCGATTATGTTGGCTATAATCTTCAAGATAGAATTCTTTGAGCATCTCCTTTCTAAAATCACTCCAAGGAAGACTATCATATTGAGTGACACGGTTTATGATAGAGCTATCAACAATTCGTTCAAAGAATGATATCAAAAGATCTTCGGGAAGACAAAAAATCATAGCTTGCTCTTCAAACAAATCTAAGTAGCTTGTGATGTTGATGCCATTGAATTTTCCCTTCTCTCTCAACATAGAAGAGACTATTCTTTGGCCTTGTTTCTCAACAATAAGGGATTTGAATCCTTCCTCCATCTTATGTGAATAAGCAAGTGATGCACGATGCTCTAGATCTCTCACAAATGCGTTTACTTCACGACGAAGATGTTCACGATACTGTGAGAAATCCAGTGCAACACTCAAGATTGATGATGATAATATGATGAGGATAAAAAATATGAAACAAAGGATATGGATCACAACCTCCCAACAAGTTCAGAAGCAAATGCCACGAAGCGTTTCACGTCGGGTTCAAATGTGGAGGTGATCGCAATCCGGGTGGATCGGGTCCGGTCGTGGCACACACAGGGTGTATGAAGCTAATGAATGTTGGAAGGTTTAAAGATGTGAAGGTGAAATTAATATTGAGTATGGAGAAGAGAGAGATGTTGAAATAATTATGGGAATGGGAATGTAGGTGTGCAAGTTAGATTGATGACATGAATGATAAGAATGAAAGAGAACCATACACACGAATCAAATTTGGAAGGAAGAATGGTCCATTGGAGGAGCTTCTTAAACACTTCCTAATTCTAATCCATATGTATAGCCTTCTTTGGATGATATGTATGCATGATGAAAATAGATGGAATCCTTACACATAAATCAGTTTCGAAAGGAAGAATGGTCCAATATTGGAGCTTCTTATACACTTTCAGAAACTAATAAATATGTATGGATTTGTATGGATTATATGCATGCAAGTGAATTATGATGATGGATTTTACTCACAAGCTCAAAGAAACATCCTCACTGGTTCAACGCAATACTGCGGAGCCTTCTCACACATAGAAGAAATAGAAGACATGTAAAAATACTTAAGAGACTGAGAGAGGAGACAAGAGACAAGTGACAAGTGACATGAATTAAAAGGATTTGAATTAAGTTACATGTAAAATATCGTCGTGGTACGTCATGCTAAGCAGTCTACTGATCAAAGGTGGTTCCGACCCTCAAACCATGACAGTTCAACCGAATGTCACACGTAAGAAGGTGAGTTCCACTCCAGTGACCCTATGTCTGTCTAGGCTCGTAACGTCTAACTAAAGAAGTATAAGACTCATTAAAATCAGCTCTAACTCACTCACACGCTCCACCGAGGGTGAGTCAAGATAGAGATGCTGGTTTCAAGAGCCTATCCTAGATAGGAGTTCTAACTTAAATTTGAAACTAGGTTCTATACTCATACTAGCTCACCTTGGATCCTCACTCGCTCAACCGAGGGTGATCGTCTCAAGGAAACCGTAAGCTAGCATGAGCCCTATGGATGCCTAACAATGATGCTCTAGGAGTTTGGAGGGGGGTTTATATAGTTTTTTGAATGAATTTGGGCCCTTGGATCTAGAGAAATCAACTCTCAACTCTAGGATCACTACTTTTGATTACAACCATTTGATTAATCAAATCAATGGCTTGGAATTGTTCTTTCTATCAAATCTAGTGTAAAGGAGTGAAATTTAGGCGCCCTCATTCTCCACCATTGGATCTGGGGATGATCTGGACCGTCGGATCAGTGCTGACATCAATTCGGATAAGATAAGCCACTATTTTTGGAGAAATGCTGCATTATTGATCTTTGATTGTAAAAAAGGTCTTCTTTTATGGAAAAAATTCGTGGATCCTCCTTCCTTTATGCTTTAGTGCATCTCCACCCTTGAATATGAGCTCATCTTGACCGTACAACATGGTTCAATCATATTTTGACATGTGGCAGACATTCAAGCCTTCAATTTTCTTATTCTAGAAAACTGCGGTGACCTTGAAAACTGGACTTTGTGCTCTTTGACCCTCCAAAAAGTCTTTGATGAAGATGAAACATTGTAGGACTATGTTTCCAAAGATCTCCTTCAGGAATATGAAAAAAAAACTCCCATCTGAATCTAACTTGTACAAGTTTGACTACATTTGGAAGCTTGCAAGGTGGCATTAAGGTGTCTAGGAAGCTCGGATAGCCTTGAAACTTTATACAAATATGTAGCCACATATGGTCTTTATACATGCCAAACCATATGGCTAACATAATTTTCTATACAAGAATTTGTAGGGTCAAACTAGAAAAATTACATTTTTACAAAATGAACATAGCATATCAATGTGCTACAAAATCCGTTTTCTGCTGAAATTTGGGCTATAGACTGCCTTTGACAATCTTTACAAGTATATGGATTTTCATCTAATTTGGTGACAATGAAATTTTTGCCCTAATTTCCCAACTTTGACCAGCTTTGACCGCTACCATGGACTTTCTTGATTTCTTTGAAACTTTGTATGTGACCTTCCTTTGACATCCTTGATGCATCCTGGACTTCTCGGGGAATTCTGGCTACCTTCACCAAATATGTTTTTTGTAGGCCTTCATAAGTGAGAGAGGAGAGAAAATCTCGACGACAGCGTGCAACATCTGCGCCATCCAGGGCTACTGTGCTCGCATCTCGGAGTAAGTCTAGGAAGGGAGGGTCCACTAAAGGTGGGGGAACGTCATCACGTGAGGGACGCGGGGCCGCGTTCGATGAGGAAGGGGGGCTGACGGGGCGAGGTGGAGACTGCAGCAGCTGGGAATGGGAGGGCGGGGCGGATGCGGAGTCGACGGAGAGAGGAGGGGAAGGGGGTAAGGATGCGTGAATAAGTGTTTGTGGGGCTAGCTGGTCGACAGGGGGGCTAGCGTGGGCTGTATCGGGGGAGTAGGATGCAGTCCGAGGGCGTACCCGACGAGTGGACGGGGTGGAGGAAGTAGGGGGGGAAGGCTAGCGGGCAAGGATGAGGTGATATCGATCGCATGGAGAGGACGGGGAGCAACGAGAGGGGGGGTAGATGGGGCTATGGAGACCTGACCAGGCAAATGAAAGAGCCAACCCAGGACGGGGGGATGAGTAGACCAAAAAAGACCTAGAACCTCGGGATAGGGCCTCGTGGAAGCGACAGCATCACAGCTGGAAAGAAGCAAACATGAGGTAGGCATAGGGGTATAGCCGCCCATGGACAAAACAATAGAGGGGATCCGCTATACGGATGTCGAAAATCGGTTGGTGGGAAGCCGGGCTGCGGAAAAGGAAATGGAAGATGAATGCCTGCAGGAGCTGCACCATCTGGTGGGAGGCTGTGGAAGGGCTGAACATTCGAGTGCAAAAAGCGATAGTCTCTTCTCGAGAGAGACCGGAATAAAGAAAAGGTGGTGGCCGATATGTGGTCAACGATGAACCAATACCAACCACAATGGACTGGGGGGATATAGCACCGGAAGGGAAATGGGGAAACGAAGTGAAGGCTGAATAAACATCGTGACCCTGAGCCGCCGACCACATGATCGAGGCCAGACGATGAATACCCTCCAAGTGTAAGTAATCCTCAGTGAAGAGTTCGAACAGGGTAGAATCGGGGAGGGCGAGGTGAAGACGGAGGCGAAGGGAAGAAGATGGAATGGCGAAATTGAAAGTGCATGCCTGCTGTGATGAAGTCGAGCTCGAGTCACTCATAGCAGGCACCGAAAGGGATGGCGGAATGGTAGGACGAACGGTGGACGGCTCGGGGAAGGGGAAACCAAGTGGGGGACGGGAAGGGCTATACAAAGATGAGGCAGAGAGTGAGTGGCTGGAAAATGCAGGGGCAATGAGCTGTGAGGGGGCAATGGGGGTATGATCGGGGCTGGAAGACTGGTGGGTGGAGCAGAGGGATGAAATACCTGGGAATCGGACTAAGGCAAACCTAGGGAAGAAGGCGGGAGCTCCGAATACTCCTCGGTAGCCCTCGATGAAGTCGGTTGTGGTACTGAGGAAGCCATACTGCTAATGAATGCGAACGGCACAACAAGCTAACGCTCTGTAATGAAGGTTACGGGTCAGGAAAGCATAGAGTCAATGCTAAACCTCTAAGCGTAGAAATTGACCAAAATTGAGTCAAAATTTAGAATCTACATGTTGAAAATCCTAAGAACGACCTAAAAAACACAGAAAACAGAGATGGGTAGAAGGGGGAATGAGGAAAAGAATGAAAGAGTGGTATTTACAAAAAGGAAAAGAAAGAAAGAAAGAAAGGTCAAAAGAAATGAAATATAGAAAAATTAATTAAAATGAAACTAAAATAAAAACAAAAATAAAAAAAAAAGAAAAATAATAAAAATTAAAATAAATAAAAAATTAAAATAAAAATAAAGGAAAAATAAAATAAATAAAGAAAAAATAAAATAAAAGAAAGGAAAATAAAATAAAATAAAAATAAAAAGAAAATAAATAATAAAAGGAATAAAAGAAATAAAATAAATTTAAAAAATAAATTTAAAAAAAAATAAAAATAAAAATAAAAAAATAAATAATAAAAAAATTCAAGAGAATACCTGATTTTGACGCTCCACGCGAGGGGGGAAAGGTGGAATAGGGAGGTTGTATTTATAGTGAGGGGGGGGGAGGGGCTGCGGAGATCTGTGGGCGCGGGCAGAGAGGCGCGGCAGGTGGGCCAGGGGGAAGGGGGGGGGGGGGGGGAAGGGGGGGGAGGGGCGGGGAAGGGGGGGTAGGGTTGGGGGGGGGAAGGGAGGGGGGGGGGAGGGAGGGGGGGTTGCGGAGATCTACGGGCGTGGGTGGGTGGAGAGCTACGGTGTTGGTGCAGAGCAATCAACAATTGAAGTTTTGGAAGTCAAAGAATGAAGACAAGATCAAGTTATGAAGCATGGAAGAAGTTTACATTCAGGAGTTGAAAGATATGTACACATATGTACATTAGTTCAAATATAGGTCACTTATACTTTTGAATAGTCATAAGCTTGTAAATTTTTGTCTATATATATACTTGGAAAATGTCGGGACAAGTATGAGAGAATGTAGAGCATGAGAATTGAGAAGAATTAGAAGTCATTAGACACTTATGAAGAGATTAGAATAGCTCTCTCATCCAGATGTAATTTCTGTCAGAAATGAAGAGAAGTTGCGCCCGATATTTCTGTGCATTCTCCGTCTGTGCTTGATCATTTCAAGAATCCTTTTGTAGATGTCTAAGTTCATAGTTAATGAGTCTATGGTTAAAGTTTGAGAGCCTAATTGTAAACAGGCTGTGAGAATTATGAGTAGGAACATTCATATGTAAAAGAGTGTTCACAGTCTTCTGAAACAGGACAGAGAGACAGTTTCAAACATAGGTAGATTGTTTGAATCATTTCTCATAATCTACTCAAGCTTTTGAAGTGTTTTAACTTGGAGGAGGTGCGCAATCACTAGGCAAAACATTCTACAAAGTTTCATAAAAAACTTTACACAAATGGTTAGTCAATGAGTGATTAAGGTGCATCAGACTTTTCTGAGAAATGACTTTCTTCACAGTTAGTTAATTTCTTGATAATTTGGTGCTTGTCTTCCAAAATTGGTTGGAGTTTAAAGTTATTCTTGATATAGAGGTGGTCTAACATCAAGGATAGCTTGTTCTTTTGGAGATTAACACTCTCCATCAGTGGTATCAGAGCAGGAAGTATCAAAATTGAGGAAAGGAAGACTCCGACTGCTGCAGACATACAAAATTCAACATCTGAAGGTTCAAAAGGTGAAAGCTTGAGAGCAAAGCTTGAGAAGGAGGTCATACGACACCAAGGAAGACAAAAGGAGTGTCATTCGAAGTAAAGGTAATCTTATACTTTATAAAGATTGAAGAATTCAATATACAGGTGAAGAAAAGATGGGAGATTCTCTTTAGATAGAGAAATTTGATAGAGAGAACTATCCAGCATGGTCAATGAGGATGGAAGCTCATCTAATGAGCAAAGACTTGATAGGTTATATTACAGGAGAAGAAGAAAAGCCTGAATTCAGAGATCCTAGTGTTCCAACTAGGGAGGAATTATCAGATTTGAAGAATTGGATGAAGAGAGATGCTCAAGCTAGGAGCATTATCTATATGGCAGTCAATGATTACTTGCTACCTCACATTAGAGGTCTTGAAAGTGCAAGTGATATATGGAATGCTTTGGAGGAGCATTTCCAAAATACCACAAAGTCTAGAAAGGCATCCTTGTGGGCAGGATTTACTACATTCAAGAAGAAGGCCTCTCAATCCATCTCAGGTTATGTAACAAGAATGAAGGACATTGCAGATGCATTAGGAGCTGTTGATAAAGACATTGAGGAGGATAAATTGGTAAGGCAGATCCTCACAGGTTTGAGAGGTGATGACAAATGGAAGCCATTCATTCTATCTACTAAATTATCACTTGATCATTTTACTCCTGACTTAAATCAGTTGCTAGGACATATGTTAACCTTTGAGCAGGATGTCAAAGGTGAAGGTGACAAGAGTGCAGTTCATGCAATGTACTCAAAGGATAAGAAGAAAAATAGCAAAGGAAAACAACAAGCAAATGAAGATGAAGGCACAACTAGTCAAGCCAACTTCCTAAGAGGAAGAGGAGGTGGCAAAGGTAGAGGAAGAGGCAGGAATAATAAAGATGGAGTCAAAGCTTGCTGGACTTTTGGTAAGACAAATCACTTAGCTAATAATTGTTGGCATAATACTCAGAGTAATGGTGGATAATCAGAACTTTAATTCAAGAGGAAGAGGTGGCAGAAATCAAAGAGGTAACTTCAGAGGAAGAGGTAGTAGGGGTTACTTTGGAAGAAATGCAGGTAGAGGATTCCAAAGTCAACAATACAATAATACCTACTACAATTATGCTTTAGATCAGAAGGAGGATTCAACATTGATAATGAATGCAACTTGTGAAAGGCAAAGTGAAGACCAAAGAGTCTTCTACATTGACTCAGGGTGTAGCAATCACCTGAGTGGTAACATAGCATTGATGAATGATTTGGAAAATAAGGTATCTAATCATGTTGTTCAAATAGGTGACAATACAAAGCACAATGTGAAGTCAATTGGATCAGTGAAGGCCAAGGATGGAAGTACTCTTTTGAGTAAGGTCTTGTATGTTCCTACAATTCCTAAGAATCTGATAAGTGTAGGACAAATTGTTGAAAAAGGTTATGAAGTTAGATTCACTAATGAAGGAGTGTTTGTGGAAGACCCTAGCAATGGGTATAAACAAATTCTTTCAGGGAAGAAAGAAGGAAGGTTGTTCACATTGAAGATTCAAGGTAATGTTGGTCATGCCTTGTTCACTTATGGAGGACATAAGATCTCTGAATTAGATCTTTGGCACAAGAGGCTTGGACACTTCAATGAAAAAGGTATCAAAGATATGATTAACAATGGTTCAGTGCTTGGATTGCCTAATGTTGCAGGTCAACATATGACATACAAATGTGAGGCATGTCAATTAGGTAAGGCTCATAATCAATCTTACTCCAAGCATGGTTTCATGTATTCAGAGAAGCTTGAGTTGGTACACACAGATGTGTGGGGACCATCAAAGGATTTCAGTATCAATGGTTCAAGGTACTATGTGATTTATGTTGATGATGCTACCAGATGGATTACTATCTATGTGATCAAAGATAAGTCAGAAGTGTTTAATACATTTAAACACTATCATGAATATGCAGAAAGAATTACAGGTCATAAATTGAAGAGACTAAGGTCAGATGGAGGGGGGGAGTATTTCTCTAATGAGTTCAGTGATTACTTGTGGAATGCAGGTATAAAAAGGGAAATTACTTGCAGGTACTCTCCTCAACAAAATGGTGTAGCAGAGAGAAGAAATAGAACTCTTGTTGAGTTTGCAAGGTCAATGATGAAGGAGAAAAATTGCCCAAATTATTTGTGGGCTGAGGCTGTAAATACAGCTACTTATTTGGTTAATAGGCTACCATGTAAAGCCTTGCAGGGTATGACACCATATGAGGCATGGTGGGGTAAGAGACCTACCTTGGATCATTGCAAAGTATTTGGATGTTTGGCATATGCATATGTGCCATCACAATTAAGACACAAGTTAGAACCTAAAGCTGAAAAGTATGTATTCATTGGTTATGATGACAAGCAGATGGGTTATAGATTGTGGAGTCCATCCACAAAGCAATTCATTGTGTCTAAGGATGTTACATTTGATGAGCAAGGTACTTGGTATGCAGGTACAATCAATATTAATACAGGTGATGAAGAAGTTGTGAGTCAAAAGAAGGGTAAATCAAAGGTTCAAATATATGATGAAGAGGAGAATAATGAAGTGCAGGTTGAAGTTGAAGAAATGCCAAGATTTGATCCTGAGTGTGAAGAACCAGAAACCTCAAGGAGTGGAGAACGTAGAAGGTCATCAAGACACAAGTGGCAACCTACAAGGTATAGCTATGATACTTCTTTTTTGGCTACCAAAGATTATGCTTACATGATAAAGGCAGATGAAGACCCTTCCACATATGAAGAGGCAAAAGGTAAGGAAAATTGGGAGAAAGCTATGCAGGAAGAATATGATGCATTAATGGAGAATCAAACATGGGATTTGGTTCCTAAACCAAATAGTCAGAAGATCATTGGATGCAAATGGGTCTACAAGACTAAGAGGTTTGCATATGGAAGTGTGTCTAGGTATAAAGCTAGACTTGTTGTGAAAGGGTTTCCTCAAACATATGGTATTGATTATGATGAGACTTATAGTCTTGTGGCAAAAATGACAACCATCAGGACACTCATAGCTATTGCTGCATGTAAAGGTTGGAAATTATGTCAATTAGATGTGAAGAATGCTTTTTTAAATGGTTACATTTCAGATGATGTTTTCATGGAGCAACCTCAAGGATTCAGAGATAGAAGGTATCCAGATCATGTATGTAAGCTCAAGAGAGCTTTGTATGGGTTGAAGCAGGCCCCAAGGGCATGGAATTATAGACTTGTGAAGTTCTTGAAAGAACTTGGATTTCAAGTATCTAAAGCAGATAGTAGCTTGCTTGTTAACGCAAGTGATGATGGGTTCATTTATATGTGCATATATGTTGATGATATAATGCTTACAGGTACAGATGAGGAAGGCATTCAAAGCCTAAAGAAGCAAATGGAGAAGGAGTTCAAAATCAGTGACTCGGGAAACTTGTCATATTTCTTGGGCATGGAGATTTCATACACTCAACATGGAGTGTATGTGACCCAAGAAAGGTATTTGAGAAACTTGTTAATCAAGTTTAAAATGAATGATTGTAGGGTAGCACCTACTCCAATGGAGGTAAATCACAAATTGAGCAGATAAGGTGGAGAAGAATTCAAGGATATGAAGCTATATCAGAGTTTGGTTGGTAGTCTTATCTATGCTACATTAACTAGGCCTGATTTATCATATGCAGTTGGAGTTTTGTCCCAATTCATGCATTGTCCTAGGAAAGAACATTGGATTGCAGGTCAAAGAGTGTTCATGTACATTATGGGTACACTCAAAGAGGGTTTGTATTATGGTTTTACATCAGATACAAACATCAAAATATATAGTGATGCAGATTGGGCAGGTAATCCTGATGATAGGAGATCAACATATGGATACTTGTGTTATGTGGGAGATAAGTTAATCTCTTGGTGTTCAAAGAAGCAACACACAGTTGCTTTATCATCTACAAAAGCTGAGTACAAAGGTATGGTTGAAGCTGCAAAGGAAGTTATATGTCTTAAGACTCTCATGAAGAGTTTTGACACCATACAGAGTACACCTATCATTTATGGGGATAACATGAGTTCATTGTATTTAGCTGCTAATCCTGTGTTTCATGCAAGGACTAAACACATTGAGATTCAGTATCAGTTTCTGAGAGAGAAGGTGATGGATAAAGAGATTGAAGTCATACATACTTCAACAAAAGATCAGATAGCTGATATGCTTACCAAAAGCTTGGATGGACCAAAGCTGCAGAGATTCAAAGACATGGCAGGCATAAAGAAGATACAGAGCAATCAACAATTGAAGTTTTGGAAGTCAAAGAATGAAGACAAGATCAAGTTATGAAGCATGGAAGAAGTTTACATTCAAGAGTTGAAAGATATGTACACATATGTACATTAGTTCAGATATAGGTCACTTATACTTTTGAATAGTCATAAGCTTGTAAATTTTTGTCTATATATATATACTTGGAAAATGTCGGGACAAGTATGAGAGAATGTAGAGCATGAAAATTGAGAAGAATTAGAAGTCATTAGACACTTATGAAGAGATTAGAATAGCTCTCTCATCCAGATGTAATTTCTGTCAGAAATGAAGAGAAGTTGCGCCCGATATTTCTGTGCATTCTCCGTCTGTGCTTGATCATTTCAAGAATCCTTTTGTAGATTTCTAAGTTCATAGTTAATGAGTCTATGGTTAAAGTTTGAGAGCCTAATTGTAAACAGGCTGTGAGAATTATGAGTAGGAACATTCATATGTAAAAGAGTGTTCACAGTCTTCTGAAACAGGCGCATTTTCAGTGGTCAATGATTTGATCATTTCTCACTGCACAGATTAAAGTTTTGCATGAGTGAGGACTCAAAATCTAAGTTGAGAGGTAAGCCATTTATGGCTAAAAGCATTTGCTTAAATGGGTTCTAGTTTTGGAGAACCATGTCTTAGAAGTTGCAGGTGTCAAAGTCGACTATACAGAGAGACAATTTCAGACATAGGTAGATTGTTTGAATCATTTCTCATAATCTTCTCAAGCTTTTGAAGTGTTTTAACTTGGAGGAGGTGCGCAATCACTAGGCAAAACATTCTACAAAGTTTTATCAAAAACTTTACACGAATGATTAGTCAATGAGTGATTAAGGTGCATCAAACTTTTCTGAGAAATGACTTTCTTCACAGTTAGTTAATTTCTTGATAATTTGGTGCTTGTCTTCAAAAATTGGTTGGAGTTTAAAGTTATTCTTGATATAGAGGTGGTCTAACATCAAGGATAGCTTGTTCTTTTGGAGATTAACACTCTCCATCATACGGGCAGGGGTGGGCGGAGAGGCGCGGGCTGGGGGAGGGGGGGGGAGGGGCTGCGGAGATATGCGGGTGCAGGCAGGCGGAGAGGCGCGGGCTGGGGGAGGGGGGGGAGGGAGCGGGGGGAGGGGCTGCGGAGATATGCGGGTGCGGGCAGGCAGAGAGCCGCGGGCGGGTGGGCGGGGGGGGGAGGGGCTACAGAGATTTGCGGGTGCAGGCAGGTGGAGAGCCGCAGGCGGATGGGCGGGGGGGGGGGAGGGGGGGTGAGGGGGGGGGGGTGAGGGGGGGGGGTGAAGGGGGGGGTTGAGGGGGGGGGGGGCAGGGTTGAGGTGGGGGGGGAAGGGAGGGGGGGGGAGGGAGGGGGGGGGGTTAGAGAGGGGGGGGAAAAGGGGGGGGTTTAGAGAGGGGGGGGAAGGGGGGGGAAGGGGGGGGGGAGAGAGAGAGAGGGGTAGCACGATTCTTTTCTTTTTTTTTTAGTCCTTAAGTTTTTTTTTTTTTTGGAAATAAAGTCCCTAAGGTTTTTTTTTTTTGGGAAAAAATATCAAAATTGAAAGAAAAATAGAGAAAATATGCCAAAAAAAATCTCCAAAAAATCCAAGAAACAATTCTAAAAAATTTATCCAGAAATATCCTACAAGTGTATGCCAATGTCCTCCCTCAAAAGCACATAAAGCTTCTTCCAATCCTTCATTTTGGCAGAATATTGTTTTTGAAATGATGAAAAATAGTGGAAAAAATTTCTAAAATTGCATGAAATATTCCTAAGAAAATTCCAAACATTGTACGTTTGCCGAGGACTATGAAAGGGTTGCGAAAATTGCTAAGAACTTAAAGAACAAACATGAAAAGATGTAGAAACTACTAAAACTTGACAAAAAGAAAATAAGAGGGCTATGTACAACCTGGACAGATTTTGTAGTTCCAGGTGATCCATACGTCTTCAAGTTTGTTGATGGTAGGCCTTGAGCCTTGAAATGTTGACCAGTGGCAAGGCCTCTCCTTTCAATGTCTCTAACTCTACAACACCCCAATTCAGCATTGTTTGAACTCGATAAGGTCCTTCCCAATGTGGGAGCCATTTTCCTCTCACTTGTGTTTGAAGATGGGGTCTATGGAGAAGAACTAACATGCCTGGCTCTATGTTGTTGTTCCGTAGATGTCGATCATGTGCCTCCTTCCTCTTCAGCTGAGTTTCTATCAATTGTTTTGTTGCTAGTAGACAAATCTCTTCTACTTTATGCAGGGCTCCAAGCCTCTGAGAGACACCACAATCTTTCTTTCCCTGCATGAATGCAACTTTAGGGGATCCATGTAAAACTTCAAAGGGCTCAATTGGCAATATGCCATAAACCAGTTGGAATGGAGAATATCGGTGGCCTCTTTGTAAGCTAACCTGTATGCCCATAGGGTACCTTGAAAAGCAATGCCTCAGGAAGTAGGCTGTAACATACATTCCTTCCGTAACCGAATTAATACCTTATTTGCTGATTCAGCCTGTCCATTAGCTCTTGGATAGTAGGCACAAGAAGTCCTATGTAGAATTCTATACCTGTTGAAAATTTCCTGTAGTACCTTATTCACAAAATGAGTACCCTGGTCTGTACAAATTTCAAGTGGACATCCAAACCTGCAAATGATGCTACTGTAAATAAAATCAGCAACGGCTTGTGCACTGCAGTCAGGGGAGGCAATAGCTTCAGCCCATTTCGTCGCATAGTCAGTGGCTATCAATAAATACTTCTCTCTTTTTGGACTCGATGGAGGGTAGATAGGCCCTACAAAATCTAACCCCCACTTTTCAAATGGTTTCCAAGAAGTGGAAATAATCAATGGATTATGCCTCTGCTTGGTGGGCTTAGTTCCACACCTCTGGCAAACATCACATGCTTTTCCCCAGTCATCCGCATCTTTGAATACTGTAGGCCACCATAAACCAGCATCCAGGATCCTCTGACTCATGATATGCCCTGGAAGGTGCCCACCACCTGTTCCTTCATGTGCAGAGTGAAGGACTTCCCTCACTTCTTCTTCTTCCCAGCACTTCCTAAACCTGTCATCCTTCCCCTGTCTATATAATTTATCTTCAATGAAGGTATAAGGTCTGCTCTTGATTAGTAGTCTCTTCCTTTGCACATCACTAGCCTTCTTTGGATACACTCCAATTTTAATGAAATTTTTTATACAATAATACCAACCTTGAGCTTGTACAACGAACAGATTTGCATATGGAAAAATCGTCATTGATTCCATTAGCTTGTGTTGAGAAAAGGGGAACAACAAACCCTAACCGCCTCACATGGAAGTGAGAGGTTTCTCCAAGTTGGGGCAAAGAATGAGAGGAGAGGTTCACCCACGCTCATGGAGCAATGGCAACAATGGCCAACGTCACAAGGAGCAAAGGGGAACATCCTCCCAACCATGCACACACACATGCAAATCCATACACCAAGACCAACGCCATTGCACACAAGGAGGCAAGAGAGTAACAAATGACACCTTCTTCCATTACCAAAATGGAGGCCAAGGCCATGGCCAAGGGACCTCCCCTTTTACAAATGAGGCTCTTCTTTATATAGAGAAGAAGAGAGGCATATGTGAATAAAACATGTGGTCAAAAGACCACATGTGCTAAATCAAAAAGAGAATCTCATGTGATATGGGAATTTCAAAAAGATAACTACCCAGAGAGAGAGGGAGCGCATGGATTTCTACGTGGGTTTTTTTGTGTTTGTTCAAAAAGGAGTTTTCAAGGAAAGGCTTCAATACCATAGACTTGAGGAATTATCAAAAAAGGGGTTTTAGGAGAGTGTTCATATGGACATCTCCTAATTTACAAAAAGAAGGTACTTTCATGAGGACTAAAGGATGCCATAGCATGAGAAAAATTATGGGCAACCCTTAGAGCAACAGGTTGATCCATCATATTGATTCTGGATAGGTGATCTGCCATAACATTCTCTTTACCTGGTTTATGGACTATAGAAAAATCAAACTCTTGGAACAACAATAACCACCTCCATACTCTACCAGTGGCTTGTGGTTTGTTGAGCAAGTATTTTAGTGGTTGATGATCTGTTATAATAACAAATTTTACTCCCAATAAATAATGATGAAATTTTTGGATAGCAAAAACCATGGCTAGGGCTTCCCTGTCTGTAGTGTTGTAATTCCTTTCAGCCTTGGTCAAAATTCTACTGGCATATTGAATTGGTCTGTCCACCTTGAATTCTTCACTGGGTTGGGTCAAAACTGCCCCCACTGCATAGGCATTGGCATCTACATGTATATGAAAGATTTTTGACCGCTCGGGTGTGATCAAAATGGGAGCAGACACTAACCTTGACCGTAATGTTTGATATGCTTTTTCCTCCTCTTCTTCCCATTTAAAAGGAATTTCTTTACCTATAAGTCTAGCCAGCGGTCTGGCTATCTCTGCATACATTTTTATAAACCCTTGTGGTATCCCGTATGCCCCAAGAAACTCTGAATCTCTTTAGGAGATTTAGGTTTAGGAAAGTTTAATATAGAAATGATTTTTTCAGGATCTGGGGCCATACCTTTAGCTGACACCACATGTCCTAAGAGAGTTCCTTTTGTCACCAGGAAATGACATTTCTTCGGGTTGAGCTTTAGCTTAGTCTCACTGCATCTCTTAAAAACATTCTGCAGCTGTCGCAAGTGATGGTCCAAACAATCTAAAGGAGTCTCCTTCTGAGAACCTGAAAACGAAGAGAAGTCATCCATGAAGATTCTAAGTGATTCCAACAATAAAGGGCCAAAAATGAGATTGATCATTCTGTTAAAGGTGGCTAGAGCATTTGTGAGCCCAAATGGCATTTTTACATACACTTATGTTCCCCACGGTGTGGTAAAAGCACTCTTTTCACGATCCTCTGGGTGTATTGATATTTGATTATAGCCACTAAAGCCATCCATAAAGCTATATAATGCATGTCCAACCACTTCTTCAATGACCTGCTCTGCAAATGGCATTGGGAATCCATCTGGGATTGTCACCTTGTTGAGTGCTCTAAAGTGAACACAAATTCTGATTTTATTGGTATTCTTCTTTGGCACTATAACCATAGGTGAGAGACACTCTGAGTGTTCCACAGGAATAATGATTCCTGCATCCTCCATCTTCTGTATTTCTACATAAACAGCTTCGGCATATTTTGGGTTGAGTCTATAACTCTTCCCTCGTATTGGTTTGGCTCCCTCAACCAGAGGGATTCTATGCTCTCCATAATTGGCAGGCACTCCTTCTAAGTCTTTATAATGCCAGGCAAAAACATCTGTATAATGGGTCAAGAATGATCTTACCTTTTCAAGGAGCCCTGCTTGGTTCCACAGCGACGTGGCCACCAAAACTGGCCGATTATTGTCTTGAGTGCCTAATTGTATTTCTTGGACAGGATTTCTCTCTACCATATTATCTTCATGCTCATCTCCGTCCTTGTCTTCTTCCACTAGCTTTTCGTGCATTGCTTCATAAGCAGGGGTATTTTGGATTTCAATGTGTTCCTCCTTGTCCTGCATCCATCCTGTAGGTATTTCTTTTACCTTGCCTTTAGCTTTAGTAACTTCCTTATCTGTGGTTGTCATATCCTCCTCCAATTTGTATTTGAGGGGTGTCTTCCTGCCCCTTCTATGGTCTGTGATGGGCTCTCCCAATCCATCAACCTGGACTTTCTCCTCATCTTCATCATAACCTTCAGTAGTGCAAGAATTATTAAGAAAAATTCCAAAACAAGAGGAAGAGTTGCCTGCCTGGAGCCAATTTAGAATATCCTCTTCTTCCTTGAAATCTATTTGGGGTTGGTCCTCTGATTCTGTTCCATGCAGATGCCAACTGTTTGCATCATGCTGGTGTTTCCTTGATTATCTGGGCCCTCTTCTAAATGAATCTGTGTCAGCTCTTGCCCTTTCTTTTGTACCCACATAGTGTCCTTGCCCCAATCATGAATGACACTTGCATGCCTCAACAATGGTCTTCCAATTAAGAAGGGAAATCCTCCTTCCACCTGGGGCAATCTTAAAACCACAAAATCCAGAATGAATAGATTACCTTGTACTTCAAGTGGAACTTTTGGGATCACTCCGAAGGGCCTTACTTTGCTCTGATCTGCCAAAGTAACAGTGAAATTTGCAGGCCTTGAAGGGTGGAGTCCAATCTTTACCATTATATGTTCAGGCATCAAGTTAATGCCAGAACCACCATCCACAATAACTCCTTGAAATTCATGATCTTTGATAGATACTGCCAGCCGAGGACTTTTATAATCTGTAAGGGGTGCTTCCCCTACAATTTTTCCTTCATGTAAAACAACAGTCTTTGCTACCAAACTTGTAGTGGAAGCTTCATCAATTATCTGCAATAGTTCTGACCTGAATTTCCCATCCATCTTTATTAAATAAAAAATACTAACCTCCTTTTTCATGGATTTGAGAAGTTTTGAAGCCTCTGATTCCTTAAGAGCATGGGCTCCAATTGACTTATCAAATTCCTCCTGAGCCCTGTTGAATGCATGCCCAATGGCATCACTGGTATATATGGAATCTCCTTTTTTCCTTATATCTGCACATGCAGTGGCCTTGTCTTCAGGTGTCTCTTTGTCTTTGTTCAATCCATCAATACTTGGTTGTTGAGCTATATCTACTTGAGCCTTTCCTTTATTTCTTGTCTGTACTGTAAAAGATTCTATTTTCTTCTAACTGCACCACCCTAGTAGATGGTGATGGCTCATTGACCTGATCTAACGTTTCTTCTTTTTGTACAGAAATCATTTGAATGTGGGGCCCAGATGTATAGTGGTCTCTCGCCTCTTGGTAGTTCCTGCAAGGAGGGGCATTTTCTGGGAGAGTGCACCTAGTTTGATAGTGCCCACATTCTCCACATCTGAAACAAATACTTGGCCTCCTTGGCCCATTTCCAAAGTTATCCCTCTGTCTAGGGTTGTAATGATTGGGTGCAGCCGCCATCACGTTTGCTGGTGGTAGGGGTCCTCCTTGTGTCCAATATGTTGTTGCAGGTATTCCCCTTGATTGGCATTCATGGGCCTCATGACCAGCTTTCCTGCATAATTGGCAAGTCACACTTAACAGAGGACATTCACTTACTATAGGACCTTGCTTGCTGCACATGGAACACCAAAGTCCACTCTTGATGCCACCCCCTTTTAGTTCCTGCAACTCCTGTCGCAGCTGAGCCAATTCCTCGGCTTGGGACTCCTCCTCCTTTTGGAGCTTTAGTGCTTCAATCTCCCTTCTCAACTGAGTGACAACATTCTCCTCCTCTCTATGGGGCTTATTTCTTTTTAAGCCCTCCAGCTCCTTCCTTAGCTGGATTACTAGATCCTCCATTTCTGTGGAATATGGTAGTTGAGAAGAAGTTGCTGCATATTGTTGCCTTATCTGCTCTAGTCGTGTGGCTGTGTTGATGAACTCCTCTATGGAGGCTGTAGGCAACACTAATTCCTTGATTTTGCATTGGGTGGCCACTGGAAGTGGCTTAGCTAGCCATTTCTTAACAAAAAAATCATGTGGTGGATCTGGCAATTTAGCCATTAGTGCCTTGGCCCTAGTCACAAACTCTGGGAACTTTTCACCTGGACCCAATCTCAAATTTTCTAGTTCTTCTATGATGATCTCTGCAGTATTTCCATGCTGGAATTGATTTTTGAATGCATCTTTCATTAAATCCCAAGTTGTAAAATGGTTCTTAGCAAATTGGTTGAACCATTTATCTGCTAATCCTTCTAATGTGGCAGGGAAGAGTATCAAAAAGGCATCCTCCCTACCCATTAAGCCGCTAGTTTTGCATAGTGCCAAAAACCTTCTAATATGCTCGTCAGGATCTTCCTGAGCTAGGCCTTTCAAAGAAGGAAATTTTATATTTAATCTTGATAGTAAGGTTTCCAAGTCTACCTGACCAGCCATGCTCCTTACTGGTGAAGTTGATGAAAGTGGACTAGATGATCTTCTAACAGCCTTCCTTCTTGTTTGCTTGCAGGTGACCCTCAATGTTTGGGACCTGGTTGCGGTCATGGGCTGTTCATAGTCCTCTTAGTATGAGATAATTGATAAGAATATGTACCTCTTGGTCCACTGAAGTAGTACTGTCGACACTGGAATATTGCTCTCCAATTGCAATATATCTTCTCCTATGCTCAAATCTCCTTGGAAGTCCCACCGTGCATGCCAAATTTTGTTGGGGGATTCTTGGACAAGAAGGGATTTGAGTGTTTGTAGGAGAAATGGGTAAGACAAGAAGAGAAAATACACACTGGAAGCTTCTGTAGATTGATTACAAGAAGACAAATACAATATTGAAGCACAATGCAAGCCAATGCTTCTGTGCAAAATCCCACAGAGGGCTCAATTACAAAATACCAAATACCCAAGGGACTTGTTGTTGCCGGCCTCCTCTGCACCAAACCTCCTTCTCCAAGCCTGCACTTGTGCACACCTTGCACCAAGCTTCTACTAAGGGGGAGGGATGGGTACCTTCTGGCGGAATGTGCACACTTCAATAAGACCTTGGGATCTTTGGGAGACTAGCTTAGCACTCTCTGCACACTTCCTTGGTCACTCTTCATGCACACCTTGCACTTCACTTCTCTGCGTCGCACACTGTGTGTCTCTTGCACTTCTCTCTCTTGCTTTACTTAGACTATGCTTCTCTTGCTTACTCTAGAATGGTCCAAGAATAGTCCTTGCCTTCATTTGGGTGTCGATTCACGTACGCTCATAACTGCAAGTGTATCTTGGTGCTCACTTTGATGTCCCAAGATTGTCTTCACAAGTGGCAGCCAACGAATCCCTGTTTTGTCCTGTAGTGACTTTACGCTTAAAACAAAAAATTTTGATTGGGGGGGCATACTTTCACTACTGCGTACGCTGCTCCTTCACATACCTTCACATTTTCCTTTCAAGTCTTCACTTTTGCACATAAGAGAGGGTTCACCTGGACCTTCCAAAACACTTCCAAAACACTTTGAACCTTAGGGAAATTAGAGAAATACCTCTGCAACTTGCAACCCACTTTCTCCAATTCACCCTTTGTGGACAATTAATTGTGCACTACCTGTGCACTTTGACACCTGCACTTTAGCACTTTGACTTTGCACCTGTTGACTTTGGCCTTGACATTGTTGACTTTGAACAGTTTGACTTTGACCTTTTGACTTTGACTATAGTTGACTTTGACCAATAAGACTTTTATGGGCTCAATAACTCCCTATGATTGTGTTTTCTACGTGATTGTGTGAACTTTGTATCCATGGAACCTTTGCCTCATCTCGCTGTGTTCGGCAAAGGAATGGCTCCTGAGATCACCAAGTACTTCCAAGTATGAGGCTTACTCCTGTTTGCCGAATTGTTGTGGCATAGAGTGCCTACTCACCCATTGTCTATGACTCTTGCTCAAGCCATAACAGATTGTTCCATTTTTGTCACTTCATGGCCTATGGTCGAGTTGTTTTTCATAACTTGCATCACTTAAGATACTTTTGTATCTCATCTTCGTCTTCCTAATGAAGGCCGGACTAAGGTAACTCCATTACCAGTAGCAACGATGAACTTTATCTTCCCCTGCCAATCATCAAATGAGTACACTATCACGTGTCATCTTCCTCTAGACTTCCATGCACTCCAATTCCTTATCGTCACCATTAACCTACAGAAATGTGCTTATGGTATTTCTAGACCCATGTATTCTGTTATCAACATGGCTGCCCGAGAGATGGTGAATTGGGCATCATTTTACTTCTGTCGCATTCACAAGGAATGTCAAACGGTTGTAAAATAGTTGTCTAATGGTGATTTTCTGCATACATGATTACTTCATGTGTTTTCCCTCCTCCTTCCCGATGTTCCCTCTGTCGTTCCCGCATCCATCATTCCTCCTCTCCTTCTTGTTTCGGCCATCTTTTCCCACATGGATCAGGATGATGAGGAAGAAGAAGATTTGTTGCTCATGTTTTTTCCCTGAAAGTGTTGTCGTGTTGCTATTACCTCCACCTGTTCTTCGAGTTCATCTTCCACCCATGCCAACATCAGAATAATCATCACAACCAAGGAGGTGTTATCCATCCGTGAGGTCGTTGAATTTCATTCCCAATCCATTGAGGAAGGTGCAATTATAATTGTTGATGTCAAGGATGAGGATACGAGCTCGTCAACGAAGGATAATGCTGTTAACCCAAAAGGCCTTGAGAGTTCTCTTGTGCAGAAGGTACTTTGCTCATTAATCGATGAGATCATTAATCGTCTACAAGATAAGCAAGTACCAAAAAAAGTGACAAAAGTTGTTCTTGTTGCTGGAGTAAAAGAACTCTCCTCAACCATAGCCACCTCCACCCTTCTTCAACTGGTAATCCCAACTGTGCCATCCGGCCCTATTCTTTCCCCAAAAATTGATTCTACCGATGATAAGCAAACTGCAATCACGCCACCTAACTCATGGGACTACTCTCCTCCCCACTCCATAGAAGTCGGCACCACTCTAGGTTCATTCACAACGCTTTCTTTTCCTGCTAGGTCATACCTACAATTGGGCCTTGGTCCATACACTTCGTTATCAGATATTTCCAAGCTTGTCCAATATTTGATTCAGGCGACTGGATTTATTCAATCTAGTTTTGATGCAAAGAAGCATAACATGAAGAACGAGTTTCAACATAAACTCAAAATGACAAAAGCTGATATCACTCCTCTTCAAGAGGAAATTCTCACAGTACAGGCACAAGAACCACAGTTGAAGGAGCAAGTGCATGATAAAGACCAAGATTTGGATGCATTGTGCAAAGCAATAGTGGAGAAGAATGGAGCCTTGGACAAGGTTGGATCAGTGTTGGATGCAACAACTGAGAAGGCTAATTTGTTGGAGAAAGCCTGCACAAAAATCAATGCTAAAGTTGCCCAATGGGAAAATGACCTGACAGCAACAAAAGAAGAATTATTTCAGAAAGCTCAAGATTACTGATTTCCAAGCTTAGCAACTGTAGTGGATGGAAATCTTGCTGAGTAATCATATTGAGAAGTTGAAGAAGATTGAAACAGAGATTGAAGATAGTAGGATCTGGTGTAGAGCTCCTTTAAAAAATGATTTTTATCTCTAGGAATCTTTTTTGATTGAACAGAGTCAGACTATTATCGATCAGTGTTGATATATTTAGGTAGTGATGTGTGTGAACACTCTAGGACTGCCGGGGCACTTTTTTCCCTCTTTAGGAGGTTTTTTTCCCCCGGCTTGTATATACGCCTATTGCCCTAATGGGCTACTGATCTTTGTACATTCTCTAGTAATACATTCAGTCGTGTGTGTTGTGCTCCAAGCTTCTTCTTCTTCCTTGTGCTGTTCGCGTGCTTCCGTAGACGTCTAACTCCAACAATTGGTATCAGAGCAGGTCGTCGCTTCTTCTAAGGCGCCGTCGACACTCCTCCGTTTGCAGTCTCAGATTCGCACGAAATTTGGTGAGCATACTCAGGGTGTTTCCGAGATCAAAACTGCTTTGCTTTGTGGTGCCAAAATCGCGATCTGAGCTCGTTTCAGGCTCCGAACGTACTATCGCAGCGCTTGTGCAGGCTATTTCGTCCTTTTGTGCCAAAGGTATATACCAGTTTCTGTTCGCCAGTTTAAGCGTCTCGAAGTCCGCTACAGGTCTAGCAGAACTCGTTTGGGCAGTTCCGTTCAACTTTTTTAGATACAGTCAATTTTCTGCATCAAGGTATTTTAGTCACCGGCCATGGCTGAAAGCAGTGATGTATTCCGTATGTTGGCTGTTGAGGATAAGTTGGATGGTACCAACTACCCATTATGGGCTTATATGATGCGACATGTACTGGTTGCAAAAGGATTGTGGAACATTGTGCAGGGTGTTGAAAGACGTCCTGTTACACCTGCAACGACAGGTACTGCAAATACAGGTGTTGGAGCTGATGAAGATGGTGTCGAAGATGATATTCCGCAGATTCCTGTTCGTGCTGCTGTTTCTGTTGCACCTACTGCAAAGCAGATTCGTTGGGATGGCAGAGATGCCCAGGCACATGCATTGATAGCTTTGTCTGTCGAACGTGCCATTATTCCTCACATTCGCTCTTGCAGAACAGCAAAGGATGCTTGGGATACACTTACCACTTTGTACCAGGCTAGGAATGAGGCTCGTGTTGCTTACCTCCGAAAACAGTTGGAGAGTGAGCACATGAATGAAGGTGATTCTATGGACAGTTTTCTTACAAAGATCAAAGACCTGAAGGAACAATTGATTTCTGCTGATGCGGTTATACCAGATAGCTCACTTGTGCAGACCGTTCTGAATGGTCTTCCTGATTCATATCAGAGTTTTGCCTCTACTCTTCGGTTGATGATGAAAGGCAATCCGAATGCCTTGTCATTTGAGGAATTAGTCTTTGTTCTATTGCAGGAAGATCAGTCCGGGCAGAACAGGTCCATTATGCGTGTTGCAGATCAAGCTTTCCTGGCTAGTCAGAAGGGCAAAGGAAAATGGAGCTCTTCTACTAGTAAGCAAAAATCTGCAAATGCTGCACATTCAAAGAACCAAGACAAAGATGAGAAAAAATCAGAAAAGCAGAAATTGTTCTGTAAGTACTGTAAAGGCAATGATCATATCATAAAGAACTGTCCAAAACTGGCTGCTAAAGAGGCAAAGAAGAAAGAGGCTGGAATGGTTGTTGTAGAGGCCTCTACACCAAAAACAGAGTCTGCAAATCTTGTGCAGGAAGAAGAATGGGCGTTTACTACTGTTTGCAGTTTTGACCCATCTTCTCCTGATCAGTGCATGTCTGCAGTAGACTCAGATGTTTGGTACTTTGACAGTGGGGCGACCAAACATATTACCTCGCAGCGTAGTTTCTTCTCTTCACTTGAGCCTGCTCCTACAGGGAATACTGTCACATGCGCCAATAACTCCTCTTATCCTGTTATGGGAGTTGGTAAGATCATTCTGACTACTGCTGATGGTAGTTCTTTCACTTTGTCAGATGCTTTATTTGTGCCAGGGATCACAAAGAATCTGTTATCAGTTTCTGCATTAGCCAAGATTGGCTTGGTTGTGAAATTTGTTGATGACAGGTGTACAGTCCATGATCTCTCAAATGGCGATGTGATTATTGCTTCTGGCATTTTATGTCGTGGGCTGTATAAGCTCATAGACTATGAAAGATCTGTGAATGATTCAGCATGTGCAGTTCATGATTCTCAGGCTATGTCAGATGCAAAGCTTTGGCATGCACGCTTTGGTCATCTGAATTTTGCTAGTTTGTTACGCCTGCAGAAATCTGAAATGGTGTCCTCTTTGCCCAAACTTGAGGCACCTGGAAAACATGTTTGTGAAGGCTGTATTTTAGGCAAAATGCAGCGTTCTTCCTTTCCAAAAGATGGTTCAGTTCGGGCTACGCAGAAATTGCAGCTTGTACATAGTGATGTCTGTGGTCCTATGCAGACACCCTCTTTTGGAAATTACCTTTACTTCGTGACTTTCATTGATGATTTTTCCAGGCATGCATGGGTATATCCACTCAAAGCAAAGTCTGAAGTGTTCATGTGCTTCAAACAATTTTTGGTTTTAGCTGAAAATCTGTCAACATGTAAAATGGGCACCCTCCGTTCTGATCGAGGGGGGGAATATATGTCTTCAGATTTTAATGCATTTCTGGCTGAACGTGGGATAAAACACCAGTGTACAGTGCCGTATACACCTCAACAGAATGGAGTTGCTGAATGAAAGAACAGGTCACTCATGGAGATGGCGAGGTGCATGGTCAAAAGTCAGGCTTTACCACATAGTTTCTGGCTTGAGGCTGTCATGTGTGCAGCATATGTACTGAACAGGTGTCCCACTAAAGCGTTGCAGTCTATCACTCCATATGAGGCTTGGCATGACCGCAAGCCATCTGTTGCTCATCTGCGTGTTTTTGGTTGTTTGGCATATGCATTAGTGCCTGAACAACATCGCAGAAAATTGGATGATAAGGAAGTAAAATGTATTTTTGTTGGGTACAGTTCTGAAAGTAAAGGCTATCGTCTGTATCATCCACAGACTAAACGCATTCTGGTTAGCCGTGATGTTGTCTTTGTGGAAGATGCTATTCAGCCATTGCTTTCATGTACTAAGGAGACATCTGTTAGCTCCAAAGACATGTATGATACTTTGATGCCTCTTTTTACAGGTGGACAGGCTAGTGCTGGTCCTAATGAGGCAACTTCTCAGCCTTTGCAGGTTTCATATGATGATGCAGATCATTCCATTTCTGATGCAGATTTACATGATGCACTTGTTGATGAGAGAGCTGATATTGAGCAGGCAAAAACTATGCCAAAATGGCTGGTGCAGACTTTGCGTGACAGCAAATTAGATGCACCTTTGTCATATCGTACTCGTTCAGGCTCTCATAGTGCCTCCTTTGCATCAGATTGCTATGCTATGGCTGCATCTAGTCTTTGTGATGAGAATGAGCCTGTTTCTTTTGATGAAGCACAAAATTCAGAAAATTGGATGGCTGCTATGCAATCTGAATATGATGCTATAATGAAGAATGGTACATGGTCTTTATGTGACTTGCCTCCTGGCAAGAAGGCCATTGGCACTAAGTGGGTATACAAGCTGAAGTGTAAACCTGATGGTACAGTTGACAGGTATAAGGCTAGGCTTGTTGCAAAGGGTTATGCGCAGGAAAGAGGCATTGATTTTGATGAGACCTTTGCACCTACATGCCGTATGACTACTGTTCGGAGCATTTGTGCACTTGCAGCCCATCATGGTTGGAATGTACATCAGTTGGACATTAAAACAGCATTTCTGAATGGTGACTTGCATGAAGAAGTGTATGTTTTTCAGCCCCGTGGCTTTGTGCAAAAAGGGCATGAAAACCAGGTGTGCAGGTTAAAGAAGGCGTTATATGGTTTAAAGCAAGCACCACGTGCTTGGTATGAGAAGATACATGCCTAATCTGATTGCACATGGTTTTGAGAATAGTCCAACTGAAAGCACCTTATATGTTAAGCGTGCTAATGATGTGCTTCTGATCATTGTTGTCTATGTTGATGACATGCTGCTCACTGGTCCTATTGAGACACATATTGCTGATTTTAAGGCTGATTTGCATGCCTCATTTGAGATGTCTGATTTGGGGCATTTGCATCACTATTTGGGCATTCAGTTTATGCACGTTGATGGTGGAATGGCTTTGTGTCAAACGAAATATATTGACACATTATTGCAGCGTTTTGGCCTTGAAGACTGTAAGCCTATTGCCACTCCTATGGAGACAGGTTTACGATTGAGTCTTCATGATGCTGGAGATGCATTTGATGCTGTTCTCTATCAGCAGGCTGTTGGATGCTTGATTTACTTATGCATTACTCGGCCAGATATTCAATTTGCTGTCTCACAGATGAGCAGGTTTATGCATTGCCCAGGAGTCACGCATTGGAAAGCGGTTAAGCGCATCTTTCGCTACTTGAGTGGTACTCGGCTACTTGGGTTGTTTTATCCCAAGGGGGGATCACTACCGCCAGATTTGCATGTTTTTTCTGACTCAGATTGGGCTGGTTGCTATTACAACAGTGGTTTTTGCTTCATGCTTGGTAGCTCATGTATATCTTGGTTGAGCAAGAAGCAGCCTACTGTGGCCACTTCCAGTTGTGAGGCTGAGTATAGGGAAGCTTTCACAGCGACTGTTGAGTGTGTGTGGCTCAGACGCCTTATGGCTGATTTGGGTGTTTGCCAGTCTTCTGCCACCACCATCTTCACTGACAGTCAGAGCGCATTGGCAGTTGCGAGGAACCCTGTGTTCCATGCTCGCACTAAGCACATTGAGGTGCATTATCACTATGTCAGGGAGAGGTTCTCTGCTGGGGAGATCAGCTTGGCATATGTGCCCATGTAGGAGAACATTGCAGACCTTTTCACGAAGGCTCTGCCTAGGGAGAAGTTTGAAGCTTTCCGCAAAGCTTTGGGCTTACTTCCTTTTGTGGAGTGATTTCCACATAGCTTGGCACTTCCTTATACATGAGTGCCAGCTCCTTGTTCACCGCATCACTCCCAGGGGGGATTTGTTGATATATTTAGGTAGTGATGTGTGTGAACACTCTAGGACTGCCGGGGCACTTTTTTCCCTCTTTAGGAGGTTTTTTTCCCCCGGCTTGTATATACGCCTATTGCCCTAATGGGCTACTGATCTTTGTACATTCTCTAGTAATACATTCAGTCGTGTGTGTTGTGCTCCAAGCTTCTTCTTCTTCCTTGTGCTGTTCGCGTGCTTCCGCAGACGTCTAACTCCAACAATCAGGTAGTGACTGCTTGATGCCAAATATTTACAAAAGGTCTTGAATGCATTACAAAAAAAATTTAAGTGCAATTTTGAAGAATCTCGTACCCTATATATTCAAGGTTTAGTAGATGATGACTTTTTTGCTTAGGGTTTGAGTCCACCATGTGTGCCAGTGTTAGATTAGACACTTCTTTGTATATGTTCTTTAATAAAACATATAGTGGCCTCGTCAGTCACAGACTATGAGCTTGACCACATTTGTAAGACCTAAGAAGTCTGTCTTCGTGCTCCTTGTGTACTGTGTTTTTCTATGTATTCTACAGCCTCTATGTGGAGTACTATGTGTGACCCTAGGAGCTCAGTTTTCTACTCTGAGGATATCGTTGTGGAGCTCTCGAGAAGCAGAGTGCACTGTGATGGATCGCCATCGAAATACTTCATTGGTATCAGATCATTTCGATGCAAAAGATTTGTTCCTTTTGTGCAAGTGAAGCGACCACCTCCCCACCCACCCAAGGCTTTCAACTAAGGCGGTGACCAAGGCATAGACCTTGGCATACCTTGTCATCCAAGTCACCGAAGTCACCATTGGTTGTGCGCGAGGGAGGACCTCAATAATCAAGGAAGATAAAGGTTCCTGGTACTTCCTAGGAGGTCACCCATCCCAGTACTATTCCCCCCGAAGCTCACTTAACTATGGCAATCTCTTGCCACTAAGTTACACTCTTGTGGTGTCTGAAGAAGGGGAAAGATTAAGGTTAACATTACCTTAAACATGTTTTGGTCCCTAAAAGCTTCATTCTCTGCTTTCAAAGCCTATTTTTGAAGCATTTTTGGGATGCCTTTTGGAGCCATTTTGGAGTACTTTCACACATAGTTCTCTTCATGCAAGTCCAAGAACATCAAGAAGAGTGTTCTTTGTACTTCTCTGACAATAAATATAAACCTTTGGGGTTGTGTTTTCAGCCACACTTGTAAAACCACAGGTTTCTCGAACGGTTTTCAATTTTGGTGGGAGTAGATGCTGCAAATTTATGTTGGTTTTTCAGTTTTGGTGGGAGCAGATGCTGCAAATTTATGTTGGTTTTTTGAGCTTAAAGCATCAGATTTGAAAGACACTTGTAGATGTTTTTGGCTAGTTTTTGAAGCCTCTTAGTGTCATTTTACTGCATATATTGAGCACATACACACCATGTATGCTTCTATGGATACCGCTTATGTACGTCCATGTGGTCATTGATATAGCGGTTACATTTTTTTGCATAAAGCCCTTTACATTTGATAAACAGGGTCATGCTGAGGTTTTCTTAATTGGGAGACACCCAGATATCGGGGTCTCTTTGGTGATGCAGGTGGAAGACTTACCTAGCATTGCCATAGAGGATGTATGATAGTTGTTCATAGGTGCTCGATAAGCCTAGTGGAGTCAGTGATTCACTATGCAGGTAAACATGTCAATACTTGCAGTTTTATGATATTTTGACACTAGTCATATGCTCATTTTATAGAGGATACTCTAGCAATTTTTTTCTAGATTTTTGGTTTAGTCAATTATACAGTGGTCGACTTACTCCTTAATACACTTATTCGTTGGTGTTTGGGCTCTTCTAGCTCCATCATCATTCTATTCAGTTCTCTACCATCATGGCATCAGAGGTCTCGGGCACATCTGGTGGATCAGGGTCTAGTGCTAGTGTTCCAAGGAGGAGCTATAACTTGTAGGGCAAAGATCATTTTGAGATCCAAAAATTTGATGGCACAAACTTTGCTCTATGGACGAATCAGATTAAAGATGTTCTGATTCAAAGGAGGCAATGGAAGCCAGCAAATGGAATTTCAAAGAAGCCTACTATCATGGATGAAGATGATTGGGATGAGTTAGATGAAATGGCCAAGTCTACCATTTGCTTGCACCTAGCAGATAATGTTTACTTTACAATATTAGACTGTGAGAGTGCAGAGGAGCTTTGGAAGAAGTTATGCAATACATATGAAAAAGAGACTGCATCAAATAAAGTGTATCTGATGAGAAAATTATATGACCTTCATATGAAGGACACAGATAGTGTTGCTACTCATCTAAATGAGTTTGATGCTATATTCTCCCAGTTAAAGGCTCAAAAAATGGATATGGATAATGAAATGAAAGCACTATTGTTGTTATGCACCTTACCATCATCATGGGATACATTTTGCATAGTTGTTAGCAATAGTGCACCTAGTGGTAAACTCATATATGATGACATATGTGGAGCACCCTTGAGTGAGGAGATTCGTAGAAAATCTATGGTTGGCACTCAGAGTGGAGATGCATATAATGTTCGTGGTTCTTACCAAGGAAAGAATCAACAATGTGGTAGGAGCAAGAATAAGGAAAAGAATGGTCAATGGAATGATAGTAGAAGTAAATCAAGGAAGAGGGATATCAAATGCCATTATTGTCATAAGAAAGTACACATGAAGAAAGACTATTATGCATTAAAGAATTTTAAAGGTAAAGGACAAAATGTTGATAGGCATGTTAAACAGTTACTTGCACCATCTACTTTGACTGTGAAGATTGAAGAAATTAATGCTATTTCTAATGATGTTGATGTGTTGACACTTCATAATATTGTGCCAACAGAGGCTCTTATGGCTGATTCTCTTTCCCACACATGGCTGCTAGATTCAGGTGCTTCTTTCCATGTGAGACCACATAGAGAATGGTTCTCTAATTATGCGGCAAAGTCTCTTGGTACCGTGAGACTTGGAGACTCTTACCAGTGTGACGTTGTGGGGATTGGAGATGTGGTTGTGCAGTTCATTGATGGTTCAAAATTTACTATGCATAATCTACGCCATGTACCTCAGTTATCATGCAATTTGATGTCAGTTGGTCAACTTGATGACCTTGGTTACAAGGTGGTTTTCTATGCTCAGTCCTTTTGTATATCAAAGGGCAATATGGTTATTGCAAAAGGAAGCGAAGTTGGCTCACTTTATCCTTTATTTGTATAACTGAAAGAACACTTGTTAGCTATTATAGAATAGCCTATGGCTTGTATTTGGCATGGTCGTTTGGGCCATATATCTCATAGTGGAATGGAAAATCTTTCTCGTTCTGGCTACTTACCAGTGTTATCTTTCTTTGATTTTTCACTTTGTGAGCATTTTCAATATGGAAAGCAAACCAGAAATGTACATAGAATGCACATTGACTCTTCAATACCTTTAGATCTTGTTCATACATATGTGTGTGCTCTTATGCCCACTAGGCCCTTAGGTGGTGCTCTTTACTTTGTCACTTTAGATCTTGTTCATACATATGTGTGTGCTCTTTACTAGAAAATTTTTGGTATATAATGGATGAGGTATTCCCTACTTTCAAAAAATGGCTTACTTCAGTTGAGGCTGAAAAAGGAACTAAGCTTAAGGCTTTACATTCAGATAATGGGGGTGAGTATACTCACATGAATTCAGCCTTTGCTGTCAGTCTAGAGGGATTCATAGAGAGTTTACAGCTCCTTATACCCCAATACAGAATGGTGTAGCTAAAAGGATGAATAGAACTATTCAAGATAGATTAGTTTCTATGTTGCATCATGCAAACCTCTCATAAGACTTTTGGGCAGAAGCAGCATTGACTGTAGTTCATGTGATTAACCTTTCACCTAGTACTGCCAAAGGTCTAAAAGTAGCACAAGAGTTATGGACAAGGAAGTCACCATATTATGATCATCTTTGAGTTTTGGGGTGTGAAGCATATGTTCTTATATCCAAGAATATTAGACAAAAGTTGGACCATAAGTCAAAGAAATGCATTTTTCTTGGATATGGTCGAGAAGGACAATTTGGATATCGCTTATGGGATCGTGAAACATGGTCAGTGATCAAAAGTAGTGATGTCATCCTCAATGATTCTAAGAAGCATAAACAGCCTATTAAGGAGGTTGAAGTGAGAAGAGTGGTGTTTGAGGATACTAGTCCTCCAGTTAGCATGCACAAAAATGTTGCACATAGGGACGTTCAAGAGAATGTCTGATCAGATCAGTATGCACATGTTCTTCTTCGGCAACCATTGAGACACTCTACATGTGTCTCACATCCACCTGATAGATATGTTCAAGGTTTAGATTTTGTTATGCTAGCAGATGCCGGTAAGCCTTCTTGCTACAAAGAGACTATGCAGACAGACGATCATGTCAAGTGGCAGCATGCCATGAAGAGTGAGTTGGATTCTATTCACAAGAATGGTACTTGGGATTTAGTATCTTTGCCAAAGGGCAGGAAAGCTTTACCATGTAAATGGGTATATAAGATGAAATTCACATCAGATAGTGCTTCTCCAAAGTATAAAGCATGTCTTGTTGCAAAGAGGTTTAAGCAACAACATGGTGTTGATTTCAAGGAAATCTTCTCTCCAGTGGTCAAGATGACTACCCTGTGCATGTTTCTTGGATTTGTTGCAATGGAGGACTTAGAGCTAGTCCAAATGGATGTGAAAACTGCTTTCTTGCATGGAGATCTTACAGATGAGATCTATATGGAACAACTAGAGGGTTATGTATTTCTTGGCAACGAAAGTCTAGTTTGTAAGCTCAAGAAGAGCTTGTATGGACTTAAACAATCCCCTAGACAATGGTACCAAAAGTTTGATGCTTTTATGAAGTCTCAAGGTTATATTGTCTCTACACAAAGAGATGCTCATGTGGAAGCTTGATATGCCTAATACTTTATGTCGATGGTACGTTGATTGTTGGGAAGTCCTCTTATGACTTGTCAATTCTCAAAAAGAAGTCGAGTCGGACATTTGATATGAAAGATTTGGAGGATCCCAAACATATTTTTGGCATGTGCATTACTCGTGATAGGAGTAAAAGATGCATATACTTGTCTCAAAGTGAGTACATATCCAAAGTACTTCACAAGTTCAATATCCAAGATGGAAAGACATTGAGTACACTTTTACCCACATATGTGAAATTGAGTAAGGATGATTGCCCCAAATCAGATGAGGAAAAGGAATTCATGACCGAAATTCCCTATCAGTCTGCTGTTGGTAGTCTTTTGTATGCTATGGTAGCTACGAGACCAGACATTGCATTTGCAGTGGGAGTTGTGAGGAGATATATGTCTAATCTTAGCAAGAAACATTGGGAAGTAGTCAAGATGATTTTAAGATATTTGAGTGGCACTAAGGACAAGTTTCTATGCTTAGGTAGAGGGAAAGCATCCATTATTGGTTACACAGATTTTGACTATGCTGGCTGTGTAGACAATCGTAAGTCTACATTAGGGTACATTTTTCATTTTGTTGGAGGTGTTATCTCTTGGAGATCTCGTCTTCAAGAATCTACAAGTGTTTGACCATAGAAGTAGAGTATGTTGCAGGAAGTGAGGCATGTAAGGAAATATTGTGGGTTTCTTATCTTGCTTGTGATATGGGTTTACCTTAGCATGTACCTTGTTTGCTCAGTGATAGTGAGAGTGCCATTGCTTTGGCTAAGAATCCGGTCTATCATGCAAAGACCAAGCACACTGAGGTGAGGTATCACTTCATTAGAGATTGCTTAGCCACTGAACACATTATTCTTGAGAAGGTTCACACTCGAGATATTGTTGCAGATGCTCTGACTAAAGCTCTACCACAAGATAGCTTTCAACACTGTTGTCACTTGATGGGGGTTACTTGATTCATGATCTTACACAGTCGCTTGTATACTATGTAACATGCCCATCAGGTGGGAGATATAGTTTGTATAATTACACTCAGGTATTCTTTATCATTCTTTATTTTTCTCCCATAGTTACCTTGGCCATATTGGCCTTTAGTGGGGGATTGTTGTCGTTAGTATCCATGTGAAAGGACAAATGGCCACCAAACACTTGTTTGTATATGTTCTTTGATAAAACATATAGTTGATTGGTCAGTCACAGACTGTAAGTTTGACTGCATTTGTAAGACCTAAGAAGTCTATCTTTGTGCTCCCTATGTACTGTGTTTTTCTACGTATTCTAAAGCCTCTGTGCGGAGTACTGTGTGCGGCCCTAGGAGCTCAGTTTACTACTCGGAGGATATGGTCGTGGAGCTCTCAAGAAGGAGAGTGCACTATGGTGCATCACCATAAAAAAAAATGATAATTTGACAGAGTTCAAAGTTTCTTTGAAACTTAGATTGAATATTCAATCGTCCATGTTATCGTTCTAAAATTGAATACGGTTGTGAAGTGATAACATTTAACTGTTGAAGTGAGTGATGATAAGGTTAGATGATAACCTATAAAGAGTTGCAAAAGTATCAGTTTAATGGGAGTGTAGGATTAATGTTGAATGTATGCTCTATTATGGTGGACGTACTATAGAAGATTGTATGGAATGAATACGATGTTAAGGTCAAGTGGAAAATCTATAGTTTACAAAAATTAATCTATGAACTAACACCCATGAACTGTTGGTTTAGTCATTCTAGATTCTAAAGAGACTAACGTAACCTTGTGGTTGCAACCATCTTTCCTAACTTAACAAGATTCCAATTTTCACCAACTTCAACATGCCATGGAATTGCTTTTTCAACACCTCCTTGTTGGGAATTGAAATCATGACATCCGAGCTAGGAGTACGATGGGATAACCACTTGCCCCAAAATCCATGGTTGAGGATTACTTTGTAATCCTATCTTGGGGTGAGATCCAACCATCTTCTGCTAGGATTATGTCACAATCCTTCTCCCCTAGAGATTGAGCATTGTCCTCAATGCTCACTTGTGGACCCTTCTATCTAACTTAGGCCCCTTCCCACATTTGAGTGCTTCCACCAACCCCAAAAGTGTCTCGACCTATTTTGGACCTATCTAACCCTCTATTGGTGCCCAAATGCCCATTCGCCTTCATCTATGGCCAATTTCAGACTCATCCATGGTCAGGCATTGCCCATGTGCCCACGTATCAAGCTCCCAACCTGCATCTTGCCCAAGTTACTCAACTAGGCTCTGATACCAATATTGGGAATTGAACTCACAACCTCTCAATTAGGAGTACGATGGGCTAACCACTTGCCCCAAAATCCATGGTTGAGGATTACTTCCTAATCCTCTCTCTTAGGGCGAGGTTCAACCATCTCCTACTAGGATTATGTGACACTCCTTCTTTTTTAAACATCCTATAACCTAAAATATGGTCTTTTATCCTATCATCTGCATCCATGATTCTATACTTTTTGGAAGAAATTGTACCAATTTTGATAAGCTTTGGTACCTTCTTCTACCCGTTGAAGGATTTTTGCCCTAAAAAATAGTAGAGTATATAGCATCATTCAGAAGTATGGAGTAAATTGACATGAATCATCCCATAAATCTAATATTCGAGCACTCTTATCCTTGTTTAACCTTAAAAGTATCCTTTATGAAAAGATGTGCAAGAAAAGAATCATAGATTTGATATTTAACAAAACATCTTCTATAGGTATCTCGGGGACCACCTGCCCTAACATATTTATGAGCTCTTCAAAATTTAATTTGGTGGGTTTAGCTTCAAGGCTAACCAAAGCATAAGAGTTTGTATTCTTTGGAAGTTCTAAAGGTTCTCTTATCATGGAGTATGTCTTTAAGTACTTTACACCATTCTCGTTGGTGAAAGTAAACTTAAATTGAACTTTTATACTCAATTTATGCTCAATGACTTATATTCTGCTTCCATCATTATCTTTGATGGATCCAAAAGAGAGCTTTATATCACGAGATTTCTAAAACCATTTTGGGGTGCCATCCTACTTACGATATCGCATCAAGAATTCCTTTGGAACTATCTTTAAATATCTCTTATAGCTAGAGCTAGTATTGAATATGCAAGGTTTTATCCCTAAAAACTTTTGGAATTAAAAACAAAGCTAAGTCATTGAAGAAATTAGGTGTCTTGGGGATCCTTCCACTTCAAGTATTCATTTTTGTCTTTCTTACCATTAGTATGGAAAGGTTTTTTATCAAAATTAATTCTTACGTTTTTATGGGGACTTAATCATTACTTAATGTAGACTTTACATTGTGTAAGTGTCACTTTAAGAAGGAATGTAGCTAGCATTATTTTTCAAATACCTTAGATTTCCTTCTTTTTGAAGGTCTTTTTTCTATTAGAAGATAAATTATTCACTTTCATGCCATCAATAACTTAAGTAATCATTTTCTTTACAAATTATTATCATTTATGTGCTTCTATTCCATGCATTATCTTGCCAATGCACATACTATTGTGCATATAAAAATGCTTTTAATGGAAACGAAACTTGTGATTGTGCAAAATGAAAACTTTGAACCTTAATTTGTGAATTGAAACCATATTCTAGAAAAGAGGAAATGCACATACATCATTCTTTTTAGTGCTTGAGATGAACTAGTTTTTTATGCAATCAATTGCCTCCCAAATCCTAAACATTGCCCACTCAAACCTTGAGTGCTCTCTTTTATTATCTTCTCATATCCTTCAAATTGAATCCTTTTCTTTGGCTTCAATTATGAATCTATGAAAATATAATAAATGCAATGGAAACTAAATATTAAAAGCAAACATAATTGAAAAATACTTAGTTTGGTGACAAACTATGTCCCTTCTTTGATGCTTGAGAAGAGCTATCATTGAAAATGTTGGAAATAACCCTTGGGTTCTGGTTGAACCCTTGAATTTATGTATTTCCAATTGAAGGGTTTTTTACCCTTCGGATTGATTTTCCTAAGGGTATGATATTTAGCCCTTAGACAAGCTTTGCTTAGAGCATGCATGTGCCTTAGTTTTCTCCAATTGCTTCTCTCTAGCTCCTCCATTTCTTTTCGACTTCCTATCTTCTTCATACTTCAAAAGGATATGAGTCACTACAAATTGTTTGTTAGTTACATCATTTCGAGGCTAGGAGTATAGCTTCAAGACTTTGGAAAATCTCTCAAAGTCTCAAGGAGGAAGAAGAGAGAGCTAGAGCACCAACAACACATTCACTCAAAGAAATAAGCTAAAGATGAAGATGAACGATGGCTCTTCTCAAGCATCAAAGGAAGGGCATAGTTGTTGGAGTTAGACGTCTGCGGAAGCATGTGAACAGCACAAGGAAGAAGAAGAAGCTTGGAGCACAACACACAATACTGAATGTATTACTAGAGAATGTACAAAGATACGTAGCCCATTAGGGCAATACACTTATATACGAGCGAGGGGGGAAAAACCTCCTAAAGAGGGAAAAAAGTGCCTCGGTGGTCCTAGAGTGTTCACACACATCACTACCTAAATATATCAACAATTCCCCCCTAGGAGTGATGCGATGAACGAGTAGCTAGCACTCATGTATAAGGAAGTGCCAAGCTATGTGGAAATCACTCCACAAAAGGAAGTAAGCCCAAAGCTTTGCAGAAAGCTTCAAAATTCTCCCTAGCCTTCGTGAAAAGGTCTGCAATGTTCTCCTGCGTGGGCACATATGCCAAGCTGATCTCCCCAATAGAGAACCTCTCCCTGACATAATGATAATGCACCTCAATGTGCTTAGTGCGAGCATGGAACACAAGGTTCCTCGCCACTACCAATGCGCTCTGACTGTCAGTGAAGATGGTGGTGGCAGAAGATTGACCAACACCAAAATCAGCCATAAGGCGTTTGAGCCACACACACTCAATAGTCACTGTGAAAGCTGCAATATACTCAACCTCACAACTGGAAGTGGCCATAGTAGGCTGCTTCTTGCTCTACCAAGATATACATGAGCTACCAAGCATGAAGCAAAAGCCACTAGTGGACACACGAGTGTCATAGCAACCAACCCAATCAAAGTCAGGAAATGAATGCAAATCTGGCGGTAGTGATCCCCCCTTGGGATAAAACAAACCAAGTAGCCGGGTACCACTCAAGTAGCGAAAGATGCGCTTAACCGCTTGCCAATGCTTGACTCCTCAATAATGCATAAACCTGCTCATCTGTGAGACAACAAACTAAATATCTGGTTGAGTAATGCATAAGTAAATCAAGTATCCAACAACTTGCTAATAGAGGACAACATCAAATGCATCTCTAGCATCATGAAGACTCAATTGTAAACCTGTCTCCATAGGAGTGGCAATCGACTTACAGTCTTCAAGGCCAAAATGCTGTAATAATGTGTCAATATATTTTGTTTGACACAAAGCCATTCCACCATCAACTTGCATAAGCTGAATGCCCAAATAGTGATGCAAATACCCCAAATCAGACATCTCAAATGAGGCATGCAAATCAGCCTTAAAATCAGCATAGACAACAATGATGAGAAGCACATCATTAGCACGCTTAACATATAAGGTGCTTTTAGTTGGACTGTTCTCAAAATCATTTGCAATCAGATAAGCATGTATCTTCTCATACCAAGAATGTGGTGCTTGCTTTAAACCATATAATGCCTTCTTTAACCTGCACACCTGGTTTTCATGCCCTTTCTGCGCAAAGCCATGGGGCTCAAAAACATACACTTCTTCATGAAAGTCACCATTCATAAATGCAGTTTTAATGTCCAACTGATGTACATTCCAACCATGATGGGCTGCAAGTGCACAGATGCTCCGAACAGTAGTCATACGGCATGTAGGTGCAAAGACTCTCAAGGTTTAGACACCTATAGAGATGTCTTGTAGAATATAAAAAATATAGTCCTTTTCTAGTACATCTTTTTATAAAGGATACTCTCAAGGTTTAGACAGGGATAAGAGTGCTCGAATATGAGATTTATGGGATGAGTCATAGCAATTCACTCCATACTTTTGAATGAGGCTATATAATCAATAGTTTTCGAGGGAAAAAACTCTTCAAAAGCAGGGAAAAAAAGTACCAAACATTATCAAAATTACTACAATCGATTCCAAAAAAATAGAATCATGCATGCAGATGATAGGATATGAGAACGTGTTTTAAGCTATAAGATGTTTAACAAAGAAGGACTTGCTCAAAAAGCAAATTCATGGCATGTTGAAGTTGGTGAAAATTGGGATCCCATGAGTTAGGAAAGAGGTTGCAACCACGAGGTTAAATAGAGCATTCCAAAGGCTAAACCTCTCTAAAGCAAAGTAAGAATGAAGGTAGAAGTTTGTATTGCAAGTTTGTATCCTCCAACCGTGATATATGATAATTAAGTTTGTGGAAGTTGAAACTTGTATTGTGGATGGCCCATACATTTGTGTGTATAACGGAAGGTTGATCGTGTGTATATATATATATATATATATATATATATATATATATATATATATATATATATATATATATATATATATATATATATATATGTGTGTGTGTGTGTGTGTGTGTGTGTGTGTGTGTATGTGTATGTATGTATACATGTATTTATTTATGTGTGTATATATATATATATATATATATATATATATATATATATATATATATATATATATATATATATATATATATACATTCACACACATCAAAGATTTAGGGTTTTAATTTCATTTAGAAATAAAAAATCATGTGCCTTTATGACTCGCATGAGTGTTTCTTACATACATATGATTTAAAATTAAGTGTTGGATAATAATGTTTATGCATTTTATAATTTATGATAACATTTTCTTACATGCATGTTTGTTATAGAATAAAAATTACGATTCACGAAACTGTTTCTTGCTTTATGATTCACATTATGATTCACGAAAGTGTTTCTTACTTTCATGATTTATTGTACAATAAATCTATGAGATGTTACGATTGTTTTAATCAAAACTTCAATTGTTATATGACGTTTTTGAATGTTATATGATGTTCTTCAATCATTATTACATTCATATAAATAAACATTCCTAACAATCAAAATTTGATCTTATTTTTGTTTAGGTATAGATAGATGATATGTATGTTATGATTCACAAAAATTATTATTTATGTTTAGATATAGATAGATGATATGTATGTTATGATTCACAAAAATGTTATTTATGTTTGAATGCATGATTATAAATTGTTATTTATGTTATGTTATTTATTTTTGAATGTTATTAAGAGTGGATGTATATTAGTATAATACATGGATGTTATATCATATTTTTTTTATTGTTTCATAATTTTTTTGAATGTTCATTTGCATTTTCTCAATGCTTATATATATATATATATATATATATATGTGTGTGTGTGTGTGTGTGTGTGTGTGTGTGTGTGTGTGTGTGAATTCTTCAAGATCTCTTGATATTAGTAAAATCTTCTTTTCACATCTTGCTAATAATTTATTTATGATTCATTCCATATAAACAATAACGAAAAAAATCATTAATGAATTTTCTCATTTGCTTATTAATTTTGCTAGCCATTTCAAAATAGTTAAATTTAAGATTTCTCTAATCTTAGAACGTTTTTCATTGGAAAAAAATATGATAAATCAAACGATTGTGAGAGTAATAAACATAAAAATCAAACACCCATAACATTACTTTATAAATTTATTAAAAAGCATAATCTACATTTGTGTAAAGTAAGACTCATAGGAAATTAAACAACCACAATAACATCTATAAACTTTTGAATATGTGTCATTCATACTTACTTGAGACTATGAATTATGGAGTATGAATTATGAAGAATCAAATTATGAATTCATACTTACTTGAGAGTAATATGCCCACAATACTACTTATAAATTTTTTAATGAGTATCATCCACTTTATTGTGAGAGTAGGATGCATAATGAATTAAACACCCATAATAAAATCTACAAAAATTATAATATGCTTCTTTTATACTATTATGAGAGTAGCATTCAACATGAATCAAACGCTCATAGTAGCACCTATGAAATTTCTAAGATGTTTCATGTATGCTATTGTATGAGTAAGGCCCATAATGAATCAGACATCCACAACAACATATATAAATTTTCTAATGCATATCATAAATAGTATCGTGTGATTCAAGGTTCAAATATTGACAATACAATCCATACTTTATAATCTATCATCTATGTTCACTACAACATATGAGGGGCATACCGACACTATCCATATCGATGGTCAGTGTCTGACATCGGTATGATCGTTGGAAATGCCTGAATAGAGCACGTTAGGGATACCAATGCTCACTTGACCATCAGTATAGCCATTAAAAATGGACGATCGGTATATGAGATGGGCATCGGTATAGGCACCTATATAAGCATCGGTATAAGCATCGATATATGCGTCAATATAAGCATCAGTAATTTATTGGAAATTACCAAAGCCTATACCAACAGTGTCTTTTATGAAAACGGAACCTGAGAGCGAAAATTCAACATTTTGCATGTTTTGAACTAAGTAGGGCTCTTGTCGATTTTGCATGCGAGCTTCATTGTGACCTGCATTGTCATGTGCACACATACACACAGATCTCTCTCTTCACACACACAGACATAGATCTCTCTCTCTCTCTAGATCAGTAATTTTGGTAAGTGATGCATGTACTCTTTCACCTTTTCTCTTTCTCTACGTTTTCTGTTTTATAATTTCTCTTCTCTTTGGTTTTGCATGAGCTTTTTGACATCGATTCTTTGGAATTTGACGAGAAATGATGTTGATTGAGCTTTGATGATAGCAATTCAAAAAATTACATTGATGTGAGTGATTGTTTTGTTCTCTATTGATATATATATATATATATATATATATATATATATGTATGCATACACACATATACACATACACACACATAATACAAATACACATACACATATATATACACATGCATACATGCATATACATGTTTTAGGTCTAGGTCTTTAAGAATATGGTTTTAGGCTTTTTACACATGCATACACACATATACACATACACACACATAATACATATACACATACACATATATATACACATGCATACACACATATACATGTTTTAATTCTAGGTATTTAGGATTAGGGCTTTAGGCTTTTTACACATATATACACATATACATACATATACACACATAATACATATATACATACACATGTATAGACACATGCATACACACATATACATATTTTAGGTCTAGGTATTTAGGATTAGGGTTTTAGGCTTTTTACACATGCATACACACATATTCACATATATACACATAATACATATGTGTTGGAGTTAGACGTCTGCGGAAGCACGCGAACAACACAAGGAAGAAGAAGAAGCTTGGAGCACAACACACAAGACTGAATGTATTACTAGAGAATGTACAAAGATAAGTATCCCATTAGGGCAATAGGCGTATATACAAATCGGGGGAAAAAAACCTCTTAAAGAGGGAAAAAAGTGCCCCGGCGGTCCTAGAGTGTTCACACACATCACTACCTAAATATATCAACAAATCCCCCCTAGGAGTGATGCGGTGAACAAGGAGCTGGCACTCATGTATAAGGAAGTGCCAAGCTATGTGGAAATCACTCCACAAAAGGAAGTAAGCCCAAAGCTTTGCGGAAAGCTTCAAACTTCTCCCTAGGTAGAGCCTTCGTGAAAAGGTCTGCAATGTTCTCCTACGTGGGCACATATGCCAAGCTGATCTCCCAAACAGAGAACCTCTCCCTGACATAGTGATAATGCACCTCAATGTGCTTAGTGCGAGCATGGAACACATGGTTCCTCGCAACTGCCAATGCGCTCTGACTGTCAGTGAAGATGGTGGTGGCAGAAGACTGGCCAACACCCAAATCAGCCATAAGGCGTCTGAGCCACACACACTCAACAGTCGTTGTGAAAGCTGCCCTATACTCAGCCTCACAACTGGAAGTGGCCACAGTAGGCTGCTTCTTGCTCAACCAAGATATACATGAGCTACCAAGCATGAAGCAAAAACCACTGGTGGACACACGAGTGTCATAGCAACCAGCCCAATCTGAGTCAGAAAAAGCATGCAAATCTGGCGGTAGTGATCCCCCCTTGGGATAAAACAACCCAAGTAGCCGAGTACCACTCAAGTAGCGAAAGATGCGCTTAACCGCCTTCCAATGCGTGACTCCTGGGCAATGCATAAATTTGCTCATTTGTGAGACAGCAAACTGAATATCTGGCCGAGTAATGCATAAGTAAATCAAGCATCCAACAGCCTGGTGATAGAGAACAGCATCAAATGCATCTCCAGCATCATGAAGAATCAATCGTCAACCTGTCTCCATAGGAGTGGCAATAGGCTTACAGTCTTCAAGGCCAAAACGCTGCAATAATGTGTCAATATATTTCATTTGACACAAATCCATTCCACCATCAACTTGCATAAACTGAATGCCCAAATAGTGATGCAAATGCCCCAAATTAGACATCTCAAATGAGGCATGCAAATTAGCCTTAAAATCAGCAATATGCTTCTCAATAGGACCAGTGAGCAGCATGTCGTCTACATAGACAACAATGATCAGAAGCACATCATTAGCACACTTAACATATAAGGTGCTTTCAGTTGGACTGTTCTCAAAACCATGTGCAATCAGATAGGCATGTATCTTCTCATACCAAGCACATGGTGCTTGCTTTAAACCATGTAACGCCTTCTTTAACCTGCACACCTGGTTTTCATGCCCTTTTTGCACAAAGCCACGGGGCTGAAAAACATACACTTCTTCATGCAAGTCATAATTCAGAAATGCTGTTTTAATGTCCAACTGATGTACATTCCAACCATGATGGGCTGCAAGTGCACAAATGCTCCGAACAGTAGTCATACGGCATGTAGGTGCAAAGGTCTCATCAAAATCAATGCCTCTTTCCTGCGCATAACCCTTTGCAACAAGCCTAGCCTTATACCTGTCAATTGTACCATCAGGTTTACGCTTCAACTTGTATACCCACTTAGTGCCAATGGCCTTCTTGCCAGGAGGCAAGTCACATAAAGAGCATGTACCATTCTTCATTATAGCATCATATTCAGATTGCATAGCAGCCATCCAATTTTCTGAATTCTGTGCTTCATCAAAAGAAACAGGCTCATTCTCATCACAGACACTAGATGCAGCCATAGCATAGCAATCTGATGCAAAGGAGGCACTATGAGAGCCTGAACAAGTACGATATGACAAAGGTGCATCTAATTTGTTGTCACGCAAAGTTTGCACCAGCCATTTTGGCATAGTTTTTGCCTGCTCAATATCAGCTCTCTCATCAGCAAGTGCATCATGTAAATCTGCATCAGAAATGGAATGATCTGCATCATCATATGAAACCTGCAAAGGTTGAGAAGTTGCCTCATTAGGACCAGCACTAGACTGTCCACCTGTAAAAAGAGGCATCAAAGTATCATACATGTCTTTGGAGCTAAAAGATGTCTCCTTAGTACATGAAAGCAATGGCTGAATAGCATCTTCCACAAATACAACATCACAGTTAACCAGAATGCGTTTAATCTGTGGATGATACAGGCGATAGCCTTTACTTTCAGAATTGTATCCAACAAAAATACATTTAATTGCTTTATCATCAAATTTTCTGCGATGTTGTTCAGGCACTAATGCATATGCCAAACAACCAAAAACACGCAGATGAGCAACAGATGGCTTGCGGTCATGCCAAGCCTCATATGGAGTGATAGACTGCAGTGCTTTAGTGGGACACCTGTTCAGTACATATGTTGCACACATGACAGTCTCAAGCCAGAAACTATGAGGTAAATCCTGACTCTTGACCACACACCTCGCCATCTCCATGAGAGACCTGTTCTTCTGTTCAGCAACTCCTCTGTTGAGGTGTATATGGCACTGTACACTGGTGTTTTATCCCACGTTCAACCAGAAATGCATTAAAATTTGAAGACATATATTCCCCCCCTCGATCAGAACGGAGGGTGCCCATTTTACATGCTGGCAGATTTTCAGCCAAAACCAAAAACTGTTTGAAACACATGAACACTTCGGACTTTGCTTTGAGTGGATATACCCATGCATGCCTGGAAAAATCATCGATGAAAGTCACGAAGTAAAGGTAATTTCCAAAAGAGGGTGTCTGCATAGGACCACAGACATCACTATGTACAAGCTGCAATTTATGCGTAGCCCAAACTGAACCATCTTTTGGAAAGGAAGAACGCTGCATTTTGCCCAAAATACAGCCTTCACAAACATGTTTTCCAGGCGCCTCAAATTTGGGCAAAGAAGACACCATTTCAGATTTCTGCAGGCGTAGCAAACTAGCAAAATTCAGATGACCAAAGCGTGCATGCCAAAGCTTTGCATCTGACATAGCCTGAGAATCTTGAACTGCGCATGCCGAATCATTCACAGATCTTTCATAGTCTATGAGCTTATACAACCCACGACATAAAATGCCAGAAGCAATAATCACATCGCCATTTGAGAGATCATGAATTGTACACCTGTCATCAACAAATTTCACAACCAAGCCAATCTTGGCTAATGCAGAAACTGATAACAGATTCTTTTTGATCCCTGGCACAAATAAAGCATCTGACAAAGTGAAAGAACTACCATCAGCAGTAGTCAAAATGATCTTACCAACTCCCATAACAGGATAAGAGGAGTTGTTGGCGCATGTAACAGTATTCCCTGTAGGGGCAGGCTCGAGTGAAGAGAAGAAACTACGCTGCGAGGTAATATGTTTGGTCGCCCCACTGTCAAAGTACCAAACATCTGAGTCTACTACAGACATGCACTGATCATGAGAAGATGGGTCAAAACTGCAGACAGTAGTAAACGCCCATTCTTCTTCCTGCACAAGATTTGCAGACTCTGTTTTTGGTGTAGAGACCTCTGCAACAACCATTCCAGCCTCTTTCTTCTTTGCCTCTTTAGCAGCCAGTTTTGGACAGTTCTTTATGATATGATCATTGCCTTTACAGTACTTACAAAACAATTTCTGCTTTTCTGATTTTTTCTCATCTTTGTCTTGGTTCTTTGAATGTGCAGCATTTGCAGATTTCTACTAGTAGAAGAGCTCCATTTTCCTTTGCCCTTCTGACTAGCCAGGAAAGCTTGATCTGCAACTCGCATAATGGACCTGTTCTGCCTGGACTGATCTTCCTGCAACAAACAGAGACTAACTCCTCAAAACAGAGACTAGCTTCATGAAGACATCAAAAGGGTTTGTTTGTCAGAGAGCATGTATAGAGGGAAGCATGGCAGAGGGATGGCTCATACAAGAGTCTCTTGTATTCATAACATAGTTTCTACGCATGTCGGACCCAGAAATGCCTCGCTTATGGAGCGATGGTGAAGATGTTCATCTCATAGGTGATGAACCTTAAGGTAAAGGGATGCAAAGAAAAATGGATCCAGCTTTCATAGAGAAGGCAATGAAGTTTTGCATCGTTAACTCTGAGCCTATGCAAAATTGGTTAGAGAGGTATGAGCTTGCCAACGAGACAAACGCAAAGGTAAGAGCTCAATTTAGAAAGAATCGTTCCCCTCGCTTTTTGCCTCTTCCAAAAAGTCTTCGGCCTCTTCCACCCTTTCCAAGGAGCAGATGGCTAGACATAATGGTTTCACAAGAAAAGGCACCAGGTGAAGATATCTTTGAAGAAGAGGACGAACTCACAAAGGGGTGTGATTGGGATTATTCTAAGTACAGTGCACTATGGTCTCATGGAAGACACTTTTAGATCGCACAAATCGATGAAAATAGGTCTACTTTTGATAGTGGGATGATGGTGAACTTTTTCCAAAAAAGTAGAGCTAATGCAAAAGATGACAATGCTGAAGAAGGTCAACTTGATTATTGTGGAGTGATCCAAGATATCTTGAAGCTATCCTTCAGGAGATTTGATTACTTTTTGTTTGATATGAAATGGTTCAATGTAGTAACCTCTAGAAGAAATGCAACAGTGAGGCGTGATACGAAGATGCTAGAATAGAGGATTTCTGAAGCAAACACTTGTATGTACTAATTTGTGTGTTTTTTTTATGCTATGCTCTTTTGTACACTATTATTTCTAAATATTACCATTATTATCATATAATAATTATTTGAGTTTTTTCATTGCAGAGAATGATGGGAGACAATCCTCTAGTCACTTTGCATTCCATGAAAGAGGAGCAATTCTTAGAGTTTATATCTCAGGCACATCCTGCTTATATAGCCATCACATCACAATACTGGATGGCTCGCAATAGCACTCCCCCCTGGCCTCACTCCTATTGGTATCACTCCCATCGGCCTCACTCCCACCGGTGTCACTCCCATGGGTGGGGATACTCCCGTCAGAGGTATGTCTGCTGGCTTTATGACTCCACCACGATAGTCTTCTCAGCCATCCACTAGTGGCTCTAGTAGTCACCATATGTGTTCAACATCTTAGTGGGATATAGGTTCTAACCCGTCTCGTCAGTTGAGGTCACACTCTAGAGGAGGAGATTCTAGAAGTGGATCTACAAGTGGCTCTGGAGGAGGTGGATGTTGTGGAGGCAGTGTGACAAACGTTGTGTCTCCCACTTCTCCTAGAGCGAGTATCTCATATGCAGGTATGCCACATGGTATGCCACATACACCTTGGGGTTCTCATGACCATGACCAAAAAGGCCATGCATCAACACATACGATAACTTTGCTCCATATAGTTTGGACACTCTATCATGTTGAAATGGAGTGAACAGGGTAAAGGTCGTAAAAATTATATCATAGAGACGATCTATCAGGAGTACCGGTCAGCACCTAGGTATCCTATTATAAGCTCAGAGTGGATTCAACACATGGCATGTGAGGTGATGTGCCATCAATGATTCGATGCTCGTGATGCTTTTAGAACAAGCTTATCAAAGCCTGTATGGTTAGATGCTAAGGAGTTGGATATGATTTGTGATGGGGAGCAGTAGATTCTTGATCGATATCACCAACAACAAGATGCGACATCCACATGTTTGGATACGATCGGACCGTCACATTTGGGTAGCAGTGGATATGACACTATGCATCATGAGTTTGTAAGTATCATTTTGAATTTTTTTGTGTTAAGCATGTTGTGTATGTTCATCTAACATTTTGCATATTTGTTGCAGAGGAGTTGACAGTGGGTCATCCTCTGACACGAATCGAGGAGGCTTATGGATATTATCATGGATTGGTTGCACTATTGGAGGACTTGGAGGGATGCGGTGCGGTCATTTCATGTGAGCATCTACAATGAAGTGAACTTATAAATTTGGTTTGGTGTTTTTAGTTGTTGTTTGTAAATATCATGTCAATTTGTCTCATTTCATGAATGTGCTTTGTTGCAGGACTACAAATATAGATGTTTTCATCCCTTTGGGCATGTGTATAGAAGTGGTGTGCCACAATTTTGCATTTGGCTCATATATAGTAGTGGTGCATTAGAATTCTATATTTGGTTCCTATATAGCAGTGCTTTTCCACATTTTGTATTTGGATCATATATGGCAATGGTTTGCCACACTTTTGTACATGGTTCATTCATGGAATATATATCTCTTTTGTACATGGTTCATGATTCATTATGTTCATCTCTTTTGTGTCCGATAGTGTTTTGCTTTATCAAATCATGTTTTGGTTGTTGGCCATCTAAACACTAGATAGGCAACCACTAGAGTACATGTCACATGTAGTCAGTTTTTTTGGGCAGTGTATTGTCTTTTACTACACAACAACATGGTAATGTTGCTGCAATAAGAGACAACACACTCTGCCCAAAAGATTTTTTGCAGATATGGTCGTCGGTATAAGCGCCAGTATGAGCGTTGGTATGCCCAACTACATATCGATGCTTATACCGGTGCTTTTGCCTAGGGGATTACAAATGCTTATACCAACGCCTATACTCATGCTCATACCCTTGCCTATGTTGGCACCTATATCAGTGATTTGGTATGTGGATGCCGAAGCTTACACTGACGTCAAAGGCAAAATGGCACCCGTGCATTTGCACCGATAGAAACCTCAGTATACCCCTAATATGTTATAGTGGTTATTGTCAGACTCTAATTTGTAGTGAATCAAATCAAACATCCATAATCATCTAAACTATTGTTAGATTAAAATTTGTGGTAAATCTAACATTCACAATAGAACCTATCATTTTATTTATTGTTTATCGTTTATATTATCGTGAGATAATGAACAACTTAAATAAATCAAACACTCACAATAAACCCTATAAGATTTTCAATATTTGTTGTCTTTACTATTTTAAGATTAAGAATCACAATGACTCAAATGCTCACAATAGTTGCTAGACACTCTCTATGATATTTTCTACACTCTCCATCTTATTAGAAAAGTAAGAATTGATGTGGAGGTTCAAGAACTTTAAATACAGTTATTAAACTTATTCTATACAAGTATGTATGCAAGTAAAAAGAAATGCTTCCTCAAATAATAACATAACTTATTCTATACAAGTATGTATGCAAGTAAAAAGAAATGCTTCCTCAAATAATAACATGCACAGTTGTTACATTCTAGCACAATCATATATACGTGAGAATGATTTCACGAATAAAAGCACACATATGAATTAAATATCCATATACACATTATCAAACATAAAGAAAACAAAGAAGCAAAATCACCCAAAAAGTTCTTACGATCAAAGGACGATTAATATACAATGACCCATAAGTGCTATATATTGCTTATTTTTTCAATAGAATATAGTTTTTTATCAAGACATAATTATTATTTATATTGATAAAATAGTATTTTGATTGATATTAAAAAAAGAAAGCACTATTGAGTTTTGGATAAATTCAAATTTTGATCTAAAATAATGCTGGATCTTTACATCAAAGACCAGTTATCTCTGGACTGTCCCTTTAACATGCCAAAGCAATGCACTTTACTAATCTTTATTTATGAAATCAAATACAATTACTAATCTTTAATTTGTGACATACCCAATTTGAATACCTAGAAAGAGACACATGCATGTAGCATTTAACACGATGACTTTTTTATCATTATGGACTTGTATTAGAGATATCTTGCATGGTATTGTCCCCACTTTCCTTTTTGGTACTACAAAGCTTGATATGACAAATAATCCATCATGAAGTTGAGAAATGATTTTTGTATGGTGTTGAAATGGCTAGCTAGGTTTAATTTTTTTTCTTGGATTCATTATGTGTGGCCATCTAGCTCAACTATTATAATCTCTTAAATTCTTGTTTCACATGTAGGTGAGTAGATTTGAATGAAGGGTAGCCACATACCCCCTTGGAACAATGGGGTTCCATCCTTCACAAAGGAGGCATCTCTGGCATACTTTCTTTTTAGAAGTTCGATCATCGATCTAATTTTCATAAACACCCTGGAGATCCCCCTTGTTCCCCACTTTCTTTGAAATTTAGATCCCAAGGGGTATTTCACATACACTGAGACACTTAGTCTGTGGACCTTGAGACTTCCCACAACATCAAATTGTACTCCAAATTTGAACCCTAAGCCTCAAAGTCTAGGGTCTAAAAACTACAACATGGATCCTCAACTACAATAGGGTCTAAGCCTCAGTGTGTGGTCTACTATTTAACAACTACAACATAGGATCCTCAACATGGCTCCTATACTTGAAAATCTTTCATATAGTTTACCTATGTTTGTGATTATTTTAGTTTACCTATGTTTCTTTAGTGGACCACTTGCTAGAGGATTTCCATATGTAGAGGAGACCTTGTCTTATGATTGTAAAATGATGAATAAATTGGAATTGTAGAACTCTTGAAGTGGTTTTCTTTCTAGAAACTCTTGTCGCAACATATTCAGAAAATGATATGTCTCTCGAGTGTCTTTGAACTATATGTAGTCTTCTCTTTGAAAAAAACATGTTTCAAATAGACTTCGCTGGCTTGATAGGAACGTGTTTGTTGCATATGCAATCGTGGATATTGGGACATGCTCGAAAACACTAAAGAAAAATAGTTTATATGATTTATTCTTTTCTTATTTTTCTCAATAATGATGAGAAGTACCATCCAATTGAATCAGTGCAAGTCGTCATTTTTTGTATTTTTTTTTAAAAGAGGAAGTTTGGTGGAGGCCTACTCTCCCACACTTGAATTAACTGATTAGAACCCATGGGGGGCCCTCGTGTTCCACAAAGTAGGGGTTAAGATGGCCCGAAGGTGATACAACATTGATTGCCTAAAGGCATTTGGGAAACCAAGTGTGAACACTAGCTTAAGGCTAAAACAAACACGCTCTGCTGTCTCAAGGGAGGGGATTTCTTATGGTTATAAATTCTTCTACCTGAATTACTCAGCAATTTTTCAATTGACAATCCTCTCAAAGGGTTGTCGAAGTTCGATGCACGTCTTCCTTTCCAAATCTTCTACAGAGCTTCAAAGAGAAGTAGAGCAGTTGATCACTTCTCCAAGCAAAGCTTGTTTCTAGCTAATATGACACGATAGAGCAAGAACATGCCCCAATTTTTGCCACATTCAATAGCTCCTCGGGCACAAAAAGAAAAGGTAGCCCACGTCTTCCCTGCCTCCTTTTCTAAACTCTTGCCATTGTGCCATGTAGGCCCTTCCATCCACACTTGATCCTGGCTGAGAAGAAGGTGTATCTTTGACTCATCCCAATCATTTATCATGTGTCTTAATAGGCCCCAATCCTCATAGTGAACTCTCTTAGCCCAATCGATGTCCTCAAATCTACTCCTACTGTCTTCTCTCTTGATTCCAGAGATGTTTCTACAAACAAAAAACTTTGTTCCATAATTTTGTCGCTCTTTGGAGGTTCTCTACATTAACTTCTTTGATTCCCTCAATTGGGAACCAATTAGAATCGTTTTGTCTTATGCATGTAGCCCACTTCCAACCATTATTGATTATGCAATAAGGTTTCGTCATGTTCCAAATTTTCAATAAGGAACGAACCAAGTCTGAACATCTAGGCATCATAAGAAAGGGAGAGAATATAAAAGTGAGTAGATCCTGGCCTTCTGACCAAGATGCTTAGACAACATAATCAAATTTTTTTTTCTAAAAATCAACTTGGCCCAAGAAGCATTAGCATTGCTTCATAATTGAATCATCCATTGGGCTACCAACTTAGTGTCCATTCCTTGGATAACCTGAATGCCCAAATCTCCATAGTTCTTTTGGCATGACAAGACAACCCAACTGATCTTAGGCATCTCCCTTCTCTTGGGATCACTCATCCATAGGAAATTTTTGCATATTTTTTCCATCTTCACTAATTCTTTGTCCAAAGGTCCATAGCAAGCCAAAAATAATCGAGGAGATAAGGAAAGTTTTTATCACCATAGCATGACCCACCAAGTTAAGCTGCATGCGTTTCTAGTATCCAAGCTTGTTGTCGAGCTTGGAAAGCACCCAATTCCATCGATGCCCTAATGAAACATTGTTGCAAGTGATTTAAGCGTGAGAATAATGTCCACCTTGTGAGAATGAGTGTACATATCCACCCAGCCAAACTCCATCTATATAAATACCTCTAGCCCAAGGGGTCTAAGCCTGAAATGTGTCCAAATCACATGGTTTCCTAAGAAAGATTCTTCACATTGGTTTCTAAATCAAGTAATCACATGGGCTCACATGGAATCACTTGAAAATCACATGGTTTCTTAAGAGACGAGCTCTATATTTGTACGTACGCCCTCAAGGGGCCTTGACTTGAAATATCCAATCATTTGAGCTCCACAGCTCAGGATAAAAATCCTAAGGTTCAAACCATTCAATCACCAAGGGTTTAGAAATAAAATCCAAGGGTTCTCCAAAGGTTTCCCAAGGGCTTCTCTAGGAAACCCAAGGGTCTAAACCCTTGGAACCCATGTAATTAAGACTAGTTATACAAAGTTCTTCCCCCCTTTGACAATTTCATCTTCAAAAATGTGTATAAGTATAATATGTGGAGTATTTCCATGTGCACCATGACCAGTCTTGTCGACCATGGAATCACTCTCAAAGCTCTGCCTCGTTTCTAACTTAAAGTTGCAAAGAGGAAAATCTTTTGTTGATGGAACTTACTCCGTCCAAAGTGGCAGTTTCTTCTATACCATCCTTCCATTTAACTAGGCACTCTTTGTATAAATGATTCATAGTTTTTTCATCTCGAATGCATGCTATTTTCTTTGTTCATGGGGGATGGTTTGAAGTGAGATTGGTTGGACTATTGCATCTAAAGATACAATGATTTTAATTTTCACTCTACCAACATGAAATACTAGGTGAAGTGGAGGTTCGTATGGAAGCTCCAACTCATAAGCCAAAGTCTAAACCTTTCTGAGAATCTTGAAAGGGCCAGAAAATTTTTGAGATAGTTGAGGATAGGTTCTTGTTTCTAGATTTTTAGATTTCTCGAGAACTTTCAAATATACTTTTTCTCCAACCTGAAAGGAAATATCTTTCCTCTTAGCATTGCTATATACTTTAGCTCTATCCTAGTATTTCCTCATGTTTTCTCTAGCTATTTTTAGTTTAAGGTTCATATCTTCCAAGAAATCTTTGATTGCTTGGACTTTCTCATTTTGCAATCCAATTACATACAGTGCACTTGAATTGAACCCGTACATTAACATAAAGAAGCTATATTCAATTGATGAATGTTTAACACGATTGTAAGAAAACTCAACTAAAGGCAAATAGTGTTCCCAATTAGTTTGGTTTGAAGACACGTAGGCTTGTAACATATCTTCAACTATTCATTTGACCATTTCTTTTTGCCCATGTGTCTGTGGATGTTTAGCTATGCTCATATTCAACTTTGTTTCTAGCCTACTGAAAACAACTCTCTAAAAATTACTAATGAATTTTCTATCTCAATCAAGTGTTATGTCTTGTGGTAGACCATAGAGTGCTAGGAATGAAATGAGCCATTTTGGTCAATGAGTCAACTATGATCCAAACTGCATCGTGTCTTTTTTGGGTTTGAGGCAAGCCTGTAATAAAGTCCATGGAAATACTTTCCCATCTCCCACTAGGAGTTTCCAAAGGATGTAATAAGCCTCCTATCTTGAACTTCTCTGCTTTAGCTACTTGACATTTTGTACACCTTAGTACATGTCTTGTACATCTTTATATACACTAGGGCAATAGAGTTATCTTTTGACCAAAATACTTTCTCGTTTCCCACTAGGAATTTCCAAAGGATGTAACAAGCCTCCTATCTTGAAATTTTATGCTTTATTTACTTAACATTTTGTACACCTGAATACATAGTCTTGTACATCTTTATGTACACTATGGCAATAATACTAAAAAATAATATGAAAAAATATACATTTTAACAATAATTTGGTGATTTCTTATTGTTTGGTTGAATAAATGCAATATATATGTATAACATCATGCTTTCAAGTCACAAATGAGTGGATCTTTAGATCAAAGACCAAGTATCTCTAGATTGTCCCTTTAAGATGCCAAAACAATGCAATTTACTAATCTTGATTTGTGACATCAAATAGAGTTACTAATATTTAATTTGTGACATACCCGATCTAAATACTAGAAAGAGGCACATGCATGTAGCATTGAACACTTTGTTGGGATGTCTATGGAAGCACACAAACAACACAAGGAAGAAGAAGAAGAAGCTTGGAGCACAACACAATACTGAATGTATAAACAAGTGAAGTACAAAGATAAAAGACCCATTGGGGTAAGAGGTGTATATACAATCTGGGTGAAAAAACCTCCTAAAGAGGGAAAAAAAAGCCTTGATGATTTTAAGTGTGTTCAGACACATTACTATCAAAATATATCAACAAATCCCCCATGGGAGTGATGCAATTAACAAGGAGCCATGTTTGTGCATGAAGCAAGCCTAAGTGCTTGTCTAATTCACATTGGACTTCTTTCAATATATGAGGCATAAATATGATTCATTATAGCATAAAACTTGGAGATTTCAAAGGTTAAACCTTTATTTATCTTAATCAAGGATAAAAGTGAAGAATGGAGAGAATCTCATGGGTTTATTAAGGGCCAAAAGCTTTGACTTATTTTCAATTTAAACTTCAAATCATCCCTAGAAGTTAAGATCACTTTTAGGTCGAAGATCTAGCAATCATAAAGTAAAAGTGTATAAATACATTATGTTTTTAGTCGGGGGATACACAAAGATTAGAGATGATCATCACACTCTCATTGAGTGGAGATTGTATTACCTCAAACTTAAAGAAGTCCTCCACACTCTCTTTGTATTATATGACCATTAATAATCCATTTTGATGCTTTGATCTTATTGGTTGTGAAACTTTGTTATCAATTACAACACATTGACTATCTCTATCAAGTTCTCTGAGTAATTTCTCTGTGTGTGAGGTCATTGTCCAATCCATTGATTGGATCACTTAGCCAGTAATGTAACAAACATGCCTACAAATTTTCATAACCATTGAATGCATAAATCTTGATACATAGACAAATATATGTGATAGGGTCTATGTATCATCTTCTTCCTAAAAAGTGGGGTTTATGCCCCAGACTTCATACGCATATTGCTCTACTTTCGGTTATCCTAAATTCATGAATTAACTTGTTATGGCTTGATTAACACTTCATTTAAAAGTGTAAAAAATCTCTCTGGACAATTGCTACTAGGTTGTGAGCACTGAGAAAAATTTTGAGAGCCTTTTTTCCATAAATAGAAGGTTTTCTCAAGGTGCCTTGTCTTCACAAATTATTTGTTTTGACACAGAGTTTTGAGAATGATGCTCCAAATTACTATGATGATTAAAGGGCATATGTTGGAAGCTTAGAGAGTATATTAAGTTTCTCTTAAGTTATAAAGGCTGGTCTTGAGCAAGATTTTGTCAAGAAAATCTCATCTCTGCAGACTACCCATCACCTTTTCATAGTGGTATCAAAGCATAGTCAAAGATTAGGCATTATGGGTGATGGATTGCCCTCATCTATTGACAAGTTAGATCAAAGCAAGTACTCAGCATGGTCTCTAAGAATGGAGGCTTATTTACAAGGAAGGAATCTATATGGATATATCTCAGGAGTTGAGATGATGCCAATACTTAGAAGCAAGGGCCAACCAACTCAAGAAGAGTAGGAAAGGTTGAATACATGGTGTGCAAAAGACGTTTTGGCAAGGTCATATATTCTCAAATCTATCTTGGATTTTTTACTCCGTCAAATTAGGAACTGTAATACTTCTCAAGAAATATGGAATGCTTTGGAAGCATTCTTCTCCTCAAGTACCATAGCTACAAAGAATCAGCTATGGATGGAGTTTACAACACTCAGGAAGATGCCCAAGCAAAGTGTCACTGATTTTGTCACCAAGATGGAAATTTAAAATCAACTTGGAAGCATTGGAGAAATCATTGACGAAGAGCAGATTATGAGGCAAGTCATCAATGGGATCAAAGTTCATGACAAACGGGAAGCGTTCACCATAGCCATGGATCTCTATATGGATATGCAAGTGCCGGACTTCAACACACTCATGGGAACTCTTCAGACATGAAGACAAGCTCGTGAAGAATGGTGAGAACTAGAAAGGTAACCAATCCTCTGCCCTATATACAGATAAGAACAAATGCAAGGACAACAAAGGAGAAGGTCAAAAATCCAATGATGAAGGAAGTACCTCTCAAGATAATTTTGCAGGTAGAGGTAGATGTTCTAGGGGAAGAGGTAGAGGAGGTAGACAAGGCAGGCGGAGAGCTCAAAGCTCATCACCCTATGCCATATATGGTCTATTGAATCACATAACAGAGAATTGCTTCAAGAATTCAAGGAATCATAGAGGAAAAGGATACCATAGAGGAAGCTATGGAACTTCAAGAGGCAGATACAACAACTCTTATGGATACAACAACAATTCCTAAAACAACAACAACAACAACTATCAAGGAGGATATAAGGGAAGGAGAAACTACAATAGTTACATAGATGGTCAAGCTCAAGAGGATTCACTTCTTCTCATGAACATGATAATGAGGGAAGGTAAGTATGGGATAAGAGGCTAGCTCACATTGGAGAAAGAGCCCTAAAAAAATTCAGTAGAGATCAGAGTGTACTTGGACTACCCAATATCTCAAAGCACCACATTTTATACAAGTGTAGTGCATGTCAATTTGGGAAATCACACATGCAACCATTCACCAAAAAAGGATACATACATGGAGACCTTCTACAGCTTGTTCACATAGATGATTTGGGACCAAGCAAAGAACCTTCAATCTCAGGGTCTAGGTATTATGTGTAATTTATAGATGACTATAGTAGATGGATTATTTTATGCTTCATAAAGCATAAATATGAAGTATTTTCATGCTTTAAGAAATATTTAGCTCTTGTGGAGAATCAAACATGTAAAACCCTAAAAAAACTAAGGTTTGATGGAGGGGGAGAGTATTTCTCCCATGAATTTGATTCCTATCTCCAAGATGTAGGAATCAAAAGAGAGATCACTACTAAATACACACTTGAGCAAAATGGAGTGGTAGAAAGAAGGAATAGGATTATTGTGGAGGCTACAAGGTCCATGTTTAATGAGAAGAAGCTACCAAAATACTTGTGGGGAGGGTAGTATCTATCTCCACATATTTGCTAAATAGATTACCATCAAATGCTCTAGATGGTATGACTCCTTATGAAACATCGAATGGAAGAAAACCAAGCTTGGACCATTGCAAAAAACTTTGGGTCCATTGCATATGCATACATACCTTCATAGATAAGAGGTTAATTGGATCCTAAGGCAGAGAATTGTGTATTCATAGGCTATGACCTTAATCAAAAAGGTTATAAATATTATATAATCCTAGCAATAAAGGCTTTATAGCAAGTCAAGATGTTGTGTTTGAGCAAAAAATATTCTCTTGAAGATGATTTCAGGACAATCAAGTTACCATATGATCTAGAGGAAGACTTCCGAACTCTCTCAAACAAGAATGCACACAAACTTGAAGCATCAAGTGATTATGAAGAGGATCAGAAGACTCCAAGAAGAGAAATTAACTCATGGAAGTCCAAAGGCAAGGCTAAGGTGCAAGAGTTGAGGGATGTGGTAGAATCCTCTCAACAAACCATCAAAAGATCTACTAGGGAGAAGAAGAAGATAGAGAGAAGGTGATGCAAATGTCATTGAAGATGATGATCTTCAGATTCTTGTTTGTGCTACGGTCTTGCTACACCTACTATAGAGCAACTTTTTTGGGATGACAGAGATTCTTAAGTACATGCATTGATAGCTTTTTTTGTAAAATGTGCCATTATCTCTCATATTCAGGCTTGCAAAATAACAAAGGATGCTTGGGATACACTTACCACTTTGAAAAAGGAAGAAATGAGGCTCGAGTTGCTTACCTCTGAAAACAATTGGAGAGTGAACATATATATGAAGGAGATTCTATGGACATCTTTTTGACAAAGATAAAAGATTTGAAAGAGGAGTTGATTTCTACAGATGAAGACTTTCCATATAGTTCACTTGTGCAGACCGTTCTTAATTGTCTTCCAAATTCATATCAGAGTTTTGGTTCTACTCTTTGATTGATGATGAAACACAATCCAAATGCCTTAACATTTGAGGAGTTCATATTTGTTTTGTTGCAAGAAGATCAAACTAGGCAGAACAATTCCATTATGCATGTAGCACATCAAGCTTTCTTAGCTAGTTAGAAGGGCAAAGGCAAATGGAGCTCATCTACTAGTAAGCAAAAATCTACTAACTCTACATAATTGAAAAAGGAAGACAAAGACGAGAAGAAAATATAGAAGCAAAAATAGTTCTACAAATACTGTAAAGGAAATTATCATTTCATAAAGACTTGTCCAAAATTGGATGCAAATGAGGCAAAGAAAAACGAGGCTAGAATGGTTGTTGTAGTGGCCTCTACACCTAAAATAGACTCTGCTAAACTTGTGCAGAATGAAGAATGGGTGTTTACTACTGTTTGTAGTTATGAACCATATTATCATGAGCAATGCATGCCTGTAGTAGACTCATATGTTTGGTACTTTGATAGTGGGACTACCAAACATACTACCTCGCAGTGTAGTTTCTTTAGTTCACTTGAGCCTACCCCTACAACGAATACTATCACATGTGCTTACAACTCCTGTTATCTTATAGTGGGAGTTGGTAAGATCATTCTGACAACTCCCGATGGTAGTTCTTGAACATTATCAAGTGCTTTGTTTGTGCGTGAGATCAAGAAAAATTGTTGTCAGTGTCAGCATTAGTCAAGATTGGCTTGATTGTCAAATTTGTTGATGACAAGTGTAAATTTCATGATCTCTCTAATGGCAATGTCATTATTGCTTCGGGGATTTTATGTCGTGGGCTATATAAGCTCATAGACTATGAAAGATCTATCATGATTCAACATGTGTATTTCAAGATTCTCAAGCTATCTCACATGCAAAGATTTGGCATGCATGCTTTGTCATGTGAATTTTGCTAGTTTGCTATGCCTACAGAAATTTGAAATGGTGTCCTCTCTGCTTAAACTTGAGGCACCTAGTAAACATGTCTATGAAGGTTGTATTTGGCCAAAAATGCGCCATTCCTTCTTCCCAAAAGATGGTTCAGTTAGAGCCACTAAAAATTTCCAACTTGTTCATAGTGATGTCTGTGGTCCTATGCAGACACGTTCTTTTTCAAACTACCTTTACTTCATGACTTTTATTGATTATTTTTCCAGGCATGCATGGGTTTATCCATGGAAGCAAAGTTCGAAGTGTTTATGTGCTTCAAATAGTTTCTAGTTTTGGTTGAAAATCTATCAACATGTAAAATGAGAACCCTTCATTCTTGAGGGGCGAATACATGTCTTCTGACTTTAATGCATTTCTAACTGAATGTGGGATAAAACATCAATGTACAATTCCATATACACCTCAACATAATGGAGTCGCTGAAAAAAAGAACGAGTCTCTCATGGAGACGATGAGATGTATGGTCAAAAGTCAGTCTTTATCACATAGCTTCTAGCTTGAGGCTCTTATGTGTGCAACATATGTACTTAACATGTGTCCCACCAAAGCACTACAGTCTATCACTCCATATGAGGCTTTGCATGGTCACAAGCCATTTGTTGCTCATATGTGTGTCTTTGGTTGTTTGGCATATGCATTAGTGCTTAAACAACAATGCAGAAAATTGGATGATAAAGCAGTGAAATGTATTTTTGTTGGGTACAATTCAAAAAGCAAAGGCCACATTATTGCAACATTTTGGCCTTGAAGATTGCAAACCTATTGCCAATCATATGGAAACAATATTATGGTTGAGACTTCATGATGCTAGAGATGTTGTTCTTTATGAGTAGGCTATTGGATGCTTGATATATGTATGAATAACTTGGCTTGATATTTAGTTTGTTATCTCTTAGATGAGTAGGTTTATGCATTGCCCATAAACACCTTTTGGATGAGGTGGCTTGATTTGGCACATGGCATCAAATTGATGCATCTTTCATATGTATGGGTAGAAGAGATGAAAGAGAGTCATTATTGTGGGGACTCAATAGGTAGAGAGATTCAGATGCGACAGGGAGGGGTACAAAAAATATCCCTTGTGTGTGACGATAGCAGCGAGTAACAAGTAGCTTAAAGCGATGGCAAAAAGCATCTACTGAGGTGTAATTGGTATTAGAGCAGGTCATCCTTGTTTCGGGTGCGCATGAAAAGATTTGAACTCACGCCCTCTCTTTGAGAGGCATGCAAGCTGTCCAACATGTCGTTTCGTCTTGATGTTCTATAACATATATATCCTTTATACATTTTGTACTAATCAGTTTCATGAGCCGTCGATGCTCATGGGAGAGTACAGATGCCCGTGACAGAGTTCAGAGTCTTGTTTATAACAAACTTATTTGGGTGTTACATATAATTGAGGAGCATATTGAGACCATCAATTAGAGAAGATCACATCAAAGGCATCACGATTTTGATGCATTGGAAATGGATTTTATTCCACTTGAGCTTCTTCCTACATCAGCTTAAATGAGTGAGGCATCAAAAGTTTTAATGCGAGTTTTCCAAAATACCATCATAAAACGAGTCCAAGAAAGGAGGGAGGAAGAACACTGTTAACTCTAGGTTTGATTGTTTTGTGTGTTTTTCCTTCTTTTAATTTTGGAAAGAGAAAGAGAGTAGGATGAATATTTCATCTCCTTAAAGTTGGCTTTTCATTTTAAGTTTACCAATGTTATGAAGCGAGGGAGATCACAAGTGTGGGGAGTATCAAATCTATACTGCCAGCAAAGATTAAGGATTCCCTCAAGTTAAAATAGCATCAGCTTTAGGCACCTTCAAAATAGCCTACTTTTATGATTTTCACATAGATTTCAGGGCTTATATTGACTAGTAGCCATTTTAGGGAAGGGAAATGAAGCAGGAATTTTCTGAGTTTGATAGGAAAAATCATGCGTACCTATACTCTAGTGTATTGAATTCCATATAAGATTAAGAAATCCAAAATATATTTCAGTATGATGGGAGTTTGAAGCTCCACGAAACCACCTTCCATCACTGTTGTGAAAAAATTTCAGCACCTCGATTTAAGAAATTCCCATTTTGGAAGAGGGAAAACGAGGTGCACTAGCTATGGATGGATGGGAAAAAGTATACATACTGAGAGTATGGTGAAAGGACTTCATAGTGGAATCATTAGATTCATTAAAATGATAATTTAAGGAGGAATTTTCTATCCTCAAAAAACCCCTTTACACAGTTTTTGGAAAAAATTTCACGTGTTAGTTTTAGCCAAACTCCACTTTTGGGAGTAAGAAAAAAGAACATTTAAGACGTTTCCCATGGATTAGAGTATACATACATAATGTATGTTGTATGTATTACCATGGAGAATAAGAAAATCCAAGAAAAATCCACATTAGAAGTGGATTAGAAGCTTGCTAAGAGCTCCCATTTAAGTTTTTGCATGAAAGTAAAAATCTTGATTTAGGCCTCTTTTGGGGAGCAAATTAGCATGCACTAAGGGAGGATTTGGAAAGCCGAAAAAAGGCCCAAGCATCTTCATGTACCACTCTCTGAGGTTATGGAGAGAATTTTAGGATTTGCTTGATGGACGAATGCTTTTGAGCACCCCAAAAATCACATTTTCACACTTTTTCCAGCCCCTCCAACAGTCCACTAGTTTGGCATGTCCTGCTTGGAAAGGCCATATCTTGGGCTAGAAAACTCCAAATTGGACGTGCTATGGCTCTTTCGAAGAGCACAAGGTCTATTTTCAGTTTAGAAAACAAAATTTTGGAAATTATGTATTTTTGGAGGTCTGTAAAGGTCTGCAAAGTCTGAATAGTTTTTGGCAACTACCTTCCAGGAGCCATATCTTGCAAACCATGAAGGCGATTGAAGTAATTTCACTTCGAGCCACATGCATATGTTATATTTTTCAGGTCCTGAAATGGTTTTTGTAGGTCTAAAGAAGGATTACAAATGCATTTTTGGGTAAATTTGCATTATTTTTGTAATCATCTAACCATGCTTTATGTTTTGGGAAGTGCAATTCCAATACCAAAACATTCAGGGACGTATGTTTTATATTTTCGGGCATCTTACTTTATCTTATGGCATGTTCTGTATGCACATGCATGGATTGGAGTGCATATATCCAGTTTGATCATTGTTTCAATTCTAAAAGTATGGATCAACATTCAAGAAGTACACTTTTTGATTGTTTGCAAGAAAGATGGTTGCAAGAACTACATGGTTATGCAACAAAGAGAAATGTTGTTAGCATGTTTTTATGTTTTTGCCGGCTATGGAATCCATGTATGAGTTTATGGCATGCATGCCATGGGCCTGTCAAGCCCTATGTTGTTGGATGGCCTATGTGCCATTGAGTTTATGGTTAAAATTTTTGGGATTCCGTTTCCTTGGGGAAATGCTGTCGAAAATTTTCCCACCTCATGGCGTTATATACCCACTTACCTTTAGGTAAGAATGTTACGGCATGGTAACATGTCTTTTCTGCAAACATCAGTAAGGTGTTAGCATGCTTGTAAGCATGTATTTTGGGGACTTAGCACCATCATAATAGTATACATAAGGCAACTTCAGTAGTAATAGGATCCCTATACATAATCCTTATGGATTTAGACTATAGGATTGCTAAGGGGAAGGAAATGTACCTTCACCATTAGGAATGTGCACAAGCAGTCCTATAGGTTATGAGAAGTTGCGTATAGGCACGGGAGATACATTTATGATAATCTCCAAGTTAGTGAAGATTTAGTTATCTTCACAAGAGTCTCACATGATGATTAGGAGACTATGGGGTATTATCAGGAATACCCAAAGAGTGACTAGTTTCACTGATATACCTCATTTGAGCAAGTAGTGAAGCATTTCTGCTACACTACTAAGGAAACCAATTAGATGGGATCACATAGGTGGGTTTCATGAGAGATCATCGATGGGTGCTTATGTGATTTGAGTGATGGTTAGGAAGGCCATAAGCATGGCATTGGCTCTATGATTTAGAGCATAGATCCCTTAGTTAAGAGTAGTTGGGGTACCCAATACATATATGTATGTGGGATCTATAGAGAGTTACTTAGACCTAGTCTTGGTACCTAGGAACAAGTTAGTTTGGAACAGAAAGGGATATCCATTGTCACATATTGACTAGAACCAAACTAACTAGTTCAAGGACATGGGACTCATTTGAATCCACTCACATGATTTTAGGATATGGGATTCATTAGAGTCCACCTATATATTCCATCACATATATATGGAATATATATTTGGTTTAGTGTAGGTATGACACCGTGAATTGGAAGAAGTTTTCACTGGTATGGGACGGTGGAAATGACTTCCCTTTGAGCACTCTTCTTCTATGGCCAGGGAGAAAAGGACTCATCATTCATGGCATCATGTCTCACTAGATCAAAGGAGAGCTCTTAGTAGACATCTCCTTAGGATTGGGAGTTATTCTTCATAGTTTAGGGAAGATTTATTCTTCCAGTAGAGAATGTGATAGGTGATTTTATCACCATTAGTATCACATACTCATTTTGAGTTTTTCAGGAAGGATAATTCCATTAGTCTGATTGGATCATATAGATCCATAGATAGAGGATGGTTGGCACAAATACCCCTTTATTATGGATACACATGTTTACGGTATCATGTCATATCATTGCTGACCATTTTAGTAGAGGGCTTTGACCCTTATTAGGAATTTATTTTCTCCACTCTTCACTACATACACCTTCATTAGGTAGGGGAGATTTGTTCTCCATCTTCATAGGAATATATGTAATGAGGGATTATGCATTAGTTATGGAAGAGAGGACTAAATAAATTCATGAGTTTCTCTTTTAACGAAAAGAGAAAGTGGGAATCAGCTCAGAGATCGATGAGAGATCTCACTTTAGCTCAGTGGTCTCATTTTAGCTCTTGCTCTTTGAGAGAGAAAGAAGGAAAGGAAAACATGATTTCTTCATAGGAGAAGAATAGAGTATGTTTTCCGTTAGAGAGAAGAGGTGTTTAGGAAACATCTTTTAGTCTATAGATCAGAAGGAATTGATTTCCTCTACTTTTCAATGTAACTTTCCTTCACATGGGAGTATGATTCTCCACTATTTTGGAAGGAAAAAGTATGGAGAGCTTATATATATGTTCTCCGTTATGGATGAATAGAGCAAATGGATTCAAAGGAATCTCTTTTGAAGGGAAAGGGAGAGTGGAATAGATTCCACTACTAGAGCTCTTTTCCTTAGAGGAGATTATATAGATAGAAAAAGAGAGAGAGTTTCACTTTCTCTCTTCTAGATTGTCTTGTTAGGAGTGGCACTCTTCTATCAAGGCAAATGGAAGGTCAGTTAATCATGATGGTTAGATTGAGTCTCACCTGTAGACTGTAGAGAGAAGTAGTTATGGTATTTCTAGTTATGGTCCTTGACTAGATGAGATAATCTAGTTATTGACATTAGTTAGAATGGAATATAGTTATGATTCCTCTCTTTAAGGTTATATGAGATTGGGATAGATCTAACCTATTGAGGTACCAAACTCTTAGTTGGTGTTACATCATGAGCATGATGTGTGAGCATCAATTAGGAAAATGGGTACTTAGGGATTATCTGAATCTCAAAAGGAATGCTTTTTGCATTCATATGGCAAACTAAAGGGAAGAGAAAATTTAAGAGTTTGCACTAGTGCCAATAGATGCTCTTCCAATAGAACTAAGTCCAAAGGAATGAACAAACCAAAAACTTCTTGGTTGGTGGAATGTAGAGATTGCATTTTACTACCAAGAAATTGTTGTATATGAGCTAGATGATGGAATTGCATAGTCACAAGGTAGTTTAGAGTAAACTAGTACCTGTGAGCACAATCAAGGTTAGGAACACCTGGAGTGTTATGAGGGCAATCTATCATTTAGTCTTAGATGGGTTTGGAGTCACTTATTATGGGATTTTTTTCTATATCTCATAGGATTCTATGGTTTATTATCTCCAATATGATACGATCAAGCCTATATGCTTGGCACTTTACACTTGCTTCCCATACTATTACTCCATAGAGTATACATCATATGGACTTAGGTCATTTGGATGATGTTGTATGTCATGGGAGTGATAGTTTGGAAGTGGAGAGTATATGGGAGATAGTAGGCACCACTCAGACGGTTTTGCACCTTTGAGATGATCTCATATGACACTTCTTCAGGGGAAGGATATGGGGAAACAACACACATAGATGACCATGTACATAGAGTTCTAGAATTGAAGGGGGGTTGTCCTTCTTTTATATGATCCCGGAATGCACCCAGAGCAGGGTGAATGTGGGACTGGTTGCGTGTGTGAAGAATACGACAGGGCAGATGAGAAGAGGGCAGCAAGAGAGGTTTTTTTGGGGAGTGCAGGTCTATTGGGGGCATCTCAGTATGTTCTTTTTGCCGCTGATTGTGGTTGGTAGGTAACAAGGAGCGGAGGAAGACTCCCGGGCATTCTAAAAAGGGAGATGGTTGGAGACTAGAAGGACAATTGGAGTTTGCTTATCACAATTGAGTTGAGGAAGTCGGGGAGCTATCTGCCATGTGGGTAAAAGGGGAAGGAGTTAACGTGTTGCTACTTTTCTTCTCATTGGTTGAAGGGCACACCCGAACACAGGAAAAGGAGGAGTTTTTGGGTTGGAAGACACACAACGAAGGGGAAGTCATACTTTTGAGAACAATCCGTGTGGATGCAGAGGAGTCTGATCTCTGCTACCTACGATAGTGAGGAAGAGAGAGTTGCAGTTCTCGCCTTCTAAAGTGGGCATAACAGGGGGGGGTTTCCGACATACATCGAGAGGGATGCTTTTGGGAGCTAGTGGTGAAGTGCCTTTCCAAACTGGCAGCAAAGCTGAGATCAGGGGAGAAGGTGGCTAGGAGGGATACTCTCTCTAGATCAACTGTTCCTCAAGGGTATTGTTGGTTGGGCACATATCAGAAAGGAAAGAATATGATGCTATGGTACAAGTAGCTAGAAGATTGACCATTGAGAATATTCTGGAAGGGAACACGGTAGTTCTAGCCACCATCATAGGACAAGAGCACTACTAATTGTTCTAGGGAGAGCCTGAGGGGCTGTTTGAAGAGAATAAGATTTTGAAAGTAAGTTGTAATTGCCTCTTGATGGTATTCATGGATTCAAACAGGTAGTCAAAAGATTGAAATGCCTCTTTCTTACTGCAAATATGGGGGACTATCACATCTTTGAAATAAAAAACACTGAGGGTCTTTTATATGCCAAGTTCCAAATCTACAGCTGCTCCTCGACATGAAGAAATAAACAATCTTTGAACATAGTTTTTGTTTGATACGTGGCTTGCACACACAAGGGAACATTACCCCTTTGATGTTCTAAATCCTTCTTTAGATTTCTGAAGACTGTCGATTATGCACCCGAGTGTGGCAGGTAGAGGAATTTGAATAGGAAGGGGGCTTGACTTGAACTCATGGTGGCTGTGTATTATGACTTTTGAACGACATGATATATTTAAATAGCAATATGAGATCAACTAATGGTAAGCTCTTCATGTCTCTGAGGGTGAAGTTCTACTTCGTAGAAATATTCCTCATCTGATGCAAAAGGTGGGTCCATAATGATTGACTCTAGATCGGAGTCACTTGCATCCTCGAATGCATCAGTGTTAGTTTCACATTCTTCAATAACCGAATCACCCATGATTGGCTCTAATGTGAAGACTGAAATGTCATAGCCATCCTCGTCAAAGTGGGGTGTCCATTGTTCTTCATTGATGGCTACATCCATTGTTGCTAAACTTTCCGCCCAACCATGAGGTTCAAATTCTTCATTAGGAAATACTACAGGTGCATAGGCTGGGTCTTGGATTGATCTATGGGTTTCCTTTGCACCTACCTCTCTGGCTTTCTCTCTCTTCTCTTCTTCTATTGCTACTTTACACATCCATAAGTGGGTGTTTTCATGCATCCATGAGGATCCTGATCCTATGGAATGCACTGACTCCATATCATCTTTAGCTCTATGGATGGGGTTCCATTGAATGGGGGGTACGTCTCTATGAGATTAGTCCTTGAGATTGACTTTGGTCGTAACACCTAAGTGGTGCAAATACAAAGAATTGGTTTCCCAATCCTGTACCACTTGCAACTGTCGCATAAATGTTCTTCCCAAAATCATCTCATAGGCCTGATTTTTGCTAAAATCACAAATAGCAAAAGTATGCTCAAACTCGACACCACATGTAGTGAGAGTTATTCCTTCTAGTAGTCCTAAAGGTCTTTCTATGTGACCATCGGCCATCTGCAATTTCATTCTCATGGGCCTGAGTGCCGGCTTGCCCCATCACTTCCATAGGGAAGTGGTAGCAATTGCAGCTCCTGCACCTGAGTCCAAAATTGCCTTAGTTGTGTATCCTTGATGGGTAATGGGAAGATAGGTGTTTCCTTCTTCTCCTTCACTCATGTCTCCTATCTTGTCCAAGGGTATTTCTGGTACTGTTCTATGAGATCCTACTTGGGAATGAGGTTTTGCTACTTCTGGCACTTGATTGGATACATGTTTCCACAGTTCTAGCCTAACCTTGAGTAGCTCTTCTAAAGTGAGATTGCACTGCACTTTAGTTTTTTTCACCATCTCTGTGTTCCTAGGTATGACTGAGTCTTCATTTCTTACCATGACCGTGGGTGCTCTCATGCAAGTAGACTTAGCTTCCCATGGGCCTGTGAAATGGGGTAGTTCCTGTAAGGAATTAGACTCGAAGTCTAATCTCTCATGGGATTGGGCACTCTCCCGCTCCTCATAAATGGAAGGAATTTCTTGCGCAAATTGATCATGCGCATCATCCACAAGTTCAATGGGAGGAGGAACTTCACTTTCTTTAGCCCATTTCTCTTCTTGAATCTCTCGCAGGAATTCTGGTGAGTGTCGATTCAAAGAAGAAGATGTGTCTGGTTCTGTGGAGTTAGGCACATAAGCTTCCTAGGCAGGAAGGCTTATCCTTTCGCTTGCCTTGTCCTTACTTTGAGAGGCGGGGTCCTTTTTTGATTGTGCAATTAGCCTCTCCAATCTCTCTAACAGTCCATCAAAGTGCAACTGCGTATTAGCTGAATTAGAGAAGTTAAAGAGGCGACTAGCTTCAAACATGGTTTGAGCCAATTCCACCATCTTAGCACAAATTTTAGTTCATTCAAGCTCTAGTTCATCTCTAGGGTAACACTTTTCATGATCCGTTACATTCGGCCCTTCTTGGATTCTGGCCTGATAAGCCTTAAGCATCATGTTTAGTTCCTCGATAGTGGGATCTGCTAAGAATGATCCTACTCTAGGGTGTGGTGGGATTGTGTGAGGTGGGTTGGAAGGTGGTAGATTGGAGGGAGATGGGAATGGTGGTGGTGGTATGTGAGAGTTTGTTTGAGAGGTGAGTTCAACAATTTTGACTTTTGTTTCTCTTATGCTCTCTTCTAATTCGCTCATCTTCTTAGACCATTGTCTTTTCATCCTTTCCCGGTGATCCTTCCAGGCTCTAGTCCATTTTTTGGTTATGCTCTCAGTTTCCATTTTTTGGTTATGCTCTCAGTTTCACTAACCTCGACACTCTTTTCTTGGCCTAAACCTTGGTTTTGCTGCAAAGCCTAAGCTCTGGTGACCACTTGCATTGGTGAAGTGGAAGTTACGCTTCCTACAGAGTCTACTACTAACCCAATAACGTTGATAGGAGTAGTTTTTGGCATGTTATTGGGGTTCTTAGGACAATCTTGCAAGAGATGCTCTTTCCCACAATGGGGAGAAAAACCTTGAATTTTCACAGATTGGGGTTGTGTAGGTGCAAGCTTAGGGCGATCACGAATGAGGTGATCCCCTTGACATCGGTAGCATAGTCCTCTAGGAAATGGGGGTCTTACCTGCTCAGGTTGAGGTCTAGAGTTGGGGTTTTTTTGCATACTCTAGCTCCCAACTGGGTTCACTCGAGTCTTCATAATAGTATGACTCATTATGCTCAGGTGACTGCATGCAGTAAGCTTGTGGGCTATCAATGTGAGTAGAGTCAAAACTATGATCCCTAGGGTCACTTTCTGACAACAATGGTGTTACTGGCACTATGGCTCTATTCAGATTCTCTTTTGCAGCTGCGTACTTCATTGGAATCACATTGGCTGGGGTTGGAGGTTGCTGAGCTAACATAGGCTGATGCCTTTGCTGGGCCTGATATTGTGGTTGGTAGGGTTGTTGAGGCCTAGCAAACTGCTCTGATGGGTATTGGTTGTGGTATCTTCCTTATTGAGGGTATGACTGTGGATAAGTTTGCCTAACTGCTTGCTTATTGTATGGGCAATCTTGCGCGGTGTGATTAGTGTATCTTCGTTCTATGGTGCAGTATTGACTACTAGGATGCACTTGGGGTTGAGCCATAATGCATTTGCCATATGATCACCTCCACAAGTACAACATCTTTTCATTGGGGCAAACCTTGGTATTTGTTTGCTTGAGACTCCCAGTTTTTGGGCTACCTTCTCTTCTAGCTCCTCAATAGATGTGGACGGATTTGAATTGAGGCTAGTAGAACTATCTAAATCTCTGTAGATTTTTGAAAGCTCTAATTCCTCGCCTAGGTTATCCTCAATGTCAATGCACGTACGTACACACTCTTCTATGGTCCTAGGGTCCTTCAAGTACACATAAGATCTCAATTTAGTACTTAGTAATCCATCTAGGAATAAAGACACTTGTTTGGCTGGAGTGGGTAGCTCTAGAACCGAACATCTCTCTAGGTATTGCCTAAATATTCTTCTTGCAAGTCTAACCATCTCTTGAGGTGTCTGCTTGAAGCTATTTATTAGTGAGGAAGTATTGTGCCGTATGCCACTCTTAGAAAATTCTGTGATAAATGCTTCTAGAAGTTGGTCTATGTTCTTGAACTGACCTTGGTGAAGTGGTTGAAACCATGTACGGGCTGTGTTCTTGAGAGTTAGGCCAAAGGCATTGTACTGTGTGAATAGGTCATCAACTTGCTCGGCTCTCAAGACTTGCCTAAATTTTGACACATGATCGTATGGGTCTCCTGTGCCATCGAAGCAATTCTTCATGGAATTAACCAATTGTGTAGGCCTCAAGGTCCTCGTATGTTCCCTAGGTCTTGGCAAAGGAAACTCGTCTGTATTTCTTTGGTTCCTTTGGTCCCTAGGTCTCTTGCTTTCCATTCTATCCATCTTTGTTCTCGTCCTTTCTCTTCCCGGTGGGTTAGCGAAGCTCACTTCTGGCCTATCTCTACTCCTATCCCTTTGAGCTCCATGAGCATGGGATATTCTAGCTCCTTGGTGACCAAGAAACATTAGATCTTGGTTGGGGGAAGACAAATTCACCCTTCCAAGTGTAGGCATGCCTACCATGTTCTGAGACCACAAAGATCCTCTGTGAAGTATTGTCTAGATAGGTCATTTTGCCTGGGCCATTAGGATCTTTAAACTCGTAGATTGTGAGCATTCCTGCTTCATTAGACTGGTCAGTCTTATACCTCCAAAAGGCCTCGTCAGTCTCTCGGTTCAAGAGAAAATCTATGCTCTTATTGTCCTGGGGAACCCACTCTGGAGTGATGATTCTAGTCAAGACTGATTTACCTCAAGGGGTTCTAGGCTCTCTTCCTAAGTTCCCTTGCTCTATGTCACCTATGTCTGTTTCTAGAATCACATTACCAAATTCATCTGTTCTATCTGGTTGGTTGGTGACTACGTACATTGTTCCTTCCTTATCTACGTATGCACCATTTTCAAACTTGACCACTGGGTGCTCTAATCCAAGGGGTTGATTAGAGTTTTTAATCTGCACAACAGATCTTCTTAGGCCATCCTCATAGATGCGAGCATCTAATCGGTTGGTCCTGATATATTCAAGTTGGGTTTTGTACGGGCCTTCGGGTTTCTCTAAGTAAGCCACACCTGAACTTCCTGTGGGCCTCTCCATGCCATAAGACATCTCTGATTCACTAACTTCAAAGCTAGGGTAGTGCAGATAAGTGCTCAACTGCTAGGCCCAAGACCTAGCAGTGTGATTGACACTAGCCTCTGAAGACCTAAGGCTTTGTCTATCTCTCCTTAGATGTCGTCCTGATCTAAGGTTCATATGGCTGATTGAATAACCCCAATTTTCCCAGTACAACCTCATTGCCGAGTTCTTTTGTAATAGTCACTTGTTCTTTTTAATTTTCTTAGGATGTCACTTCTTGTCCAATCAATCTTCGTCACAAGGAATACTTGGGTTTTATCGTACTTGAGTTTGATTGCTTGATTTGAATTCTTTTCCCTTAGGATGTTTCACAATTGTAATCTATTTATACTTGCACTTGAGTGATTAGAGTTCTTGGACTTGAAAATGCTTAACTTTGCCCTAATCAATCAATACTTCTATCTATACTTAGCATAAGCTAGGAATTGACAGAGGGAGTTGAGAATAATCCAACCTCAAGTTTCTTATGCCTTGCCCTTGTAAGCCCAGGAAGTGTGTTCCCAAGCCTGCACTCACTCTTGCCTTGAATGCCCTTCGATGCTCTTAGTGGACCTGTCAAAGTCCCAAAGTTAGCTCAAGATTTAAATTCGATTGACACAACAGACCATTTTCATTCATGTACTTCATAGATCAAATTGTCCTTTGTCCCTATGGAAAACAATCCTAAAGATCCCTCAATTTTCTTACCCCGAGGTATGGTCAACTTCAAAATACCCTATCTATAACTCCCCGTATTAGCTTTACAAAAACGAGCTTTCCAATGAGCCTAAGATCACTCCGAATGGATTTCGTATGAGGAAGTTATGACTGTTCAGGGTTCTGGGGTTAAAATAGGGTTCAAACAGGCTAACAGGCAAACAAGGTTTTCTCTAAGTTATTTGCTTATGGCCTCCCTATGTGTCCTATAGCACAATATTCTTGCTCAAAATTAGCCAAAATTTTCAAACTTGAAACCATAAAAAATTGGCCAAAAATGGCTATCAATTGCGATCGATAGGGCTGTCAATCGCGATGGACAGAGTTGTCCACCGTGCCCTATCAATCGCAATGGATAGGGGGTGTCGATCATGATTGATGGTGTCAATCGCGATGGACTGAGTTTTTCAGGTTTTTTTGCGTGATTTTGCGTCAATTGTGGTCTATGAGTCACGATGGATAGATTTCTCGATGAAATGGGGTGTCAGTCATGATTTTTCTATCCATCACGATGGACACGTGTCAATCGCGATGGGCAACTATCAATCGTGATGGACAGGCAGTCCGTCGTGGGGTGTCAATCGCAATTGATTGAATTTTTTGGATTTTTGAGTGCCTATGAGTCGATTGGGGGCCTATTTGTCATGATGGACAATATTTTTACTGTTGTTTAGTGTCGATCGTGAATTTTGTGCTGATCGTGATGGATACTATCTCTCGCAGATGATAGAGGTCTCCGTCGGGGTCTGTCAATCGTGATGGATAGGCTGTCCGTCACGATGGACACTACCAATCGCGATTGATGTTGTCAATCATGATGGGGTGTCAGTCATGGGGTGTCAGTCATGATTTTTCTATCCATCACGATGGACACGTGTCAATCGCGATGGGCAACTATCAATCGTGATGGACAGGCAGTCCGTCGTGGGGTGTCAATCGCAATTGATTGAATTTTTTGGATTTTTGAGTGCCTATGAGTCGATTGGGGGCCTATTTGTCATGATGGACAATATTTTTACTGTTGTTTAGTGTCGATCGTGAATTTTGTGCTGATCGTGATGGATACTATCTCTCGCAGATGATAGAGGTCTCCGTCGGGGTCTGTCAATCGTGATGGATAGGCTGTCCGTCACGATGGACACTACCAATCGCGATTGATGTTGTCAATCATGATGGGCAACAAAAATGCAAATTTTTTAGAAATTCTAGTGGATTTGTGATGTGTAGGGTCTCTAGTCTACTGTGGTGCACTTAGATTTACCCAAAGATCAAAATTTTTGTCAATCGCGATTGATAGAGATCAACATCCTGGAGACTGTGCAGAGCTTTTTCGTGCCTACGTGACCTGTTGGAGATGATGATACAACCAAAACCTGTAAGAAAACTCAAGAAACATGCAAAAATAGCACACACAAATCGCTCTCTCGCTCTCTCTCACAAGTGAAATGAGGGGAATGGAAGGGGAAAGGTGATATGACCAAAAAACTGAAAATTTCGCAAAGGTGGTGATGGAGGTGGGAGATGGTGAGGATGATGATGGTGATGATGATAGTGAAGAAAACAAAAGAAAATAGAGAAGAGTGAAGAAAATACCTATGACTCCAATGTCACAACTCTATGTCTTACCATCACATGCTCGTCCTCGAAGCTCTCTCCTCGGCAACGGTGCCAAAATTTGGCGTAGCTAAGTGATGAGTAACACCTCCTTTAATGTCAATCCAGGAAGACGTGAGGATGGTATGAAGACCTCGAACAATTGATGGCACAAGTGTGTGAGTGAGAAGCACACAAACGTGCACACACAAACACACACATGTGCACACAAGGCAAGAACAAAGAGAGAAACAATGGAGTTCTTTAGATTACTCACAAAGTCTCATGTACAAGCTCAAATCACTAACAAGCTAACCTCAAAAATGAGCTCTCTAGCTCTATTTATAGTTTTTTACTAGCTTTGGTCTTGTCCAGACCTAGTGTCTGGCCTAGTTAAAAATTAGGTTCCTAGGCTATTTTGGAGACTCAAACGAGCTTGAGAAATTATGAAAATTGGTACATAAATACTATTGATACTCCTCAAGATCAAGGACTCCTCGATTTGCACAAAATGGAGTAGGAATAATCAAAAAATGGTATTTACAATGGTGTGAATTGACTAAGGTTACTATTTGGGAAATATTTCTTCATGAAAAGTTATAGGGCCTATTTGCAAGATCTGTGTTGACTGCTTTGCTTACTTAGCCCTTCTCTTTGCTCTGACTCTTTTCATTGGCTGCCTTGTCTTGTAAGTCCTTGAGTGCCTTGAGTGCTACCAAAAGGGGACCAAGCAAGGACCCTTCAATTTCAGGCTCAAGGTACTATGTTTCATTCATTGATGATTTCAGTAGGTGGATTATCTTGTATTTCATGAAGCACAAAGATGAAGTGTTCAGTTGTTTCAAAAAATATCTTGCACTTGTGGAAAATCAAACAGGGAGAAGTCTAAAGAGAATAAGGTCAGATGGAGGAGGTGAGTACTTCTCTAATGAATTTGATGCATTTTTGTAGGACAAAGGTATCAAAAGGGAGATTACTACCAGGTATACCCCTGAGCAAAATGGGGTAGCAGAGAGGAGAAACAGGTTAATTGTGGAAGCAACTAGATCAATGCTTAATGAAAAGAAATTGCCTAATTATTTGTGGGCAGAGAGTGTTTCTACTGCCACTTATCTTATTAACATGTTGCCATCCAAATCACTTGATGGGATGACCCCATATGAAGCATGGCATGGTAGGACGCCATCACTTGATCATCGTAGAATATTTGGATGTGTTGCTTATGTGCATGTTCCATCTCAAATCGGAGGTAAGCTAGACTCTAAGGCTGAGAAGTGCATCTTCATAGGGTATGATTTAAATCAGAAAGGATACAGGTTTTATAATCCATCCAACAAAGGTTTTATGGTCAATAGAGATGGTGTGTTTGATGAGAATGATTCTTAGTTTGAAAGTGAATACAAGAAGGTCAAATTGCCATATGACTTGGAATAGGAATTTCCAAGCCTTACCAAGGAGGAACCTAACACAATTGAAGACATCAAATCAGATGATGAGGACACCATCAACATGGAAGAGTTCAAAGCATGGAAATCAAAGGGCAAGGCCAAGATGAAGAGATTGGAAGACATACCAAAATCATCCAACCAAGCCTTAAGGAGATCACAAAGAGAGAGTAAGAATCCAATCAGATATGGGTATGATACTTCATTGGTTATTAAGCATTCCATTTATCTTGCTAAGTATTCATCACTTGAAGAACCTTCTTCTTATGAAGAAGCAAGTACCAAATCAGAATGGAAGGAATATGGATGAAGAAATAGAAGCACCTCAAGAGAATGATACTTGGGAGCTAGTACCCGAAGGCATCAATGAAGGTGATTGGCTCTAGATGGATTTACAAAATCAAGAGGAACTCAGATGGATCCATAAATAGGTATAAAGCTAGACTTGTGGCCAAGGGTTTTGCACAAACCCAAGGAGTTGATTATGAAGAAAATTTTTCACTTGTGGCTAAGATGCCAACCATCAGAGTATTGGTAAGTGTGGCTGCATCTAGGAATTGGAATATGTATCAACTAGATGTGAAGAATGCTTTTCTAAATGGCTGGATCTCAGAGGAGGTTTATATGGCTCAACCTCCTGGATATGAAGACCCAAGAAAGGTAAATTATGTCTGCAAATTGAACAAAGCTCTTTATGGTTTGAAGCAGGCACCTAGGGCATGGAACCATAGGTTAACAACCTACCTTCAAGATCAAAGATTCATGATGAGCAAGGCAGATTCTTCTCTGTTTGTTAAGAGAAGCAACTCAAAAATGATATATTTATGTGTGTATGTTGATGACATCATCCTGACAAGTAGTGATGCCAATGGCATCAAACAAATCAAGAACAAAATGATGCAGGAGTTCAAAATCAGTGACCTAGGTCTTCTGAAGTATTTTCTTGGACTTAAGTTAGTCTATACAAATTTTGGAATTTACATCACTCAAAGGAAATATGTGCAGGACATGTTGAAGAAGTTCCACTTGGAGAATGCAAATGTATCTAGCACCCCTATGGAGGTAAATCATAAATTGAGTGCTCATGAAGGTGATTTGGTTGAAGACATTGCAGGACATCACAGCGTAGTTGGAAGTCTAAACTATGCAACCTTAACAAGGATTGGCATAGCTTATGGAGTAAGTGTTCTGAGTCAATTCATGCATAAACCTAGAGCACCTCACTTGGAAGCTGCCAAAAGGATTTTGAAGTACCTCAAAGGTACTCAAAATCAAGGTCTATACTTTCCATACACATCAGATTTGGACATTAAGCTTTACTCATATGCAGATTGGGCAGGTTGTAAGGATGACAGAAGGAGTACTTCTGGATATCTTTCTTTTGCAGGTGATAAGCCCATTTCATGGTCTTCCAAGAAGCAACGTAATGTCGCTCTATCTTCAACAAACGATGAATACAGGGGATTAGCAAATGCACAAGAAGCTATTTGGATTAGATTGCTATACTGAGACTTGGGACTTCATACTCACTCACCTATGATTATTGGTGACAACACAAGTTCTTTGCATCTTGCAGCCAATCCTATCTATCATGCAAGAACCAAGCATATAGAAGTACACTATCATTATGTTAGAGAGAAGCTATTGAGCAAGGAGATTCAATTGTACTCAAAACAGTGAACTTTGCATGACCATATCTCAGTGATTTCGCAACCATTTTGCATGTTCTATAGCTTGTTGGAACCAGCTCAAAGTCTATTTTATGAAATCTAAATTTCAAAGTTTTTGCTTCACCCAATTGGGAGAAATCTGCATCGAAGTGCTCTCTGGTCAATTACTACTTAGTCCCTAAAAAGTCGGGGGTAAGCATCCAATTGCTAAATTGATTTCTATGGTTTATCATTTTAGATTATTCCAATTGTAATCATTAACTATCTAAGCTAATTTTATTCCTCCAAAAGGAATTTTCTCAATTGCTACTATACTGTGAGCACTGGCCAAAAGAACTAGTAGGTGTCAAGACTAAAATAGCAAGTTTTGTGAAACTAGCTATTTGCCAAGTAGTCTATTTTGATTCAATTGTTGAGGGATCAACTACAAAGCACATATATACTTTCTTGGTGCTATTTGCAAGCTGAAAGGGCCTACTTTCAAACTCTGAAGTGAAATAGGTTACGTACAAAGTAGATTTTGGCAGTACCACCTCACTTCCCTGAGGTATCCATCCACCTCTTCCAACAAATTGCAGTTCTCTCTTTGTCACTATCGTAGGTAGCACAAATGAGACTCCTCTACTGAAGTAATTCGATGGCAATGCACCACAGTGCGCTCTCCTTCTTGAGAGCTTCACGACGATATCCTCGGAGTAGAAAACTAAGCTCCTACGGCCACACACAGTACTCCGTAGAGAGGCTGTAGAATACGCAGGAAAAACACAATACACAGGGAGCACGAAGACAGACTTCTTAGGTATCACAAATGAAGTCAAACTTACAGTGTGTGACTGACTAGGCCACTATATGTTTTATTAAAGAACATATACAAAGAAGTGTCCAGTGGCCATTTCGCCTTTCACATGGAAACTAACGATAACAATCTCCCACTAAAGGCCAATATGGCCAAAGTAACTATGGGAGAAAAATAAACAATGATAAAGAATACATGAGTGTAAGTATACAAACTATACCTCCCACCTGATGGGCATGTTACACACTATACAAGTGATTGTGTAAGATCATGAATCAAGTAACCCCCATCAAGTGACAACAGTGTCGAAAGCTATCCTGTGGTAGAGATTTAGCCAAAGCATCTGAAACATTATCTCGAGTGTCAACCTTCTCAAGAATAATGCACTCAGTGGCTAAGCAATCTCTAATGAAGTGATACCTCACCTCAATGTGCCTGGTCTTTGCATGATAGACCGGATTCTTAGCCAAAGCAATGACACTCTGGCTGTCACTGAGCAAACGAGGTACACGCTAAGGTAAACCCATATCACAAGCAAGACGAGAAAGCCACAATGCTTCCTTACATGCCTCACTTGCTGCTACATACTCTACTTTTGTGGTGGAAACAACTGTACATTTTTGAAGAGGAGATCTCCAAGAGATAGCACCTCCAACAAAATGAAAAATGTACCCTGATGTAGACTTAGGATTGTCTACACAACCAGCATAGTCAGAATCTGTGTAACCAATAATGTATGCTTTCCCTCTACCTAAGCATATACACTTGTCCTTAGTGCCACTAAGATATCTCAAAATCATCTTGACCTTCCCAATGTTTCTTGCCAGGATTAGACATATATCTACTCACAACCCCCACTGCAAATGCAATGTCTAGTCTTGTAGCTACCATAGCATACATGAGACTAACAACAACAGACTGATAGGGAATTTTGGTCATGAATTCCTTTTCCTCATCTGATTTGGGGTAATCATCCTTGCTCAATTTCACATATGTGGGTAAAGGTGTACTCAATGCTTTTCCACCCTGCATATTGAACCTGTGAAGTACTTTGGATATGTACTCACTTTGAGACAAGTATATGCATCTTTTACTCCTATCACGAGTAATGTGCATGCCAAGAATATGTTTGGCATCGCCCAAATCCTTCATATCAAATGTCTGACTCAACTTCCTTTTGAGAATTGACAAGTCATAGGAGGACTTCCCAACAATCAACATATCATCGACATAAAGTATCAAGCATATCAAGTTGCCATCTGAGCATTTCTTTGTGTAGAGACAATGATCCCCATTGCTTCAAGAATAGCCTTGGAACTTCATAAAAGCATCAAACTTTTGGTGCCATTGTCTAGGAGACTATTTAAGTCCATAAAAGCTTTGTGTAGAGACAATGACCCCCATTGCTTCAAGAATAGCCTTGGAACTTCATATCAAGTTGCCATCTGAGCATCTCTTTGTGTAGAGACAATGATCCCCATTGCTTCAAGAATAGCCTTGGAACTTCATAAAAGCATCAAACTTTTGGTGCCATTGTCTAGGAGACTATTTAAGTCCATAAAAGCTCTTCTTGAGCTTACAAACTAGACTTTCCTTGCCAGGAACTACATAACCCTCTGGTTGTTCCATATAGATCTCATATGTAAGATCTCCATGTAAGAAAGCAGTTTTCACATCCATTTGGACTAGCTCTAAGTCCTCCATTGCAACGAATCCAAGCAACATGTGCAAAGTAGTCATCTTGACCACTGGAGAGAAGATTTCCTCAAAATGAACTCCATGTTGTTGCTTAAAACCCTTTGCAACCAATCGTGATTTATATTTTGGAGAAGCACTATCTGATGTAAATTTCAGTTTATACACCCATTTACATGGTAAAGCTTTCCTGCCCTTTGGCAAAGGTACTAAATCCCAAATACCATTCTTGTGAATAGAATCCAGCTCACTCTTCATGGCATGCTCCCACTTGACATGATCCTCTGTCTGCATAGCCTCTTTGTAGCAAGAAGGCTCACCGGCATCTGTTAGCATAACAAAATCTAAACTTCGAACATATCTATCAGGTGGATGTGAGACACGTGCAGAACATCTCAATGGTTGTTGAACAGGAACATGTTCAGACTGATCTGAATAGACATTCTCTTGAAAATCCCGATGTGCATCATTTTTGCATGCTAACCGGAGGACTAGTATCCTCAAACACCACTCTTCTCACTTCAACCTCCTTAATGGGTTGTTTATGCATCTTAGACTCATTAAAAATAACATCACTACTTCTGATCAATGACCGTGTTTCAGGATCCCATAAGCGATATCCAAATTGCCCTTCTCAACCATATCCAAGAAAAATGCATTTCTTTGACTTATGGTCCAACTTTTGTCTAAGATTCTTGGGTATATGAACATATGCTTCGCACCCAAAAACTCGAAGATGATCATAATATGGTGGCTTCCCTGTCCATAACTCTTGTGCCACTTTCAGACCTTTGGTAGTACTAGGTGAAAGATTAATCACATGAACTTCAGTCAATACTACTTCTGCCCAAAAACCGTGTGAGAGGTTTGCATGATGCAACATAGAGACTACTCTATCTTGAATCCTCTCAGCTACACCATTTTGTACTAGGGTATAAGGAGCTCTAAACTCTCTACAAATCCCTCTATACTGACAGAAAAGGTTGAATTCATGTGAGGTATACTCACCCCCATTATCTGAACGTAAAGCCTTAAGCTTAGTTCCTTTTCCAGTCTCAACTGAAGCAAGTCATTTTCTCAAAGTAGGGAATACCTCATCCTTCTATTTGATAGGATATACCTAGAATATTCTAGTAGCATCATCTATGAAAGTGAGAAAGTAAAGAGAACCACCTAAGGACCTAGTGGGCGTAGGACCACACACATATGTATGAACGAGATCTAGAGGCTGAATTGAAGAGTCAATGTGCATTCTATGCACATTTATGGTTTGCTTTCCATATTGACAATGCTCACAAAATGAAAAATTAGAGAAAGATAACACAGGTAAGTAGCCAGAATGAGAAAGATTTTCCATTCCACTATGAGATATATGGCCCAAATGACCATGTCAAATACAAACCATAGGCTGTTCAATAACAGCTAACAAGTGTTCTTTTTGTGATACAAATAAAGGATAAAGTGAGCCAACTTTGCTTCCTTTTGCAATAACCATATTGCCCTTTGATATACAAAAGGACTCAGCATAGACGACCACCTTGTAACCAAGGTCATCAAGTTGACCAACTAACATCAAATTGCATGATAACTGAAGTACATGGCATACATTATGCATAGTAAATTTTGAACCATCAATGAACTGCATAATCACATCTCCAATCCCCACAACATCACATTGGTAAGAGTCACCAAGTCTCACGGTACCAAGAGACTTTGCTGCATAATTAGAGAACCATTCTCTGTGTGGTGTCACATGGAAAGAAGCACCAGAATCTAGCAGACATGTGTGGGAAATAGAATCAGCCATAAGCACCTCAGTTGGCACAGTACTATCAAGTGTCAACACATCAACATCAACAGAAATAGCATTAATTTCTTCAATCTTCAAAGTTGAAGTAGATGGTGCAGGTAACTGTTTAACATGGCCATCAACATTCTGTCCTTTACCTTTAGCATTCTTTAACGCATAACAGTCTTTCTTCATATGTCCTTTCTTATGACAATAATGGCATTCGATATCCCTCTTCCTTGATTTACTTCTACTCTTATTCCATTGACCATTCTTTTCCTTGTTCTTGCTCCTGTCACGCTGCTAATTCTTTCCTTGGTAAGAATCACGAACATTATATGCATCTCCACTCTGAGTGCCAACCATAGATTTTCTACGAATCTCCTCACTCAAGAGTGCTCCACATATGTCATCATAGACGAGTTTACCACCAGGTGCCCCATGATGATGGCAGGGTGCATAACAACAATACTGCTTTCATTTCATTATCCATATCCATTTTCTGAGCCTGTAATTGGGAGAATATAGCATCAAACTCATTCATATGAGGAACAACACGATCTATGTCCTTCATACGAAGGTCATATAATTTTCTAATCAGATACACTTTATTTGATGTCATCTCTTTTTCATATGTATTGCATAACTTCTTCCAAAGCTCCTTTGCACTTTCACAGTTTAATACTATAAAGTAAAGATTATCTGTCAGGTTCAAGTGAATGGTAGACCTGGCCATTTCATCTAACTCATCCCAATCATCTTCATCCATGTCAATAGGCTTCTTTGAAATCCCATTTACTAGCTTCCATTGCCTCCTTTGAATCAGCACATCTTTAATCTGATTCTTCCATTGAGCAAAGTTTGTGCCATCAAATTTTTGGATCTCAAAATGGTCTTTGCCCTGCAAATTATAGCTCCTCCTCGGAACACTGGTAGTAGACCTTGATCCACCAGATGTGCCTTAGACCTCTGATGCCATGATGGTAGAGAATTGAATAGAATGATAATGGAGCTAGAAGCGTCCAAACACCAACAAATACGTGTATCAACAAGTAAATCGACCACTGTATAGTTGACTAAACAAGAAATCTGGAAAAGTTTTGCCAGAGTATCCTCTACAAAATGAGCATATGACCAGTGTAAAAATATCATAAAACTGCAAGTACTGACATGTTTACTTGCATAGTGAATCACTGACTCCATTGCATATAATCAGTTACTCAATAGAAGCCAACTATCGAGCACCTATGAACAACTATCATACATCTCCTATGGTGAGGCTAGGTAAGTCTTCCATCTGCATCACCGAAGAGACCCCAACATCTGGGTGTCTCCTAATTAAGAAAACCTCACCACAACCCTCTTTTTCAAACGTAAAAGGATTTATGCAAAAATGTAACCGCTATATCAATGACCACATGGACATACATAAGCGGTATCCACAAAAGCGTACATGGTGTGTATGTGCTCAATATATGCAGTAAAGTGACACTAAAAGGTTGAATGCATAACCCAAAAACTAGCCAACAACACCTGCAAGTGTCTGTCAACTCTGATGTTTTAGGCCCAAAAACCTACATAAATTTGCAGTAGCTTCTCCCACCAAAACTGGAAACCTTTTGAGAAACCTGTAGTTTTATGAGTGTGGCTCAAAACACAGCCCCAAAGGTTGATATTTGTTGTCATAGAAGTACAAAGAACACTCTTCTTGATGTTCTTGGACTGTATGAAGAGAACTATGTGTGAAAGTACTCCAAAATTTCTCCTAAAGACACCCCAAAAATGCTTCAAAAACAGGCATTGAAAGCAAAGAATGAAGCTTTGAGGGACCAAAACATGTTCAAGATAATGTTAACCTTTGTCTTTCCCCTTCTTCAGACACCACAAGGGTGTAGCTTAGTGGCAAGAGATTGCCACGTTTAAGCGAGCTCCAGGGGGAACAATACTGGGATGGGTGACCTCCCGAGAAGTACCGGGAACCTCTATCTTCCTTGATCGTTGAGGTCCTCCCTCGCGTGCAGCCAACAACGCCAACAGTGACTTTGGTGACTCGGATGACAAGGTATGCCAAGGTCTATGCTTTTGTCGTCGCCTTAGTCATAATCCTTGGATAAAGCCAGGAGAAATCTGAGGGGGGGGGGACAACGAACACTCTTCTTGATGTTCTTGGACCTATATGAAGAGAACTATGTGCGAAAGTACTCCAAAACTGCTCCTAAAGACACCCCAAAAATGCTTTAGAAACATGCCTTGAAAGCAAAGAATGAAGCTTTGAGGGACCAAAACATGTTCAAGATAATGTTAACCTTAGTCTTTCCCCTTCTTCAGACACCACAAGAATGTAGCTTAGTGGCAAGAGATTGCCACGGTTAAGCGAGCTCCGGGGGGAACAGTACTAGGATGGGTGACCTCCTGAGAAGTATCGAGAACCTCTATCTTCCTTGATCATTGAGGTCCTCCCTCGTGTGCAACCAACAGCGCCAATGGTGACTTTGGTGACTCGGATGACAAGGTATGCCAAGGTCTATGCTTTGGTGGCCACCTTAGTTGTAAGCTTTGGATAAAGCCTTTTCTTTTCTTTTCCTTTTTAGTTTTGTGTGATTACTAAAATAAGTCTGTAAATATCCTCGTTTCATACCTAATTATGATCAACAGCCGCCCTGCATTATCGTTCTGCTCATGCATGCACACCAAAGTTATGAGGTTATCATTTCAACATCGTGCGATGATTAACAAATTTCAATTGCTTCCTGCTGCCAAGTATCTACTTAACCTTTTGTGTTTCGCTATTAATCTCTATTGTGTCTGCATGCTCTGTGTGATTGTGCTATCTGTATACCCTCTGCAATTGTGTTTGTGTGCTTGTGTGTGCGCAACATGGAAGCATTAGCAAACTTTGCTGCGTTCCGTGATGGACTCCCCGCAGATGTAGGTGAGTTCTTGCGAATTCGTGGGTTGGCCAATTTCGCTGAACTGCTTTGGCATTCAGTGGATTGTCACCCATTCTATGCCCAAATCATCGCCGCCATCGCTGCCACACCTACTACAGAGCAAAGTTGGGCAATCACCTCCTTACCATCTCGTACCGTAATAACTTTTCAGACTTTTTCTGATGCATTCCGCCTCTCTACGCAAGGTCGAGAGAATGGACCTAATCTGCCGATAGCCATAATGAACCAATTATTCCCTAGGCACTCTTCTAACGAATACGCTATCCTTTGTCGCCCTGAGCCTAAACGATCAGCATTACAGTTCTTAGTCGCTATCCTCAACCTGCAGAAGCGAACATATGGCATATCTCGCCCTTTTTATTCAGCAATAGATATGGCTGCCAGAGAACCTGTAAACTTTGCATCTTACTATTTCCGTCGCATTCACAAAGAATGCGTTTTGATAATTAAACAGGTCAATAAGGGAGATATGCCACGATCGAGATTACCACACATTATCTCTTTTCTGTTTTCGGCAATACAAGAAGCACAACCACTACCCAGAGGCCCAGTATTACACCATGAAGAATCCGCGCAGTTGCTGGAAGATGATGAAGAAGATGACAAAGAAATTTTCCACCTCCTCCGCCGCAAAAGAATCAGAATAAGTTCATCTGACAGTGAAGTACACGGTTCAGCCGCAGATGATAAAGCAGGTAACAATGAAGAGGAAGGGAATGAAGATGAGACTTTCCATGACACAACAACATCCATGCACCAGGATTCTTCAGCACAGTCATCTCAGGACCAGCAAGATGAACATGATAAAGACATCTCTTCCAAGGATGAATCACAGCAACAATCCGAACAGGAAAAGAATAAAGATGGGCAATATATTATTAAGGATATTTTCGACGAATTGATTAAGGCAGTGGAGTTTGCAGTTGTCAATCCTGGAGACACTGAGCAACAAACCACCGAAAAGGTACTACAATCTGACATTGTTCTTCTCACTTCTCCACCCGACCATCCAGCTGAACCCATTATACCTATTCCACCCATTGTCCCCGACGAACCCACCGCTTCATCATCATCCTCATCGAATTACTCTCCCCCCTCTTCACATCAACCTCTGACAGCCTCATCATCTCAACAACGTCCCCCTCTTCCAGTTCCTGTAATTCCTATGATTTTTGAACTTGCATCCATGGGTCAGATGTATCACAGCAAATACCAGTACAAATGAAGGAAGTAACTGATAACATTCGAGAAGAATTTCAGCACAAGGTTGATGTCCTGGAAGCAGACATCACTCCTCTACAGGAAGAGATCGATGCGGTCAAAGCAGAAAATCATCATCTGCACTACCAGATTACCCAGCTCCAAGCCAAACTTGCAGAACAGCAAACAATAACCAGTCAACGAGATGCAGCAATGCGAAGTCCGAAAGAAAGATGAGTTATTAAGTGTTGCAGATGCAGAATTAGTCAAGTTGAAGCAGATAGTCCAAGATAAAGAGGATGCCCGAATAGCAATAGGAAATTTGTTAGAAGAAACTCGACAGCAACTTGATGAAGTGGTACAGCACGGACAAGAGATGCACGATTTTGTTAAGAAGACTAATGAAGAACTCCAGAGAACCAAGTTTGATTTATCTAAAGTAAACAATATTCTTAAATGCAAATTGACCATGGAAGCTCAATTACAGAAAGAGATAACAGGGATCAAAAGAGAGCGTGATGCTTTTCATCGGACAATCCAATTTCAGAATCAGGAGATAGAAAGAAGAGAGTATCAACTGGATACACAGAAAGAATGACTCTCCCAGATCGATAAGCAAATTGCCGACATGAAGGTTACCAGAGATGCGGCTCTGTCGAATGAGTTTTATTTACAAGAAGCTTTTCTGCAGACACAAGCAGAAGTTTTGATGACTCATGTTATTTCTTTAAGTTCAGTACGTAGAGATGCCCAGCTTGTAGAACCAGACATTTTGAAGCAGATGATAGAATCATTGAAGAAGAAAATCGCCCGGACATTTAGATTAGCCCGAACTATGTATTTAGAAGGAATAGTAGATGAACCATAATTTTTGTATACCTGCAGGTTCAAGTCCACCATGCGTGCCAGTGTAAGCCGCCGGATTGGCAATTGTAAAATCTGACTCTTAACGAACCGAAAGGTCGTTGCGTAGATGTTGCAACGTTGATTGATGATTGTATCCTTTATATAAATCAATGAAAAAGACACTTTCGGTGATGATCAGTTGGATCACCAGACTGTCTGTCTGGGTGATTGATCTGTAACGTTGCTGTGGTGTGCGTTTGAGTAATTCTGAGTATTCTGTTCTTGTCTCTGTCTTGTTTGTTTATCGATACCTGTTCGGTACAGATTGGGGTTAGGGTAATATTCATAGTAAGTTAAGAGTTGAATTATTGTTTTGCTGAGGGTATAATTGTGAGTCTGTGTACGGTAATGTTTACCTTATGATTTGGTTACTGAGAGAGTCTTAAGTTGTGTATGAATCGGTACTCTGTGCGTGAATTGTCATGTGAGTAAGTCATGTTTAACAGACCCCTTCCACTCCCAAGAACCCGATATATGTTTAAACGCGTCTCTGATGGCAAGACCCGTGTTTAACACCTCCCTTATTGTTTTGAGTTCTTCAAGCTCTTGACGTATCTGAGCGAGACCTTCCGAAGTACCCTTGTCCTCTTCTTGATTTCTTTGAAGCTTTAAGGTCTCTAGTTCCTTCCTCAAGGCTGTCACCATATCTTCATTTTGGGGAAAAGTCTTTCCTAGATGTGTTCAAAATGAACCCGTGCAGCCTCAATCCTTGTGACAGCTGCTTCAAATTCTCTTAAAGTGGCATCCCGTCTCAAAATCTCTCTCAGCTTCTGCTGTGTGGATTTTGGCAAGGCTTTCTCCACCCACTTCTTAACAAGGAGATCCCTTGGTGGTTCTGACAATCTTGCCACTAGTGACCTTGCCCGCGTCATAAGTTCTGAAAATGATTTTCCCATATGCAATATTAGATTCTCAAGTTCATCTAACATTCTTTCTATAGAGTTACCTGGCCGAAATGCGTCTGTGAATTCGGTCCTCAATGCTTCCCATGTTTGGAAATGGTTTTCTGCGTACTGGCTGAACCATTTATCAACCAATCCTTCAAGAGTTGATGGAAAGAGAGCAAGGAAGGCGTCCTGTCATTGTTGTAAGCCCCTGCTCTTACAAATTGAAAGAAATCTTCGTACATGATCTTCAGGATCTTCATTAGCACCGCCATGAAATGAAGAAAATCTAATATTTATCCTTGACAGAAGAGCAGAAAGTTCCTCTGCCATAGCGTTATTAAGAAGAGTGTCTTGAGGTAAAGCCTTTTGAGTTTTAGCCTTGTCATCTAACCCTTCTATTCTAGAAGCTAGGCTTGAGGCAGATAGACTTCTTATGGGTGTTAAGTAACGGTCTGGCCTTCTTCTGTGGTAACTTTTGATTGGTGTCTTCTTAGGGATTAATTGCTTCTCTTTGCTAGCTCTGGTGTGGGTCATGGACCATCTTGGGAACTATTTCCAAGAGAGGAAATAATGAGAGAGTGATTAGATGAGAGGAGGAGGCTCACCCTCATGGAAGAAGTCGCCCAAATGAAGAGGTCGCCCAAGAAGAAGGAGTCTTCGCCCAAGAAGAGGTTGCTCAAGAAGAGGAGGGGAAGGAGTTGCCCAAGATGACAAAAGAGGAGAAGGAGGAGGAGTCGCCCAAGGAGCCAAGAGAGGGGGAGGAGGAGGAGGAGTCACCCAAGAAGCCAAGAGAGGAGGAGGAGGAGTAATCACCCAAGAAGCCAAGAAGGAGGAGTAGGAGGAGTCACCCAAGAAGCCAAGAAGGAGGAGGAGGAGGAGTCACCCAAGAAGCCAAGAGAGGAGGGGGAGGAGGAGGAGGAGGAGCCCAAACAACCAAAAAAGGAGGAAGAGGAGGAGGAGTCGCCCAAAAAGCCAAGAGAGGAGGGGAGGAGGAGTCGCCCAAGCCAAGAGAGGAGTTTGCTCAGGAGGAGGAGGAGGAGGAGGAGGAGGAATCGCCCTAAGGAGAAGAGGTGGCCCTGGGCACTCAAGCTCTAAGTGATTCCTCAAGGAAAAGGAAGTGTCCAGAAGCCCTGTCCCACCGGGCGTGCCAAATTTTCACCGGTAGGTGGTGAAGTGAAGTGTGTGGGTGCAGGGAATGTAAAATGCACTACTCCTGGAGCAAATGTAAGCACATGGGTATATTAAGCACATTACCATAATAGACACTTATCACCAAGCCTCCATATCATCACTACAAACTACACTTAGGAGTACGAGTCACAGTGGCAAGCATGCAGCAGAATAGAGCTCAAGACAACACCAACTAGAAAGCCAAATGTAACACAGTCTGAATACAAGTCATTAGCTAATCATACCACACCTAATCATACCACTTATCATTCAAACGCAAAACAATGGAACAATAGAATTCAACCTCCAAGTATTCTCACATAAGTAGCATAAGCAAACAACATAAGCAGGTCTCTACGAGCTCTAAGCCTGCTCTCACTCTCAGCTAGTCTCTTGTAGTGTGCACTATATGCTATATCCCTCCCTTGAGGTTTCCCCTTTTTATAGGAGAGAGGTGAGGAACCCGTACAATAGGGGAGTCTGTTACACAGGAGTAATGGGAAGTTAATGCACTAGGCGGTTTCATTTGTCAACATGGCCGCTAGTACCAGACTTTGTCGTGTAATGATGAGTGGTTGGGCCCCACTTGGCTGCCTTGTCAGGTCTGCTTGTCTGGGCATGCAATCACCCAACTCTACCATCTGGATGTCTTGGTGCCCAATTCCAGTTTTTGGACGTCTTGGCGTCCAACTCCAGATTTTGGACGTCTTGGTGCCCAACTCCAGATTTTGGACGTCTTGGCACCCAACTCCAGATTTTGGACGTCTTGGCACCCAATTTGATATTTGGTTCCTTGGTGCCCATTCTTTACTCTGTCCTTCAAAAAATTTATTCTACAATATGCATGTGTATATGTATAAGCATGCATGTGTATGTGCATGCATGTGTATAAGTATGTGTGTATGTGTGTATGTGTATGTGCATGCATGCATGTGTTAAACACAGTCCTGGATAACCTTAGCCTGTTTTAACCAGGGTCGTCCAAAAAGGAGATTATAGTCAAGACTAGACTCCGGTAGTTCTAAGACTACAACAGTCATCTTAAACGTTGTACCCTTCAAAGTGATCAGGACATTCCTTACGAGTCCTACCGGATGAACTCGGGATTGATTTGCCATTCTAACAAAAAATTGAACAGGCTCGATTCGCGTCCATCCTAACTTCTTACAAAGCGCTGCAGTGGCGATGTTTACACCAGACCCACCAACAATTAGTACTTGAGTAATTTTGTGATTTTTGTACCATACCGTAATTAAGGGGACCGAATGATCCACCGTAGAATCAGCTTCCGGTTGTACCGTTGCGGTTGCTAGAATGCAGGAAGACCCAGGATTGAGCTGTTGCTGGAATTGCTGCCGAACTCCCGGCACTAGTGCAAGTAACTGTCCAAGAGGGAGAGTAATGGACGCCTTAGATAAAATTTCCCATGCCTGATCTGCTTGAATTGTACTTTTCACAGATTCTGAAGATGATGCGCCTGTTACTGGGGTAGAATCTTGTTCCTGCGATCTTTCCTTTGGCAGCAGAACTTGGGTCACCGGAATTGGATCTGGAAACACTGTAGGCTCTTTGGTGGTCCATTGACTAGCTTTGTCATACATTCTCTGTTGTTCATGGATGCCAGGTTCAAACACTTCTGCTTCTGGTTGTAACTGTTTACCAGATCTTGTTTGAATCACTGCTGCTTGAGTTTCCACTGGTGAAATATAGACCATATTGGTCATTGGGTTCTGACGCTCTTTCTTTCTCTGATCATATTTGGCAGCATCTTTACAGAATCTTCGTATGTGGCCTAACTCACCACAAAAAAATGACAGCGAGGGGATGGCAAAGGATTACCTTCCTGTGATGTTCCTGTCTGCCAACGATTTGTATTGTAATTTGTATTCCACTGTCCTCGATAATTCCTGTATCCTTGCTGCTGATTATTTCTCATTTGAGGTGGTACATAATGGGTGGTTGGCTGCACTGGTTCTTGTATAATGGCATTTACAGTTGCTGGTCCCTGCACTTTGGAGTTATACACACAGTTTTTGGTGGAATGTCCGGTGGTATTGCAGATAGCGCAATACATCTGATTAAGGGCACATGTGGCATTGGTATGCCCTGGATTCTTGCACTTAGTGCAGTACATCTATCTAGCCGGATCCTCTGCAATATTTTTACTGGCTTTCAACCACTCCATGTCTTCGGTAAAGCCTCCAACCTTATGCTCGAGCTACAAGGCCATTGCAATAACCGCATCTAGTTTCATAGCTCCCACACAACGGATGATCATAATCTGTTTGAGCTGCGGAGTCAATCCATTAATAAACCACTAAGTGATGATATCATCCGGTAAATTAGCATGTGCCAGAGGTAGTTGTCTCAAATGAGTTCTAAATAGGGTGGCATATTCCTGCACAGTCTGGTTCAGCTTTTGTCTATTGTTCTGCAAGTAATCGAAAATTTTGGCAGGGTTCTTCTTCAATTAGAATCTCTGTAAAAACGCATCCCTTACCGCTTCATAGGTGCCGAAATGGTTGATATCATACTCTGTAAGCCACCTCGCTGCTTCATTAACTAATATTGACTGGAATACTATGGCCTTGTATGCCAGATCAGGTGGATGGTTTAGTACTGCATAACTTATTTCAAAGGTGCGTACATGAGCATCAGGATCATCACCTGGAAATCCACCGAATTTGGTGTAAGTTACTCTTGTTGGAACCGGTCGGAGTGGAAGTGGTGATTGCTGTTGCTGCTGATGTTGTTGTTGTTGTTGTTGTTGTTGTTGTTGTTGTTGTTGTTGTTGTTGTTGCTGTTGCCCACTCATGGTGCTAGTGGCGGTATTGTTACTATTTCCTGAGTTCTGAGGATGTGTTTCCGGTTCTTCAGAGTCTGTATGGTCAGACTAGCGCTCAACCTCTTACGAATTTCTAATTCGAATAGCCTATCCTCTTCTGTGGTATCAAATGTAGGCAAGCTTACCCCGAACAGTGGTGTCCGGAATGAAGATTCACTAGGAAGTATAACATTGTCATCGGAAAATTGTAAACTTTCTACAACTGGGACCGAAGTGCCACCGGAATTAGTGGAACTTTCCCAACCAAGAGTATTCTTTCACCTTCAATGACCTCTCTGGGCAAGACACCTCTATCCTCAGACGGGTTCGAATCTTGACCAGACGACGTCGGGTCAACTGCACACTGCGTCCTTGTAGACTCCGAAGTTATTGTATCTTCTGCAGATTGTGCCGAAATTACACCGAAATCTACTGAAATTGCAGTAGGTTCTACCGGAATGCTACCGGAATTACTGCTAACGTGCTTCGTTTCTTCGACGACTGGTCTTAACCAATCTATGCTTCTGCCTCCTGGGGGAGTCCTTAACAAATTTGATACTACCCATGGCTGTCGATCTCTCCTATACTTCGGATACGACTCGCCGGACCGAGTAACCGACATATATCACCTTTGCAACACTTTACGTACTACTCTACCTTACTGTCGATTCACAATCTATGGTCACCTTCCCACAATCACTTTGCAACACTCTGTTGCCACCTTCCCAGAGACGGCGCCAGTGTTAAACGCGCGTTTGCCGTCAGAAGCGCGTTTAAGCTCCTTTCGGGTTCTTGGGAGTGGAAGGGGTCTGAAGAATCAGAGGCCCTATACTTGATTTCCCCAATTTAACACTCTCACCATAGTACCTTAATATTTAAATCTCTGTTAATACAAATTACTCTCCAGACTCTAATTCGTTCTCTCACAGTTTCACTATCTATACTCAGACTATTACTAACTCTTCCACAGCCTTACCGATTCGCTCTGATTGTTACGTTCTCAACACACAGTACTGAAACTATTCATTACCGTAATACAGACTCACAAGTCGTACTTAATGGAACAGTGTTAAACACAAATGAAGGTAATTAGCAAAAGTGAAATAACACAATACTACTCAGAATTCTCAAAACACAACACAACGGAACTACACAGACGTATTGCCCAGACAGACAGTCTAGCGATCCTTCTGGTTGTCACCAAAGCGTCCTTTCATTGATTTATAAGAGATTACAGTTCTTCGCAACGACCTTTCGGTTTGTGCGGAATATGAAAAAGAGACAAGTTTATAATTGCCAATCCGGCGGCTTACACATGTACATGCATGTGCATGTAGATATGTTTGTGCATATGCATGTGTGCATGTATATGTGCATATGTGTGTGTATCTATGTGTATGTGTGTCTATGTGCATGTGTGTGTATAAGTATGTTTATGTGTGTGTATGTGTATGTGTATGTGCATGCATGAGTGTGCATGTGGATGTATATGTGTATATGTGCATGTGAATGTGTAAGTGTGAGTTTGTTAATTAATGAAAACAAAACAATATAAATTATATACAAACAATGATAATTGTACTTATAATAATTATGCTAGGGGAACTCCCTGAATAACCTATAAGAGAGAGAGAGAGAGAGAGAGAGAGAGAGAGAGAGAGAGAGAGAGAGAGAGATCAAAAGAGAGAGAAAAAGAGAGAAAAGGACAAAGAGAGATAGAAATTGAAAGTGAAAGAGGGAGAAAGAAGAGGAGAGAGAGATAGAGATAGATAGATAGATAGATAGATAGATAGAGAGAGAGAGAGAGAGAGAGAGAGAGATTGAGAAAGAGAGAGCTCGAGCTCATATGTGCAGTGTAGATATGAATGTTGGATCACTCTTTGATCGGATGCATGCAAAATGACGATCGAAGAGCAATCCAATGTTTTTTTTATAATTTTGATCAAAAGCAACCATCACATAAGCGATGTGCAGATGTCGTATAGGCAATTCTCTAAATCATCACATACGCGATGTTTGTAAGCGTTGTGTATATAGTGCTTTTTATGTTGCATATGAAGGTTACTTAGCATAGAACCAAAAGTGAACATGAAGGTAAAAAACTAAGGAGAAAAATACAAAACACGGTCCCATGGGGTGTGCCAAATTGAGCACCTATGGAGGAATTTCTTGTTCTTCTTGTGCTTGAGGTGGGTTCTTTTACTTAGTGAAATATGCACTATGTGTGTGCTTTGAACAAAACAAAAATGATAAGAGAAGGTGAGAAAACTTCAGATTTGAACCATCAAAATTAAGAGACACGAAAGCATTAGGTTATAAAAATCATGCATGGAAGAGATACATGATAACCATATAGGTACAAGAAACAAAACAATGGTTACAAATGGTAGCTTCAAGTGCATTGCTAAAGCACAAAAGCCCCTTTAGACTCACTCTACTTCTCCACCCTGTATGATAAGCCCAAAGATTCTAGTCCAAGCCTTGGGCCTTGAGTTGCTGAAGCTAGGCTGAAGTCACCAATGCTCTCTACTTAGTGCTCACTAGCCTATTATAGTGATACATTCGTCTCTCATGTATTGCTTCTATGTATCCCCCCCCCTTGATGCTTTTCCATTCCTTCTCTTTATATAAACCACCTATTCTAGGTGGTTAGCTCTACTACTCTAACTCTTGAATTGACTTCTCTACACTCTACTATCCAACTTATCCTCAAGAGCCAACATACAACATACATCATTGCTTTCAGCCATGGTGAGTGACTAAATACCTTGTTGCAAAAAATTGATTGTATCTCAAAAAGTTAAATAGAAATGTTGTATCAAGCTCCATTAAACTTATAGTAGATTTTGAGGCCCTTGTATTGGCAAATCGAACTTGTATATACGTTTGGAAAAAAAGTTCAAAATTGTCTACACAATTGCCGTTGTAGTGCATTCGGAGGATTTTAAGACTATGAACAAAGGGGTGTCGACGATGTCCAAGATGAAACAACGACATGCTTTTATACTAGCTTTTGGAGTTTGACGTCTACAAAAGCACACAAAAAACACAAGGAAGAAGAAGAAGCTTGAAGTACATTACAATACTGAACAATTACCAAGTAGTGCAGGAGTGAAGGGTTTCCTGCATTCGTTTCGTGCGATTCATCCCTTATTACGTATGATGTGGACTCCCTACACATGGATTCTCAATGTTTCTCAAGGGTCACAAGTCACACCAATGTATCGATTTCTCGTCCTCAGCGTTGAAATTTGAAAACCGCACACGTCACTGTCTGAACACTTGCATGAACAGGTAGTCAAACGTAACGCAGTACGCAAGCAGCAGTATTAGACTCATGCGCATCCATCCAGATATGTCGTACGCAAGCTGCGCACACATAAGCATACATCCAGACTGCATGGCCGCGGAACAGCAGTAGCAGACGGTTCGCTAGGTCCCCTCATCGTAGGACGATGGATGCTCCAGCGAATTTTTCTTCCATATTCTGGAATTTCCTCGTGTTTTTGCCCTTCTTCTTGGCCCTGTTTATGCTGGGATCGATCAAAGGTACTGTTTCTTGTGGTGCTTATGCGTCGCTCTGCCATTGAAGTAACCTGAGGATTGCTGTTTGCAGGATTCCTTGTCCTCCCTTTCAGCATATCCGTGCTCAGTATCGGCAACACTGCGGTTCTTTTGGGATTATGGCCCGTTCATGTGATCGGCATGTATTACACTGTGGCAAGGTAGAGTGTAATCTGCGTATGTATATTGGTTTTCTCGTCATCTCTTTTATTATTTGTCTTCAGAAGGGCATGAAAATAAATGCCAACACACGCCACCACTGTATCCCTGAGCCAAAATGAAAGCACTGAAGAGAAAAACGTGGATACTTCACCCTTACTCCTCATATTTTGCTGGAGTAGCCAACTTTAGAGTGGACAGACGAAGCGTGTGAGGAGAGTCACATCATACAGAGTAGCGTGACAAGAAAACAGGCAAGATACAGTAGAACAAGTGTTTTGATTAGTACGGGCAGAAGAAGGCCCCGTGGGCTGTTACATACATGGATGCTGCGGCCGTTACAATGATGTTCCGTGGAGAATCATAGGAAGAGGAATGAGAAGATGATTATCTGGAGTTAACAATGTATTCCAACACATTAAACCTCTTTTCCCGCCAGATGCAAGTGCAGAAATGATATGCATTTCCTCTTTTGTGTGGGGATAGTGTGCAAAACCAGAACCTGGATGTGCTGTGAAGGTTCAGATGTTGTCGAATAAACAAGATACAATCTAGTTTCAAGGAGAAAGATCAGTGCTCCATAGTTGCTCTCAAACTAAACGAGGATTTTCTGTTGTGATTCAATTGTAAATATGAGGTGCACATAGTTATGCAGCGTAGCGGTGGCAGTTTGGCAACATTCAGGAAAAGATGATTTATACTAATCTAATTCGTACACATTCGTTATCTTGGGGCACTAGCTCTTAGAAAGTGGCTGTGGTTTTACGACCACGTTTGCATGCTCCAATATTTCTTTGGAAAAATATACACATTGAAAATTGCTTCAAATTAGAGAAACGAGCAATGATACAAGAAACAAGAGGTGGCCACAAGGGCGGAGCTATGTAAAAAGATTTGCCCTTTCAGCATTTCACACATGACATTATATTGTAAAAAAGTTTAACACTTAACTAAGATAAATAATCTTGTAGACAACACAATTTTCAGGTGAGACATGAAGATGAATTCTTATTCTTCCTTCATTTTTACACTTAACGTACTTATGTCTCTGATAGGTTAAAAGTCTTTATAGAAAATGAATAGTTTATGATAATTTGCAACCTTTTTTCCTTTTCAGGACAAAAAGGCTTGGTCCAGTGTTGAGGGTTGTGTTGCTTCTCATTTTGCCACTACCACTTGTTTCGGTCCTTGTATTTGGAATTGTTGGGAGTGTCCTTGCTGGCATAGGATATGGGTTTTTCACTCCATTGGTGGCGACATTTGAAGCAATTAGGAAAGGAAGAGAGAGAAAATTCGCTCACTGCTTTGTGGTAACCTTTTTGACCAGCAATCTCATTTATCATGGTGTTTTCCAAATTAATCCATCTGGTGGTCAATCCATGCATTCACTGGTCAGCTTTGATATCCAATTTTATTCAACTTTCTTTATTTCAAAGGGCTATCATATGCTGTTAACTCTGTTACATGCACACTCGTTTTGACAACTTATGCTTCATACAGTGCTATGTTTATATATTTATTATGAGATGAAATGGCTTCAGTGGTATGGCTTTCTGTTTTAGAATACTCCTACATGAAGTTGATTCTTTTTTTTTTTGTTTAGACTTTTATTACTTTTCTTTTTAGTTTAAAATATAATATTGTTTATGAGTTTCATTGATGGTTTCGTATCATGTAAGCATGTTAGACATATTCTGAGATGGTGAGCAAATTAAGAACCTGAAGTCTGGACGGACGCTGCATGGGATTTATATTTTATCCTTGTTGATTTTATTGCAATACAAAATCTAAACCGAGAAAAGGGGGTAGCACACAAAGTAAAGGTGAGAGAGAAAAGAAATAAAGAAAGGATAACATCTTTGTAAGGCTTAAATCGGTCCATGAGGCTACAATGTGAGAGATGTCTTCCCAATCATCATTTCCATATGAACGCAATACCAGGCATCGAGTTTATGTGGAAAGTCAATGCCTGGCATTAACTTTCCATATAAAGTCAATTCCAAGCATCAAGTTCATGAGGGAAGTCAATGCCAGACATCGAACCTTGGCTTTTTTCATGTATTAACGACATTTAGTGTTCATTATTTTTTTGTTCCCAATGAAAATGTTACTGATGTTGGGCTCTCTAAGGTTTTTCATGCAAGGTGAAATACATTCTCTAAATAAACGGATACATTTCACATAAGAAATTCAGTTTCCTTTCAAAGAGAATCTTTAAGGAATCTAAATTTTGAGTGCAATTTTTGTACCTTGTGTGTTTCTTGCTTTCCTTTTTGGTCTTCATACTGAGTTTGAGGTGTTTTTTTTGCTAGGTTAAAATCCACTGTTGGAAACAATGTCCAATTGAGGTCTAAACCCTTTTCTAGCAAACCGTAGATATATATGTACACCATTTCACAAAAATGGAAATGGTTTATCTATTCATATATAACATCTCATGATCAGAGACTGGAAGCCCCTCTAAAAGTAAAACCCTAATTTGCAGCTTTTTGGAGCTTTTCACACTTATCAAATGAATGGTTATGATTTATTCTACAAAAAGCACCCAAATCTAAGGGTCATTATTAAGTCATGATATATTATATTTTAAGCCTCAAAAACAACAAAAAACTCATAAAAAAGACCACCTGTAAATTCGGTCTCCATTTGCGGCAGATTTTAGGGAAAGCACTTTTTGGGGCTATTGAGGTTATAGAAAGACCAGTGAGGGGTGCTATATCATAAGTTATGTCATGCCCAAGAGCCAGATTGAAGTTCTGCTGATTTTCGGGGTCTTTTGGAGCTATTTCGGTGGTGATAAGCTGCCACTGGTTAGAAATCTAGCAAGCTCAAGTCTGTGAACCAATGCTATAGTCAAAGTGCCACATCACCTACACTTTTTGGTGAAGCTTCAATAACCTTTTCCCCAAATTTTTCAGCTCAATCTTTTAACTTCCTTGATGGAGAAAAGTCGAGACTCTTGGAGTTTTCATTCGAATTCGAATCTACACCAAATTTGGAGCATTATATAATGTGGAGATTGAAGAGAGCTGTGGCCATCCTATAGTCATCATATGTGTACTTGTAGGCTCTCATTTGATGTGTATATTGTCTAAGCTACCCCTTAACTGAGCTAGCCCCCAACTAGCTTAATCTCTACATAGGTAGAAAGCTTTGTCTACCTATATCTCATTGTGTACTTTCTTGATTTATGGTCAAGAGAGGTCATCTTATTGCTACTCTTGTAACCCTTCTTTTGAATATAATCTTAGCATCAACCTTGGCATCAAGTGTTCGCTGTCATTGAGTATATTGAGCTTGAAAGCTCACTAGTATGGTCTCTGCAAACTCAAGGTTATAGGCATGCATTTCATTCTCTTTAGTCAAGAAGGACTTCTCTGCTGGACAATTATCTGCTATGGGACTAGTCCATAGATCATCTACTGATCATGCTGGACTATGCTGCTCGATTAGGCTGGTCTTAGCTACTAGGTAGATGTGTTGAACAACTTTCTGGTATCATATATTAATACTTTGTGTAGACAATTTATTGATCAGTTATCTTCTTGGTATATAGCTTTTTCAGTCAGTTCATTTGTATTTGCTTGCCCATTACGTTGGTATTGCTCTGCCCTTTATATGTAGACTTGTATACAGCAGTTCTATTGAAGCAGAACCCATGTTTATGTCTACTACTTTATTTGTATATGCTAATGCTCTCCACATGTATAACATTTTTGGAGCTTTCCTCATGTCCTTGTTCCAGATCTGTCACCTAAGGTGTGAACTTTGGACCAACAATTTCTGAAGTATGTGTTTCCATTGTAATATTGAGTGACTGTTCATTTCAACCTTTGTTTGTATACTCTTTGACTGTCCATTTAAACTAAGTGCACAGACACACCAACCTGATGCATCGCCCATCTCCTGCCACATGGACACCTCGTCCAAAGGCAAGAAGCTCCACCACTGTGGCGGCTCAGGGTGTTCTGGTATAGGTTGGTAATAATACAAACACTCATATGCATAGTACAAATAAATTGTTCTCAGTTGAAGAGGTAAGCCTCTCTAGTGTTGGTAGTAGTTTAATAGCTCGTATGGCTTGCCCAGATGTGTAGAGTTTTGGTTACTTATCATCTGAAATTGATCATTGTGGATCTAATATGAGGGCAAATGCTGATTAGATGGATGAATGTGATAATCCTAATGACTTAAGACATATTCAGGCTGTGGGAGCTACGAGGTCAAGAGAGAAAGGATCATAGTACTATCTTGGATAAGGGATTATGTATTGTAGAAGGGCTTTCAAATTTGTATTCGCAGCCTGAAAGGGTACGAAAGGGTTATTTGAATTATGGCTGGTCTTTCCTCTCTTATGAAAAGTCAACCAGAGGGTTAAATGATAAATAATGCTATTAATTGGATTACAAACTACTTTAGTTTTGCATTGTGATCTTATGTCAACAACTTTGGAGACTACATTTGTCAGATAATTTTTGATGTTGAGGTGTATGAAGCATACAAAGGGATGATGTTCATTCAATGGGATATTTATGTTGATTCAACGTTGAGACTTTGGAAGAGAAAGTTTCATGCAATTCCTAGAAAGGTACGGATGGGCGAATGCTCCACTTCTGCTTCTTTTAAAGGCTCTTAAAGGCATGTCAAAGGGTGCAAGAACTCATAATGAGAGGATTGAATTCAAGAAAAGTTTGAAAGAGCATTGTTCAAATCAAGATGTAGAGAGGAATAAGCCAATGCATCATTGGGCTAAGGCTCTGAAGCATCCTCATCGTTATTAATGTTTGATGATTGATGGTATGGACCCAAAAAAACTTGTCTTCTTCACTTTGTGTGGATTCCCTTCAGAGCCTACATGCTGGAAGTGCAAACCACTAGAGTGGTTTATTTAATATGTTTTTTTGTATTCCTTACTCTGTTTATATCACAGCTCACTGTGCTTCTATTTCTCTTGAACATTAGGCAGTGTGATGGCTCTTCTATACATATAATACAACAGACCTGGCTATTAGGAAAAGGAGGTATCTGTGCCTGTGAGTGCATTTGTGCATGTATGTCTATGTGCATATGTGAGTATGAACCATGATGGTGATGCAGGAAAAGCTCACAATCCAGCCTTGTAGCTACTTTCGAATTATGACATTCAGTGGGTGCATTTAAGCTTTTTATGTGTCCTTTTGATTAGGAGAGTTTTACATGTCTGATACATAATATGACTTTTGTCAGCATAATGCGAGTATAGGAAGGTTTATACAGATTTTTTCTCAAAAGAATTCTTTCCATCTGAGAGAACGAGGATATTCTGCAGGATGGCATTTGGTACACTATAAAAGGAAGCTGTACTGTAGTTCGTGATTTTACTGACTTCTGCTTCCATTCCTATTTCGCATACTTGAAAGATTTTATCAAGGATCCTTCTTCTGATTTTCAACCATATGAGATCAAGTGAGTTCTTTGTGTCTTAACATGTCAGTTGAATCTGGCACTTGAACAAGTGAAATTATAGTTTTTGTTTTCTTTCTTTTGGATTTCAGAGTCAATGATCTTCCAGGTTGTGTTGCGGTTGGTATCTTTGGGGTATTGATAGATGTCCCTTTGATCACCTTTCTTGCACTTGGAAAGAGTCCTTTTATGCTTTTCAAGGGCTGGAGAAAGCTTTTACAAGATTTAATAGGGCGTGAAGGGCCTTTCTTGGAGACAGTATGTGTACCTGTTGCAGGGCTTGCTGTTCTACTCTGGCCATTGATTGTGGTGATATCTGTGATATCTGCAATATTGTCAAGCATTTTCATTGGCTCATATGCAGCTGTTATTGTATATCAGGTGCTTTTCTCATAACCAAAATTTGAAATGATATGTGATCCATTGTAAAGATGATTGCAAGAATTACGGCTTTAGGTTGATATGGCATGAGCTTTGAGAGGAAAGACAGTTCTCATCTGCTGTGATAGATGAGAGCTCAAGTGAGAAGGCTTTCTTTGCACTTTCTTTCTTGTTGATCCTCCTTAAGCGTTATTCTAAGCAGCTTGGTTTTTAATAAAGTCACTTCTCTTATTGTTTGATTAAGCCACTATTTAATTCTACTTTGTATTGCATGTTTTTTCTTGAAAGTCTATGATCAGTGCCTTGGGTTTGTCATGTAGGAAAGCTCAATTCAGAATGGTCTGGCATATATTGTTGCTGCTGTGGCAGAGTTTGACGAGTACACTAATGATTTGCTTTATCTCCAAGAGGGATCTTGGCTTCCAAGGTATTTATATGTGGACACGATTCATGAGACTATGATTTTGACTATTTCCAATTTTTTATGCTTGAGATTTGTGCTTAAATTGACTTGATGCTGACAGTCAGGCCCCGATACCGTAGCAAAGCAGATATTACAAGTGAAATTTATTCCAGTGACTCAACAAGATGGCCTCGGCCTAGAGAGGATGTGGCAGAGACAATATCTACTTTAAAAAGCATCAGTTTCGTACCCCCGCATTCAGGGTCAGACTTAAGCAGCTCAGCCCTTTCCTTCACATATTCCAGATCCCTCAGACAAACACTACAGGAGGTCAAAATGGTTCAGGTGGGCCAAATGTTTCTCTTGGTGATTGAAATTGCTGGAGTTTTCTCATTATATTTTTGAATTTTAGGTATTGGATAACATGTTCAAGTCACATGAGATCTATGGGAAAAGACTCATTGATGAAGGAGCAATCAACCTAAGGGATTTAGAAGAATGGACACGATCAAATAATAGTGCAAAACCTAAAATTATTGGTATTGGTTTACCAGCGTATTCAATAATAAAGACTCTTATTCGTTCTGGAAAAGCTGGTGTTTCTGGTCTACTGTTACGTAAGCTCTTTCTCTTCCGCTCTCTCTCTCTCTGTGAACAAAGAAGGGTTGATTTCCTTTTCATATTTCTTTACAATTATAAAACTTGGCATAAGCCATTTCACAAGTTTATCCTGGAATTCATAAAAATCCTCGAGACCAACATTAAATACATCAGCCTATTCTTCCCAATGGTAAGAGTTCTGTAATATGAACTAGTGGTTTGGACACGAGGTTGGGAGGTGAGGTGCTTAAGTATTATTAACCAACTAATGAAGACTGTGCGACACTCTTGTGGCGGACATCCATGTTCCTTGCTGCCGTGTCCGCAAAGGAATGTCTGGTTGTGGCTCCCATCATGGACTCCCAAAGTCCTAGACTTACCGTGTACATCTCAGGAAGGAAGTTTTCAGGCATAATCATTGATGCAGGATGATGAATAAAGCTCATGCTAGGGTATGCATGACGACTCTTGGTCAGCACCTCATAAAGGAAGCAAACTTTGCAGTGACTCTGGAAGACCAGAGTAAGGTGACATCAATGGAAATTGTAGAAAGAGTAGATATGAAAGTACAAGGTCTCTTGTTTACTTTTGTAGTAATTCATTTGTCAGAAGTAGCCGGTGGCTTTTCCCTGCTCATCAAGAGGTTGTGGCTCAAACACTCTAGGGCCCTCCAAGACTAAGGAAACACACAATGTGGGTGGGAGATGGAGAGGACTCTGGCATGAGGCAGGTTGATTTGGAGGCCAGTCTTGATCATGATGCTTGAGCTTCATACATAACAATGATAGAACACCAAAAAGGTTAAGAAGGTCAGATCCCTTGTTTTAAGGAGACTGATTGTTGCATTGGCTCGGGATTGACTCACCCTTATGATTCACAATTTCAGTAAGAGGGGAACCTAGTTGATCCCGGAAAGAAGACCTTTCAGAAGCATATAACATAGACAAAAAGGAGTAACTAAAAGAAGGAAATCAGATTTCCAACCGAGAACTTCTAGGCGGGCTGTGGGCGGCTTTAGGATAATGTTACACAAATTGCTTATGAAGAAGGGAAACCTACTTATAACGGCATGTGACCTATTGTAATCCCCTTCTAGATTCATGCTCACCTTGTGGAGCCCAACTTGTGCCCTCTCTGTCTCTCTGATTTTCCTTTCACTCCAGCCGAGTCATGTACTTTTCCTTTTTGTCAAAGGAAGTTCATGTAATGGCAGTGATGGGCCCATAGGCTTAGAAGAAGAATGGTCAACAGCCATGCCAAAAAATGAAAAAATTAGAGCCATGGGTTCCGAAGTTTCTTCTGTCCTTGCATCCTCCTCTCCAAGGTTTTGTCTATCTACTCACTGTCTCCCCAAATAGCTAGGCTCCCTTCTATGTCCAAAGTCCTTGGGTAAAAGCTGCCTGCCGAGCAAGCACTTCCACACTCACCTTGGAGTGCACATCTCTCCCTTCATCCCTTTTGTCACGTGTCACATGTTTAACCCACCATGGGGTGCATTTTATCTATTGCTTCACATGTGCTTATGCCATTCCTCTTAATCCCCATTCCCGCTCTTCCCCCCCCCCCCCCCCCCCCCCCCCCCCCCCCCCCCCCCCCCGCGGCCCCCCCCTCCTTGTTGATATATTTAGGTAGTGATGTGTGTGAACACACTAGGACCGCCGGGGCACTTTTTTCCCTCTTTAGGAGGTTTTTTCCCCCGGCTTGTATATACGCCTATTGCCCTAATGGGCTACTTATCTTTGTACATTCTCTAGTAATACATTCACTATTGTGTGTTTGTGCTCTAAGCTTCTTCTTCTTCCTTGTGCTGTTCGCGTGCTTCCGCAGACATCTATCTCCAACAATTGGTATCAGAGAAGGTCGTCGCTTCATCTAGGGCGCTGTCGACACTCCTCCGTTTGCAGTCTCAGAATCGCACGAATTTTGGCGAGCATACTCAGCGTGTTTCCGAGATCAAAACTGCTTTGCTTTGTGGTGCCGAAATCGCGATCTGAGCTCGTTTCGGCCTCCGAACGCACTATCGCAGCGCTTGTGCGGGCTATTTCGTCTTTTTGTGCCAAAGGTATATACCAGTTTCTGTTCGCCAGTTTAAGCGTCTCGAAGTCTGCTACAGGTCTAGCCGAACTCATCTGGGCAGTTCTGTTCAACTTTTTGAGATACAGTCAATTTTTTGCATCAAGGTATTTTAGTCACCGGCCATGGCTGAAAGCAGTGATGTATTCCGTATGCTGGCTGTTGAGGATAAATTGGATGGTACCAACTACCCATTATGGGCTTATATGATGCGACATGTTTTGGTTGCAAAAGGATTGTGGAACATTGTGCAGGGTGTTGAAAGACGTCTTGTTACACCTGTAATGACAGGTATTGCAAATACAGGTGCTCAAGCTGATGAAGATGGTGTCGAAGATGATATTCCGCAGATTCCTGTTCTTGCTTCTGTATCTGTTGCACCTACTGCAGAGCAAATTCGTTGGGATGGCAGAGATGCCCAGGCACATGCATTGATAGCTTTGTCTTTCAAACGTTCCATTATTCCTCATATTCGCTCTTGCAGAACAGCTAGGGATGCTTGGGATACACTTACCACATTGTACCAAGCTAGGAATGAGGCTCGTGTTTCTTACCTCCGAAAACAGTTGGAGAGTGAGCACATGAATGAAGGTGATTCTATGGACAGTTTCCTAACGAAGATCAAAGATTTAAAGGAACAGTTGATTTCTGCTGATGAGGTTATACCAGATAGCTCACTTGTGCACACCGTTCTGAATGGTCTTCCTGATTCATATCAAAGTTTTGCTTCTACTCTTCGGTTGATGATGAAAGGCAATCCGAATGCCTTATCATTTGAGGAGTTAGTCTCTGTTCTGTTGCAGGAAGATCAGTCCAGGCAGAAGAGGTCCATTATGCGTGTTGCAGATCAAGCTTTCCTAGCTAGTCCGAAGGGTAAAGGAAAATGGAGCTCTTCTACTAGTAAGCAGAAATCTGCAAATGCTGCACATTCGAAGAACCAGGATAAAGATGAGAAGAAATCAGAAAAGGTGAAATTGTTTTGCAAGTATTGTAAAGGGAATGATCATATCATAAAGAACTGTCCTAAACTGGCTGCAAAAGAGGCAAAGAAAAAGGAGGCTGGAATGGTTGTTGCAGAAGCCTCTACACCAAAAACAGAGTCCGCTAATCTTGTGAAAGAAGAAGAATGGGCGTTTACTACTGTTTGCAGTTTTGACCCATCTTCTCATGAGCAGTGCATGTCTGCAGTGGACTCAGATGTTTGGTACTTTGACAGTGGAGAGACCAAACATATTACCTCGTAGCGCAGTTTCTTCTCTTCACTCGAGCCTTCCCTTACAGGGAATACTGTCACATGCGCCAACAACTCCTCTTATCCTGTTATGGGAGTTGGTAAGATCATTCTGACTACTGCTGATGGTAGTTCTTTCACCTTGTCGGATGCTTCATTTGTGCCAGGGATCAAGAAGAATCTGTTATCAGTTTCTGCATTAGCCAAGATTGGCTTGGTTGTGAAATTCGTTGATGACTTGTGTACAGTTCATGATCTATCAAATGGCGATGTGATTATTGCTTCTGGCATTTTGTGTCGTTGGCTCTATAAGCTCATAGACTATGAAAGATCTGTGAATGATTCGGCATGTGCAGTTCATGATTCTCAGGCTATGTAAGATGCAAAGCTTTGGCATGCTCGCTTTGGTCATCTGAATTTTGCTAGTTTGCTACGCCTGCAGAAATCTGATATGGTGTCTTCTTTGCCCAAGCTTGAGGCACCTGGAAAACATGTATGTGAAGGTTGTATTTTGGGCAAAATGCAACGTTCCTCCTTTCCAAAAGATGGTTCAGTTTGGGCTACGCAGAAATTGCAGCTTGTACATAGTGATGTCTGTGGTCCTATGCAGACACCCTCTTTTGGGAATTACCTTTACTTCATGACTTTCATTGATGATTTTTCCAGGCATGCATGGGTATATCCACTCAAAGCAAAGTCCGAAGTGTTCATGTGCTTTAAACAATTTTTGGTTTTGGCTGAAAATCTGTCAGCATGTAAAATGGGCACCCTCCGCTCTGATCGAGGGGGGGAATATATGTCTTCTGATTTTAATGCATTTCTGGCTGAACGTGGGATAAAACACCAGTGTACAGTGCCGTATACACCTCAACAGAATGGAGTTTCTGAACGAAAGAACAGGTCACTCATGGAGATGGCGAGGTGCATGGTCAAGAGTAAGGCTTTACCACATAGTTTCGGGCTTGAGGCTGTCACGTGTGCAGCATATGTACTGAACATGTGTCCCACTAAAGCGCGGAAGTCTCTCACTCCATATGAGGGTTGGCATGACCGCAAGCCATCTGTTGCTCATCTGCGTGTTTTTGGTTGTTTGGCATATGCATTAGTGCCTGAACAACATCGCAGAAAATTGGATGATAAGGCAGTAAAATGTATTTTTGTTGGGTACAGTTCTGAAAGTCTATCGTCTGTATCATCCACAGACTAAACGCATGATGTTGTCTTTGTGGAAGATGCTATTCAGCCATTGCTTTCATGTACTAAGGAGACATCTGTTAGCTCTAAAGACATGTATGATACTTTGATGCCTCTTTTTACAGGTGGACAGTCTAGTGCTGGTCCTAATGAGGCAACTTCTCAGCCTCTGCAGGTTTCATATGATGATGCAGATCATTCCATTTCTGATGCAGATTTACATGATGCACTTGTTGAGGAGAGAGCTGATATTGGGCAGGCAAAAACTATGCCAAAATGGCTGGTGCAGACTTTGCGTGATAGCAAATTAGATGCACCTTTGTCATATCGTACTCGTTCAGGCTCTCATAGTGCCTCCTTTGCATCAGATTGCTATGCTATGGCTGCGTCTAGTCTCTGTGATGAGAATGAGCCTGTTTCTTTTGATGAAGCACAGAATTCAGAAAATTGGATGGCTGCCATGCAATCTGAATATGATGCTATAATGAAGAATGGTACATGGTCTTTATGTGACTTGCCTCCTGGCAAGAAGGCCATTGGCACTAAGTGGGTATACAAGCTGAAGCGTAAACCTTATGGTTCAGTTGACAGGTATAAGGCTAGGCTTGTTGCAAAGGGTTATGCGCAGGAAAGAGGCATTGATTTTGATGAGACCTTTGCACCTACATGCCGTATGACTACTGTTCGGAGCATTTGTGCACTTGCAGCCCATCATGGTTGGAATGTACATCAGTTGGACATTAAAACAACATTTCTGAATGGTGACTTGCATGAAGAAGTGTATGTTTTTCAGCCCTGTGGCTTTGTGCAGAAAGGGCATGAAAATCAGGTGTGCAGGTTAAAGAAGGCATTATATGGTTTAAAGCAAGCACCACGTGCTTGGTATGAGAAGATACATGCCTATCTGGTTGCACATGGTTTTGAGAACAGTCCAATTGAAAGCACCTTATATGTTAAGCGTGATAATGATGTGCTTCTGATCATTGTTGTCTATGTTGATGACATGCTGCTCACTGGTCCTATTGAGAAGCATATTGCTGATTTCAAGGCTGATTTGCATTCCTCATTTGAGATGTCTGATTTGGGGCATTTGCATCACTATTTGGGCATTCGGTTTATGCAAGTTGATGGTGGAATGGCTTTGTGTCAAACGAAATATATTGACACATTATTGCAGCGTTTTGGCCTTGAAGACTGTAAGCCTATTGCCACTCCTATGGAGACAGGTTTACGATTGAGTCTTCATGATGCTGGAGATGCATTTGATGATGTTCTCTATCAGCAGGCTGTTGGATGCTTGATTTACTTATGCATTACTCCGCAAGATATTCAGTTTGCTGTCTCACAGATGAGCAGGTTTATGCATTGCCCAGGAGTCACTCATTGGAAGGAGGTTAAGCGCATCTTTCGCTACTTGAGTGGTACTCGGCTACTTGGGTTGTTTTATCCCAAGGGGGGATCACTACCGCCAGATTTGCATGCTTTTTCTGACTCAGATTGGGCTGGTTGCTATGACACTCGTGTGTCCACCAGTGGTTTTTGCTTCATGCTTGGTAGCTCATGTATATCTTGGTTGAGCAAGAAGCAGCCTACGGTGGCCACTTCCAGTTGTGAGGCTGAGTATAGGGAAGCTTTCACAGCGACTGTTGAGTGTGTGTGGCTCAGACGCCTTATGGCTGATTTGGGTGTTGGCCAGTCTTCTGCCACCACCATCTTCACTGACAGTCAGAGGGCATTGGAAATTGCGAGGAACCCTGTGTTCCATGCTCGCACTAAGCACATTGAGGTGCATTATCACTATATCAGGGAGAGGTTCTCTGCTGGGGAGATCAGCTTGGCATATGTGCCCACGCAGGAGAACATTGCAGACCTTTTCACGAAGGCTCTGCCTAGGGAGAAGTTTGAAGCTTTCCGCAAACCTTTGGGCTTACTTCCTTTTGTGGAGTGATTTCCACATAGCTTGGCACTTCCTTATACATGAGTGCCAGCTACTTGTTCACCGCATCACTCCCAGGGGGGGATTTGTTGATATATTTAGGTAGTGATGTGTGTGAACACACTAGGACCGTCGGGGCACTTTTTTCCCTCTTTAGGAGGTTTTTTCCCCGGGCTTGTATATACGCCTATTGCCCTAATGTGCTACTTATCTTTGTACATTCTCTAGTAATACATTCACTATTGTGTGTTTGTGCTCCAAGCTTCTTCTTCTTCCTTGTGTTGTTCGCGCGTGCTTCCGCAGACATCTATCTCCAACACTCCTCCCCCCCCTCCTCCCTCCCTCCCCCCCCCTCCTCTCCCCCTCCCCCTCCCTCCCCCCCCTCCTCTCCCCCTCCCCCCCCCCCCTCCCCCCCCAAAAAAAAAAGGAAAAAAGCCCCAAAACAGAAAACAAAAGAGAGAGAGAGAGAAAAAAAAATCTCTCTGATCTTGGGCGGGAGGCCCTTCAATCCTCATCCTTGAAGCTTGGAGTCCCGTCATCCTCTCTCATGGAGTCCGTGCATCCTCATTCTTGAAGCATGGAGTACCTTCATCCTTTCTTGTGGAGTCTCCATCTTTTCACTAAGTTTTGCTCACATTGTCACATTGTTTAGTAACATGGTTGTACGTGGAAAACATGTCTCCTTTGCCACATATGGAGATAACTCTCCTGGAATCAAGGTAGCCTTGACACTTCCCACTTCCTATCCTTTTCCATCCACTCATTGGCAGTCTCTCGTACTCCTTCCGACAATCAGTTAAAAAAAAAAAAAAAAAAAAAAGCAAAAAAGGAAAAAAATGTCTCTCTCTCTCTCATGGTACGCACAGATACGGGATTGGTTGGCCCACCATGGATTTGACATGGATAGACTACCACTAGTATAGTACGACTCCCAAGTCCCCACCTATTCGCTCTCCCACAAGGAGAGTAATAGATTAGAAAGACATAATTTGTTAGTTGTTTTTGCGGTTTCTCATTTCTCAGTAGTCTCCATGTTAGTCCAAGACTTCATTTTGCCAGTCAAGAATTAAAAAATCCCCATGACCTTCTCATTTTGGCGTAATAGCAGCCCACCTTCATTTTGACTTCTTGAAGTTTGGGACATGAAACATAGTGATAAATACTTCAGTGCTTTACACCACATTACACCGTGCTTACACTGTATTACACCACATTGCACTGGATTACACCATATCACTTCGCAATTACACTGGACTACACCACATTACATTTGCATTACATCGTATTACACCACATTATACCACCATTACACTAACTTAACATACTAAAATAAAACATAAAAAAAAAAAGAAAACAAAAACAAAAATATTAAAACTCAAAACATTAACCACATTAAAATTTAAAACATTAACCACATTAAAAACATACAACGCTTCAAACAACAAGACTTGAAACATATCACTTAAAAACATTACAAACATAAACATCAATAAAAAACGTAAAACCCTATAACCTTAAACTTAAAAGCAACAATTTCATTACACATTATACATTGAAACTAAACAATTAAAATGACAGTCCACTCATCTCTCTCTCTCTCTCTCTCTCTCTCTCTCTCTCTCTCCCCTCCTCGCCCTCCCTCTTTTCCCTCCTCTTTCTACCGGCTCCCTCTATATGTTGCGGAGGAAGCAGCAAGCCTCTCTAATTGCATCAGTGTGCTCTCTCTCTTCGGATTACCTCCTGCATCAAACAGTAAAGAACCATTTTGAGTCTGTTAGGCACCTGCACACTTTGCAAGGAACTCCCTAAATACATACAATGCCCCCACGCTGTTATGAATCAAATTTGTCACTAATTTAGTAGGAAAAGATAAGCTTTGGTGGAATGTCCTGCGTCACAGTACAGGTTGTCCAACAACGTGGAAGGCTTTCCAAGATAAAGTGAATCTTCCTCCTCAATATCATTTACATGTTTGACGTGCATGGACAACCTTTACATGCAAGGATGGTGACATTGTTACTACTTACACGGAGCGGAAATTTATCATTGGTTCGAATGCTCGAAGATAACCCGAGGATATCTTGCAGGAGAAATACGAAGATGGTTTGGAGGTTGGAATCCAAGCAAAGCTTCACACCCTACGGCCTAGAACCTCAACGAGGCTATCTCTTTTGTCTATGATGCAGAGAAGGCATTCCAATCCATAACCAAGTCAATCCGTCTACAACAACCACGTCAACTACCACTTTTTGTTAAAACCACGTTTCCTACGAAGCGTAATTTTAATGCTCTATCTTACTCTAGTTTTCCTCGTCCTCCACAATTTAATTACTCAACTGCACCTGGTCCTTCGTCTCTCCAACTTACCAAACCAACTATCCTACAAACTTTAGCGGTGGATGCCCAACAGAAGCGACCACGTATCACCTGCAGGAATTGTGGTAAACCTGGACATACAAAAATGAAGTGCTTATTGCGACCTCTTCACATGAATCGAGCTGTAGCTTAATTGCATAACACGGAGGCCCATAATGAAGAAATTCCTCCTGTATGGATAGAGGAAGCATTGGAGAAGGACTTAAGTACCTTAGGTAACGATATCTCTATTCATTCTTTACTTTGCATGCAGGGTACTATCAATAACAAACTGGTTAATATTTTACATTACGATGCTAGTTCACATGATTTCATTTCACATTTATTAGTACAGGAACTTAAATTAAAAACATTTCCTTGTATAAAGTAAAAATTGCATTTCAAGGTAGTCGTTATAATGTAACACGAGAAGTGCAAGATGTTACGATTAACATAGGCCCATATGTAGATGTAGGAATATTTTTAATTCCACCTTTGCAATCTTATGATGTTATACTCGGTATGCCTTTTCTTCATCATTATAACCTACGCATTGACTATCATACACATACATTAACTTTGAATTTAAAGGTCAAATCATTACTTTGTCTGCACGGCATGTTTTCCAACCGTTTCCATTGATTAGTCATACTCAAGTAAAACGTGCATTTAGGAAAGGATTCAATTTATGCATTGTTTTTGTCAATGTTATAAATGATTATACTCATACACTTTCCGATGCCCATAAACTTTTCATGACTACTTATAAGGATGATTTTATGTCTGATTATCCCTCTGAACTACCACCATCGAAAGGATCCTTTGACCATAGCATAGACTTAATTCCTGGTAGTTCTCCTCCTCATAAAGCACCTTATAGGCATGGCCCACTACATCAAAAGGAATTAGAAAACCAAGTGAAAGACTTACTCCACAAAGGACTTATAAGGCTTAGTTCTTCCCCATTTGGAGCATCATTTTCTTTTAGTAGAGAAGAAAAATAAAACTTATCGAACGTGCATTGATTATAGAGCCCTTAACAAGATCACAATAAAGAATATATACCCTATTTCTTAAATAGATGATCTCCTAGATAAATTACGAGGAGCTTGTGTCTTTAGTAAAATTGATCTTAAATCTGGTTACCATCAGATTCGTATGACACAAAGTGATATTTTTAAGACTGCATTTAGAACTCAAACTGGCCATTATGAATTTATGGTAATGCCCTTTGGACTTACTAATGCCCCTGCTATATTTGCACGAATGATGAACAATATTTTTCTTGAGTACCAAGCTTTTGTTCTTGTATTCTTCGATGATATACTTGTTTACAGTAAGAATGACAATGAGCATGAGATGCATCTTAGAACAGTTTTTCATTTGCTATGAGAGAACACACTTTGCTAATCCTGAAAAGAGTTACTTCTTTCAACGTAATCTAGAATATCGAGGACATATTATTTCAAGTGAAGGCGTGCATGTGGATCCAAAAAAGATTAAAGTTATAGTAGCATGGCCTACACCACAATCAGTCAATGATGTTCGTTCTTTTCTTGGGTTGGCTAGTTTCTATAAGAAGTTTCTTCAAATTTTTTTAAATTTAGCATTGCCTTTTACCTTGCTATTGAAAAAGAAAATAAAATTTGCATGGGGACTTACCCAATAACAATCCTTTGAAAAACTCAAACATGCACTCTCACATGCACCTGTTTTACAGTTACCTGATTTTTCAGAACCATTTCATGTCGTTACTTATGCTAGTGGTTCAAGAATAGGTGTTGTTTCAATGCAAAATGATCATCCCATTGCATTTGAGAGTAGGAAGCTTAAGCCCTCAGAAAAGAATTATAGTACATATGATAAAGAATTGTTAGTAGCTGAGCATGCTTTGCAAATTCGGAAACACTATCTTATGGGATCTGAGGTCTTCATCAAAACTGATCAACCGGCTACTAAGCATTTATTAAATCGGCTCTTAATCTCTGATCGTCATATTAAATGGGCTTCATTAATTCAAAATTTCCAACCCATAATCCAATATCAACCTGGTAAAGCTAATGTCGTAGCCGATGCTCTTAGCCGTTGCATAATATTTCTACAATCCAAATTCATTCCTTTCAAGAAATGATTTCTACATATGCATCTGATTTGTATTTCTCACGTGCATTGCATGAATTCAACAATGGTTCACTTTTAACCAGTGTTGTTATCGGACGCGTATGGTTCATTTGGAAGACGTGGGATATTAGGTTTCATACGTTTGGCTAGGAAAATGATTTAGATGTTGCCTTTTTTTTTAAAGTGGTGTTGAACACACAGACATTCTGAGCCTTGAGGTGATAATGACCAGGTTCCAACACATGCAATTCTAAGGGGTGCATGCTCTTGTGCTTTGGCTGTAGATTATAAACTACAGTATGATAATAATAAATTGGCAATTTATTCATGAATGATCACAAACTACAGTATGTAATAATAAATTGGCAATTTCCAATTGCACATCCAATCTTGTAGCTTCACATTTATGTAGCATATGTACCTGTAGACTGTACATAGGTTGATGTAGCTTATGTTTATGTACCTGCAGATAATATGGTTATGTACAGAGTACATGTGGACTGTATACATCTGTGCATTTAATTATGTACATGTGGAAGCATCTGTTCACTACAGTATGTAATAATAAATTGGCAATTTCCAATTGCACATCCAATCTTGTAGCTGCACATTTATGTAGCATATGTACCTGTAGATTGTACATAGGTTGATGTAGCTTATGTTTATGTACCTGCAGATAATATGGTTATGTACAAAGTACATGTGGACTGTATACATCTGTACATTTAATTATGTACATGTGGAAGCATCTGTTCTGATGCATAATGGACCTGTAGACTGCATGGAGTTGGACCATGGTTATGCACTTGTAGCCTGTAGCCTTTGTATAGATGATACATGATATTTCATATATACTATATGCTATATCATACATGTTGCATGATATATGCAGGTACATAAATGCTCACCATGTATGCTGAAGCATCTACAAATATTGACATGTGCTGGAGCCTGGTATGCAGGTATACTGTATATGATATAGCATATATGTGCTTTGAGCTCATATGAAGGCATGCTGAATGTTGAAGCATATATTGACATGTGCTGGAGCCTGGTATGCAGGTATACTGTATATGATATAGCATATATGTGCTTTGAGCTCATATGAAGGCATGCTGAATGTTGAAGCATATGTAGACTATATACATAACTCATATGATTTTGGACAATGTCTTGAATTGTTATGCTCTGATTCTCTTCAGATTTTTTTGTTCTAAATTTTGGTCACGTATGAAACGATTCAGGGTCGGGAACTATACTCGTTCCATACTTCCATACCCGTATGGTATGGACGTATGGTTCCCGTATGGAACAACCATGCCTTTAACTGATGAACATTATACATTTCATCATGGTTTACTTTATTTTCAACATAGATTGTGCATAACCCAAGCTTTTAAAGATTTTGTAATCCAAGAAATGCATGAACCATTTTATTTGGGTTATAGAGGCATACAAAGCACCATTTCTGCTTGCAAAGGTTTCTTCTTTTGGCTCCACATGGAAAAAGATATTGCACATTATGTTTTTCAATGCATTGTATGCCAGCGTGTAAAACGTTATCATGGTAAACCATTCGGATTGTTAATGTCACTTCCCATTTCAAATGAACCATGGGAACAAATCTCTATGGATTTTATCAGTGGTCTTCCTATCACTTCATCACATAACGATATGATTTGGACAATAGTTGATATGTTTAGTAAATATGCATATTTCATTCCTTGTAGAGAAACTTTGTCTCCACCTCAGGCTGCAAAATTATTCATTAAATGTATTTTTCCACATCATGCATTTCTTAAAGTAATGTTATCTGATTGTGATGTTAGATTTTGTAATCATTTTTGGGTTTCCTTATTTCAACATTTTGGTTCTAAAATAGATTTTAGCTTTGCATTTCATCCCGAAAAAAATGGACAAAGTGAGGCTACAAACATTACTATTTTTGATTTATTACATTGTTATTCATTAGATAGTCCCACTAATTGGGATGAAAAGTTGCCATTGCTTCAATTTGCTTATAATAACACTGCACACACCACTGCCGGTTGAGCATCTTTTGAAATTGTTTATGATAAAAAGCTTGGCACTCCCGTGTCACTCACTCAAATGATATTCCGATGGCTGATTCTATTGCTCAAGTTCATATTTATATACTGCATGATGTTGACGAGCACATTAGGAAAAGTCAAGAACGTTATACACGTAATGTCAATACAAAATGAGTAGCCAAGGAATTCAAGGAAAATGATCTTGTATGATTGCGTATCATTAAAAGACGTCTCAAGAATATTTTGTAACATCCTAAAAACTTACACCACACTATTATGGACCGTTTCTCATTGTACAAAAAATTAATGATAATTCATTCGGATTAGATATACCATCTCATTAGAATATACATAACTCTTTTCATATTAGTTTACTTAAACCATTTAAAGGAACTTTACCACTCATCCCACTCTTGATGACCCTCTTTTAATTGAAGAACAATATGAAATCTTAGTTCCTGAGAAAATAATTGATCATAATGTCACTATTACAAGCAGAGGTACTCAATATCATCGATATTTAGTTAAGTACAAAAATCACTTCATTAAAGAATGTCAATGGATACATAAAACACAATCAACACCCCATTATGACCACTTAATTTCTGCATTTCATACACAAACACATTAATGTAACTCCTCCATGAACATTTCCATGCATGTGTTTTTACATGGAACATGCTATCAATGATGGATCATTTGACTGGCCATCCATGTTTATTTTTATTTTATGAACTGAGGTGAGTTTCTTTTTCAACTGAGGAACATGTTATGAATTATGGAATGTGTTGAACAAAGAATTGTTTTAGTGTTAATCTATTAATATATTAATGTGTTTTGGTGTTTTCGATGTAGAAGCTCAAGGTTCGTGAGGGCGTGAAAGGCATGAAAGGACGGACATCCATAATCCGATTTATAATTCATATAGTTTGTAAATAAACCCGCATGGAGGGTTCTATTTTTAGAAACAATTAGTAAAATAGTGTTTAGAATAAGGGTCGCTGTAGACCGTAATTTCTGTTATTAAAAGCAAAGGCTTTCTACAAAAGAGACCAGCTTTTATTTTCACGCATGCTTTTCGAAGCCGCTCTCATGTAATCACTATTTCGACATAATAAAAAAATCCTATAAATACATGCACTCTGTGGATTGTCGAAACGGAATGCATGGGAGAGATTGCACCCAATACT